>JAQGDQ010000152.1:0-488956 GCA_030141605.1 Tubiluchus corallicola | reverse complement strand
AAACACTGCTAAATCAGAAAATAAGTTAATAATTGTCCTAATGCCTTAATTGGCTTCCTGAATCTACAAAGGAAATGGTTACAGCGCTACCCATACTACTAACTGACGTCTAACATAATGTCAATCATTTTCGTTGACAGCCCAATCATCGTGAAAGTTATTTCACACACCCCAGTAGCAGGTATGTTCGTGACATTTAGCTACAGCTGCGTCTAATACTGTTGTGGAAAATGCTCAATTTTCATTAGTTAGCGGGTGAAATATTGGCCTGGTTCTAGATTTTGTTATTTCAATTGAAATTGCAAGGGAGTCAGCGGAAATCTATAGTCTAGTTTCGTTTATAGGAAAAAATGCACAAGGCTTACGTCTATGAGTTGCTGATTAAACCATTTTGTAATCAAGACAGTTTAGTTTAGTTTATGGCTTTGCAAGTTAGATAAAAACAACTATTTGATTAACTTTAAATATGGACAAAACAAAATGTTTTCTTCAAAATGTTTTCTTTTCTGGCGGGTTTTTATCTGCTGATCAGACATTTGTTGTGACTGTCATGCTGTTTAGTTTAGTTTAATTTAGACAGTTGCTGTCCAGCGTGAGCTGTTGTCCCGAATGCTGCTGAGCGTCACAGCCGAGATGGAGCGATAAACCAATATGTTTGACGTCAATTGCATTGTTGTGAAGTCATACCTTTGGCAGCTCTACTGAGATCACTAATTAGAAAATTGTCTTGGTGTTACAGTCACAGAGTAGATACTGTACAATTTCCTTATGGAGGTGCTAACAAGAGACAAGTTTTAAATATACATTTTGACGAAGTTGCTAGATTCTCTGCCGCTGCAAAACCATGTCGGTGATGACGTACGATTAAAGGTTTGCATACACAGAAATCCGCGCATTTCCAAGGACTCTTTCGATTGCTATTTCATTGGAGTTGCCTTATCACAAAAAAGAAGTGCTTGTTAAAGTCCGCAATAGAGGAATTCATTATAATCGTTTACTTGTTCTTGGGCCTTCAGAAAAACCAAGAGACTATGGTATCATAATGGAAGATGATCTTGTACCGTCTACAGGTGTTTAACTAGTCACCCCCACTCTACAAGAATGACCCATATGTGGGTGATGTAACACTAGTGAGTGGAAGGAATGTTGGCTGAACACTACGAACACAAACATCTGCTGTGTCCAAAATGCAATGACACAGCTTATATAAACTCAATTGTCGGAGTCTAGCTCCTATGCAACCCTTGTGGTCGAGGAGTTTGAGAAGTTGAAATCTCCGTCATTTGTCTCCTAAATTCCATGGGACAAAAGTTTGCTAAAAGATGTGTGTGGTAGAAGAAACTGCAGCTTAACAGTTGCCCAGGACACATACACAGGCTACTTATTCAATGATAATAACTTCTACACACTTGGTAATAACATTTACAAAAGAAAATAACATAGATAAAACATTAGTTTGTAATAAGTGGCAGCTAAAAGTGCATGTATCTAATAATAACCGAAAAAAGTGCCGATAGATAAAAGTAGACAAAAATGTAGATATAAACACTTCTGAACACATTGAGTGACAATTACATCATGTTTTCAAGGTGGCCAAAAATATTCAATGAGGTGCAGCGCTAATAAAATGAGTAAAAAATAGAAACAACAGCTTATCTAAGCATGAAATTTTATGCATTTAACAAAAGATGAGTAAGTTATTTACACAATAATGACACTTAGTAGAATACACACCGCTGCCAAAGCCTGCACAGTGTGGAGTATAATTTACTAAAGTACACAGTTGCTTAGGAGATAATATCACTAATTGTTTTCATTGATGAGTGGAGAACAGCGGAGAAGAGAGGAGAGGGGAAAGGAAAAAGGAGAGGAGGAACGAGAACATGAGTATAAAAAGTATTCAAAAAGTACAACAAAAAGCCCTTAATAGTTTCTGAACACACATTTAGACAATTATTATGTCAATATTATATAATCAATAGATTTACAGTATTGTTGGTTATAATACATAATGTGAAACGCAAGAAGCTAATTTAAGAAAATCGTACAATTTTTTGTAAGGCACAATTTGGTTAAGGTAATACGTTTTTAAAAAATACATTTAACAAGTTCCAAATAGTTATTTAAAATTAGGTAAAATTTTATTATTTAAAATTATTTACAATTAGGTAACAATATTATTGTTACAATACAAGGTTCTAATTTCAGAAAATTAAGAAAATCAAATAATTTTTTGGAATCATGAATATCTTGGAAAGCACAATACGTACTTACAAACACAGTAAAATGTTTCATTGTTTATTTAAGCACATTTCAACTAATTAATATCATATCAACAGATCAGCAGATCTATACTGCTGTTACTATAATACAAGGCGCTAATGTAAGATGCTACAAAACAGAACTGTCAGACCGCAGGATGTACAACGCGGGATTCTAAGCAGTGGTGTTGTTTGAGAGTGCTTGTCCAGTACAGAGATCTGAGCAATAGAAGACATTTGGCCTATATTATAGAGGACGAGTATTCTTTACTGGATGGCCATCATGCTTCGGTAAGTTTTTTTAACTACAGCGATGATAAAGTTTGAGAACAAAGAATTGGTATATGATTCAGATTCACTGGTAAATTTGTATTTATTGCAAAATATTGATATTGCCTAAAACATTTACCCATCCTCTCCCTTTGCAGCATTTTTTGTCCAAGTTATTGCTATTGGCTTTAAAAGATCGTTCAAGCAAATGCGTTACTAAATCTACCATGTTGGATCTATCACAATCGAGATTAAAGGTCGGAATTTGAGGGTCACTTCGTTGTGTGCATAAACTTGAAGAGTACTCGATTTCCTACTCCAATTTCCTGTCTTAAGTCTCTAGAAAATTGACTTCCTGCGACATTATGCATTCCAAATAATCCTCGTTTTTTTGAGTGGTATAAAAGCGTCTATATGACCAGCATAGCAGAACCTACTGGCCTCACAACTCGGGAAGCCAGATTTAAGGAGAGGCCCGTTGCTCAGCAAAGCCATTTCGCACTTCTTAAACTTTCCTATAATCTGTAAGATTATAGGAAATCCGATTTTATGGATTTCGTAAAGAAGCTTTGATGTGGAAGTTCAAACAAGCAGCACATTAAGTTATTTTTAAGTGGGCATAAATTAAGCACTTTTTACTGTGACATGTTTGATGTAAATACATGTATATACAGCACTGTAACACAAGTGAATAGTGATTAATCTCTATAGCAACTCTTGCTGTTGTTAGCATTGGCAATATAATTCGCTTTCACATAATTGAATAACCATCGGACTAGTCGATTCACTTATGGATTTTTTTCTTATTCTGTTAACAACTTGACAGAAAACTTGACCCCTCCTTAGTGAGTGGTTGGTGTATTGACAATATTTCTGCTGCCAGTGTTCCATATTGATGTACAACTTTAGAAGCTTCTAGCGTGACACGGTTTTTAGGGAAATCACGAAAACTACGGGACACGAGAATTACATTTGCCGCCTAATTTGACGTGTTTGCGCGTCCATTACGAAACCTTGTAGAACAACATTCAGAGGTTTTATTCAAAACAAATGAATCATTGCCCGTGGATTTTTTTTCTCTAAGTTGAATTTTACTCTTTGCGCGTGGAATTTAGTTTTCTTGGAAATTTAGAATATCGAAAATAGCCGGCAAACGTATAGATATGGTCTACGACAAAAGTTTAATGTTTTAGAAAATGATTTATTAATTAAATCCAGCCAATTTATTTTATGTTTAAGATTACATTCACTTATAATCATATTATAATAGAAAAAAAGTTTGAAATATTTCATTTTTTACCTCAGAAACAATTGACACACATACGCGACACACTAAATGAACAACATGTGAAATTACATACCGAGAGTGTCCGCTTGCCTAGAAGCATTGAAATTAGGTTCATCGGAAACAATTGACACACATATGCAACACACTAAATGAACAACATGTGAAATTACATACCGCGGGTGTCCGCTTGCCTAGAAGCATTGAGATTAGGTTCATCGGAAACAATTGACACACATATGCAACACACTAAATGAACAACATGTGAAATTACATACCGCGGGTGTCCGCTTGCCTAGAAGCATTGAGATTAGGTTCATCGGAAACAATTGACACACATATGCAACACACTAAATGAACAACATGTGAAATTACATACCGCGGGTGTCCGCTTGCCTAGAAGCATTGAGATTAGGTTCATCGGAAACAATTGACACACATATGCAACACACTAAATGAACAACATTGAAATTACATACCCCGAGTGTCCGCTTGCCTAGAAGCATTGAGATTAGGTTCATCGGAAACAATTGACACACATACGCAACACACTAAATGAACAACATGTGAAATTACATAGCCCGAGTGTCCGCTTGCCTAGAAGCATTGAGATTAGGTTCATCATAAACCATTGACGCACATACACAACACACTAAATGAACAACATGTGAAATTACATACCGAGAGTGTCCGCTTGCCTAGAAGCATTGAGATTAGGTTCATCATAAACCATTGACGCACATACACAACACACTAAATGAACAACATTGAAATTACATACCGAGAGTGTCCGCTTGCCTAGAAGCATTGAAATTAGGGTCATCATAAACCAATGAAGTCCACTTATTTCTCATTTCATCCCTCTCTTTCTAAAAAAGTAAACAAACTGCAATTTGCTTGAAAATAAAATCTACTATTTTTCCACATCAAAGTATGAAACGAATGCCTTCTCAAAGTTAGTTGTACAAAAGAAGCTATATACAAGCATTAGTTTTATAAAATGCATAACAACAATAACAGCAGCAGCAAAACAACAATAATAATAATTACATTAATAAATTTTATTGTTTTACTGGTTTATATTGTGACAAGTTCATCAGATGAAGGAAACCAGAAATATCAGGTGATGACAGTTGTTCTGAGTTTTTACAGTCACACAAATGAAGAAATCATTGTTGATACACAGTTTTGAAACGCTACCTCCATTTTGTCCAAAGTTTGAAGAATGGTCTCCAAGTCTGGCTGCATGGCAAGAACGTTCGCATGCTTATCTGCCTCTTTCAGAGCACTAAGACGAAGCAATTCCTGCGCGGTGTCGGTGAGCAAGTCGTTCAGTATCGCACCAGTCAGGACATCTGAGCTATGCTCAACCTTAATGAACAGTTATGCAATTAACACAATTACCTTTCATCAGTGTTTAATTAAAAAAAACAAACAACTTAAAATAAATTTCTCAGGTGCTAACTTATACGCAACAAATATTAGGAAAGCTGGACGTAGCCAAAAGTAGCGTTGGCTTAACACACCATCCATACTTGGCAGACAGAGACGATCTTCAGTTTAGTGGTAATCCATGCTAATCTCAACTATAATAGCTAGTTCTGAGGCTAATGTCTGAGAAAACAATCAGGAAAGTGCTGCAGACATAATAAAAACCTACTATGAGCAGGTAAGAGATTAACACATAAGCGGACTAAGCATGTGTTGAAGGCACCAAGGCTCAGCGGGCACAAAGCTGGCAAAAAATTAATCGAAAACAGATAAAATTTTAGTAAAGTATGTTAAGGACCACAAAATGTGAAAAAGAGCTATAGAAGAATGAGGCACTTTGGAAGGATTGTTTTTCATATCATTACATAGCATCCTAGTACAGTCTTCACTTTTTATCACCATGTTTTCACCTACTGTCATGGCAAGTTGCCAACCACAATGCCTGCAGCGACCATTAGCTAAGGCCCTTGAGCAGAAAGTTTCCTGATCAACACCTCACACTGTGGGATCACTTTAATGTTATGTTTAACAAAATTCTGGGTTTTTTTTGCCGTTGATAGGCATCATATCTTCTTTTTTATAGCTTATTTATTTAACTGAAATTCCATTTTGAAGCCAATTAAGAATTTAAGTGGTATAAATCTTATATATAGGGCAATGGAGTTTGTTTTATATATAATGGCACATAATTCGTATCACACAAAACGTATGCTTTCAGCCATGAAGAGAACAGTGGCACCAGATGCTGGGTTGTGCTTAGGGCACCAACAAACCTTAATCTGACTCTGACTGCTAGTATTTTTGTCATCTCTTTTAATGATGCCAAAATGACAAGGAGCCTAAAACTAAAACAACAAACGAATTCTCTTCATTTTTTAATATAGATATAAACTGCTTGATCGCCTTTATCTCAATCTCATTATGTACACCACCAGCTTCACTTTACCTTTTTGTAAAATACCAAAAGCCAGGCATACATAGTCCTATTCTGCTGTAAACTTAGTACATGAAGATGTTTGATTAATTTACGTTAGAGTTTACCTTCACACAGTCCAATGATCAAATTTCATATGAAATGAATTTAATAAACTCATGGTACAAATTCCACATAGTTAGCTAAGAATATACTGATAGTTAAATAATATTATATTGATGATCTCCACTATGCAATTCTGTAATGAAGCATTTATTTAACCAAGTTTTCTTACAGTTTGAGTCACTCTTTCTGACAAGTTGTGCCGAAGTGACTGTGCAGTATTTCTGTAGATAGCAGCGTGTTGCTCTGCAATGTTCTTAGCATCGGCCAGCAGTGGATTAAGAACATCTCGAAGTCTGTGTTCTATTTCTTGAATGATTCTGTTAACATCAATTGCAGGCTTCTCATCTATTTTATCGACATCTGAAACTAAAGCAACTACCAGTAAGTTTAATAAGACGATAAGATAAGGACACATAGTCACTGCTGGGTATATTTAAAGAATTTTAAAAGTTAAGGAAGTGTTCGTCATAAACAAAGCAATGATGACGTTCACATCTGCACATCTACTTCTGCAAGCTTCTGCAAATGCGAAAGACCTAATTTTTCTACTAAAAATAGATTTTGCATATCTGACCCTCAGTTATATAAACCAAGGAACAATACCATATTATATATGTCATGCCTTGATTGTGCATTCCATATCCAATGTTAAGGCTAGGGGTAGAGCCATGGAATCAGCCGTTTGTAAACATTAATAACAGACATACATGATAATTCTTTACCCCTACGTGGTACAGGTATTTATATCAATGTATTATGGCCAATTTACCTGAATATAGTATTTCTACTTCATCAGAGTGTTTAGGCTGCAAGTCAGTGTAAATAAAATAATCTAAATAATCCAAATCTGATCTAGTATGAGTCAAGTCACATTAACTTCTTTTCTGTTTTTTTTTTCATATTTTTCAGGCACAATCTACGAAGTATCCCTTGTAGATTGAGAAAAGCCCAAAGAGGTCAAATCACCGAAAAGAAGCCACGGAACGCGATAACGGCCAACAAAGAGTTCTCCTATTGTCAGCATAAGCATGTATGTATGTGTACAAAAGCGTTAATAAAGAAATTTTTATAAAATAATTTTATTTCAGTCAAGCGATAGTAATCTAATCAATCTAAAGCCTCGAAAAAGCTCTGTAGATAAGACTGCGACTACAGCAATCTGCAAAAATATCGTAGTATTCTTGCAAATGATCTCATATTATTGACAATAATTACCTACTTACGGCACTAATGCTAAAAGTAGCGTAACCGCCAGCGATAGTGGTCACTCACGGTCGTCACGAAGTAGGATATGCTAGGACATTACTAAATAGTCTAAATCTGATCTAATATGAGTCTCTGTTTTTTTCGTGCTTTTCAGGCACAATCTATGGAGCTATACTTATACCTTGAGAAAAGCCCGAAGTAGTAAAATCACAAAAAAGAAGCCACGCACGCGATAACGGCCAACAAAGACTTCTACAGCCCGCATAAGCATGTATGTAGTCTGTACACAAGCGTTAATAAAAAAATTATAAAATAATTTTATTTCAGTCAAGTAATCTAGTCAATATGAAGCCTCAAAAAAGCTCAGCAAAAAATACTGTGATTACGGTAATTTGCAAAAATATTGCAGTGCTCTCGCAAGCGATCTCATATTACTGAAAATAATCACCTACTCACGGTAGTAAAAGTAGCGTAATCGCCATTGATAGTGGTCACTTGGTCATCACCGAAGTATGGTATGCTAGCATATTACTTACAGTAAGTTCTTGCTATGCATCAAGTCGAGGCTGTATTGCAGTTAAACGTGGAATCACCATAAAATGAAGCAGTGTTGGGCGCCGAGCAACCCACTAAGCGAAGTAGGACAATTGGCATACATGGGCTAGCCCAAGTAGGACGCGTCGTACATGGGCTGCCCAAGTAGGACACAAGGGACAGGTCGCAAATTGAGTCATTAAGTGTACTGGCACCGTCCGTTGTCCTTGTTTATGTAATAATAATTAAACACGTCAATACATGTTGAATAATTTATTATACATCTGATAAAATAAACAAATTTTACTCTGAGTTAGTATAATTAATATTTGTCAATATTAATCTTCTTTGAAGTAAAATAAGTGCACTTTTTAGGTGATTCCAACATTTGCTTAAAGTATAAGGTATATCATTTTTTATTGTCTTGCTTCACAGACAGGTGATTCTCTTCACTCCCTCTTGGACAAATAATTGTTTTCTACTAAGTAAACGGGTTAGCGAGTTATGTACCCTACGTAGTTTCTCTCTTTAAAGCATTAGATACTTAGTTTAATGTTATGATGATAATTATTAATGGAACTAATAATAATGATGATATTGTCGTAAAAAGTAAATAGTCAAGGACTATCCATCATTATTATGATGTTACTTTTTTTTAAAACAAATTTAGTTTTACGTTTTATTACGTCATAGATCTCGATTCTTGACAGAAATCGCCAGTGCCCGACTTGGGCTGCCCATGTACGACACTGCTTTTCCTCAAATTTAGCACGTGTTTTACCGGAAGTGTCCTACTTCGGCTAGTGGGTTACTCGGCGGCCTACAGAAATATTTCTATTGGAATAAATATTCTCCTTTGTGAAATTGTGGTAATGTGTTTCAAGTTGAAGCCTCTGACGCTTGGATTTGTGTTAGGGCATGGATTCCAAAGACGTCTCACTAGAAGTCGATAATATTAATAACTGGCTTAGAGTGAGTCATATAAATCAAACATTATGGCCTACGGTTGTGCTTGTAGGCCTATAGGTACACTACTTTTTATTAACCATGCTAACATTAAAAGTAATCATTTCATGCAATGATGATTCTGTGACTAATCAACCTGAATGATATCCATGCAATTTTTACTCCATTACTGAAGGTACAGTATTTTGTAAAAAATGATACTGAATTCTAAAAAGAAAGTTTTAATTTTATCCTGGAATCCTGCAAACTAGAGCATGGCAGATCCTACTCTGACAGGATGGTCATTGTGAGACCAGACTATCATTATCCAGATCACCATCAGTGCTAGGATGACTCACTGCACAAACATAGATATCTCAGCCACACTGGGTACACAGCAACCAGTCTCTACACGAAAAAACAGGTCTGGTAAAGAGCACTGAGCTGGGACTCGCTTGCAATGTCATAGAGGCAGCTAACCCATTGCTAACCCATATCATTTCATATTGATCAAAGCTGATTGGAAGCATAAAACAATGTATGCGGCTAACATAAAACATAAAACTGGAAAGAAGTGCACAGTATTAAAAACTCTGGACAATAATTTGTCAAAATGCAAAACCAGGCAATAAAATGCCAAACTATAGTAAAACTATAGACCTTACATCCAAATATTTATCAAAAAATATTACATTGTGCTGCGGCAGCATTGAATGGTAAATCTTTCGAGTGCAAAAATAGCAACGTATAATTACTGTAGACTCTGCATAATTCGGTTCTGTGAAATAATTTGTGTCAAACTATTTTATTTCTTCTACTCATGTCTTACACGCAGAAACATTCTCAATGCATTGCATACTTTCCCAACTGTTCTGCCAGCAGAGAGGTAAAATAGTCTAAAAACTAATCAACAAAGTAACCTTTTTTATCAGTGCTAACAGTAATATGTTTTTCAATGTGAGCCTCGCTACTACATTTATTGTGTCTAGGAAGTAATTAAAGTTAGTGTCGCTGTTAGCTGCTGGCAAATCAATAACAGTGCTAGCACATGCTAGATGTTTCAACATCTGTTAAAACAGATTTACAGCTGCAATCAGTTGTCATCTTATAACAATCTCTTTACATTAACAGGCATTTAATAAACACATAGATATGCATGTTAATCTAATTATAGAATACAGAATATGTGACAGTGTTTCATGAAGCAGTTTCGCACTTGAGCTGAGACTGATATGTAGCATTGCATACGAAATTTCACTGATTGAGTTTTACAAATAACAGAGTGGTTCCATCCTGAGCTGTGGTATAATGAATGGTAAATGCTATCATTCCTGAGCATTTCTAAATAAATCATTCAAAACAAGCAAAGGTAACCGTTAAAATTTTATCAGTCATTTTAAAGCAAATTAATAATACAAAATAAATGCTTTGCTTGCTTAAAAAATCGCAACATGTAAACATATATTGCATACACCGCAAATTGAATGTACAAATACGCCACTTCTGCAAATTCTAATAAATTCTTTTGCCCCTACCTACCTATCCAAATTACGTAAAGTTTACCGTAGGCCTTTGAGCCAAGCATTACAGGTTTTTCATTATCTGTAAAACTTTCACCACAGAAACGTATTCATTATTGAAGGTATAACGTTTTTACTGATGTTTAACACCCATTTTGCTAGAATGCATTAGGGCCCGTAAGGAAAAAATTACTGCAGAATAATTGAAATGTTTTGTTACATTCGTCAGTAAACTAAATTAACATTTTCAATTTGACGTTTTATATGTTTGTTAAAAGTTAAAACTATTACAGTTCCTTACTAATTTAAAGTTTTTTCATCTAATCTTAACATAACTATTAGCTACTCTACATTCCTAATTCCTCAGTAAACTAAAATAACCTTTTTAATTTGACATTTTATGTGTTTTAAAAGTTAAACTATTACAGTTCTTTACTAATTTAAAGTTTTTTCATCTAATCTTAACATAACGATTAACACATCTTTAAAATAAATGTAGCTACTCTACATTCCTAATTCCTCAGTTATGATGCAGAAACGCAACTTCAAGTACAGTGCAAACAATCACCATATTACTGAGTCAATAAGTACTGCTAGCACCTGCATTTGCTCAGCTAAGAGGTGTGAGACTCAATACAAAGTAATAAGCTGATGGATAAGCAAGAAGCGCTCATGCAAGTGTGAAGTATTCTTTGTCTTGCGCATCCCATAATGCTTCCGCACATTGAATAGGAAGCCGTGTTATTGAATTTAGAACAATCTGATGGAACACAAGCCAGGCAGTTCAACAAAATAAATGAAGGAAAAATTATTGACATTTTTAGGCGACTAATGAGGAAAGGTGGTTATTATTTCAACATTTAGCAGCAACACATATCAATGCTAGGTAGTAAACAACGTAGACCTATAGTTTGCCTGACTGTACGCTGAAATCAGGTTTGTCGAGTTTCGTCAGCGTTTCTAGTTGATAGAAACTGTAAAAATATTGATAAATTTGTGGCGTGTGATGTGACAGTGATGAGTGCTCACACAATGCGTACGGTAATGCAAAACCTATGGAGTTTAGAAGTGTGTTAGTTGTATGTGACACTTCCTATGTTACAAATATCTTAAATTTCATTAATAGTTACAGTTAACTTTCGTGCAGCAATGTGTGTTTTTGTGTTATCTATACGTAGTGCCAATCTGTCATAGTTCTTTAAGCAATACACTGCAGATATATGCAGATTTATACAGCAAAGTGACTGTTAGTGATCATTGGTCTCAAATGAATTCAGTTAATTTCTTCTTGCATTATATTATCCACAGCACAGCCTCAAAGTTTTTAAATTAAAATTAAAGATTTAACTAAAATTCTAATTGTAAAATTTTCTTTTTAGGAGAAGCTGAAGTCTAGATATCATTAGAAATGTTGGGAATTGCAGTTTTTTCCGAGTGAAAAATGGCCGAGGGAGATGATAAATCTGGCGCCTCAACAGAAAAGTCGTCTACAAAACAAGCAGATGTTCTTATGTCAGCTGAGGAACCTCACGAATTGCATCGTAGATTGGGATTGGTCGCCTGTATCGCCCTTTTGTCTGGTTCAGTAATCAGTGGAGGTATATTCACCACGCCCAAGAATGTGATCCTACACGCCGGATCATCCGGCGCATCGTTGATAGTGTGGTTAATGTCTGGAATTTTTTCTTTATTTGGTGCATTGTGCTATGCTGAATTAGGTCTGACTATTCCCAAGTCAGGTGGCCAATACACGTATCTTAAAGAAGCGTTTGGTCCATTTGCCGCTTTTTTCTTTCTTTGGTCGGAACTGTGGCTTAGAAGACCAGTTGCACAAGCAATCGCTGCTCTAACGCTTGCTCGGCATAACACTGCATTCAGTTATGTGTTGCCAGGA
Source organism: Tubiluchus corallicola (assembly GCA_030141605.1). Taxonomy (NCBI): domain Eukaryota; kingdom Metazoa; phylum Priapulida; class Priapulimorpha; order Priapulimorphida; family Tubiluchidae; genus Tubiluchus; species Tubiluchus corallicola. The sequence goes on along the minus strand of JAQGDQ010000152.1, from coordinate 476,511 downwards.
TGTGAGCTAGAGTCTAACATACCAGCCGAACGTTGCTTTGCTCTTGCCGTCATATGGCTGGTTATTGTAATTAATTGCTTCAATGTGAAATGGGCAGTGAATTTCGAGATATTAACGTTTCACAGCAAAATGTTGGCTCTAATCATAATCAGCATTATGGGTATCGTAGCGTTAGCAACATATCCAGTTAAATTTCAAAAATCAGTATTTGAAGGAACGAACTTGGAGGGTGGATCAATAGCGAGAGCCATGTATTGGGGCGTGTACTCGTATGCGGGGTGGGAGACCCTGAACTATGCAGTGGAAGAAATTAAGAATCCAATCAAAACTTTGCCACGGGCAATTTTAATATCTATGTTCATTGTGACAGTCGTTTATGTTTTGACCAACCTCGCCTATATGGTTGTGATACCAAAAGAAGAGATTCTCGAAAGTCGTATTATAGCTCTTGATTTTGCAGCTAGAACGATGGGATCGTGGGTGGTGATAATGCCAGCTCTGATAACATTGTCGTTAGCAGGCGTCCTAAATGGTCGCGTTTTTATGGGTGGCAGGATTTACTACGTGGGTGCACGTGACGGGCAGCATCTACCCCAACTATTTGCGATGATCAGCGTCATTCATCTTACACCCATACCGGCACTGATTCTTAATGGTGTGATGGCCAGCTTATATGTCATAGTATCGGACAACAACCTTGAAGCTTTACACAACTCTTACGGTTGCTTGAGATGGAGTATGGTGGGTATGGGAGTAGTGACACAACTATATTTACGCTGGAAGAGACCCGATTTGCCTCGACCTGTGACATTCCCCACATTCATACCTGTAGTGTTTTTGCTGATGAGTGTATGTCTCATCATTGTACCACTTATTTATCCTGAATACGTAGAAGGTCTCATAATTAACTTTGTGATTCAGTCGCTTTCCGTTCCTATATACTTTTTGGTGGTTGCCAGGCCAAACCCCGAATTCCTTTCTAAGATGATGGACCGCGGAACTGTAGCGCTACAAAAACTGCTTCTTGTTTCGATTCCTGAGTGTAAGATACCAGGACGCTTAAAAAAGTTTGGCAAAGCCGAACAGAAGTTACACGAAAAGATCGAAGAATTGGTAAACCACGATCCAGCAACTTCTTTTCAAGAAAAAGCCCTAAACACAAATGTTGCAAAAAGAATAAAAAAACATCAAGACAACAACTCTGGAAGCTGTAGTCATGCTTCAGATAGCAATGAGAATAGCGAGACAAGTGTGAGGAGTATGCCACAAGTAGCAGTCAGATAAGATTGAATAGATTAAATGAATACTCATGACTTTTTTGAACAAAGCATGTAAACTATATATATATGCATATTTCATTTATACTCATATTAGAGTAAAGAAACATTGCACTATCAGACTGCATGGTATATTTAATTGCAAGTGCACCATTACCGTTTGTTTATGTTAGAAGCAAAATCCACATACTCTATCACTCTTGTGCGCATTGGCAAATGAGGTAATTGCAGTATTGGACCAGGTTTAGTTACATTCGTAGTACAGCAATTCACGATGTTTCTAGTATTTTATGAATCATGATCTTTTCTAAAATGTAAATGTGGTAGCTCCTTTATCACTGATTTAGCATCTATGACAAACCAAGAGTTTGAGAAAAATTGTGTTAATAAATGAGCAGCAAAGAAAGCCTGTGGGAAAGGTTGTGGCAATTTCGTAAGGTGCAGCCCGTGGGGAGCTTTCACTCTCACATCTTGAATAAAAGAGAAAAAGTCATCAGCTTCATTCACAGACATTCAGTTCAATTTTAGAATTTGTTCGACATTGTCAGCCACTTAGGATTTTCTTTAGGCTTCACTATTATTCAGCAACATACTCTTACTTCTATTCATGCAATGTCGCTGTCTCCTATTATTATGTTCATTGATTATTATTGTCATCTAACATTTGCCCAAGTCTGTCCATCTGCTTTGCTTCATTAGCGGCTAAAATACATAATATAATGGCTCGGCGGATGTCAAATTTATTTAGTGACATGCCAAACAGTGCAGGAAAGTATCAGCGGAACAACAATACTACATGTAGTTCGTGTGACTTGCAGTATGGACACTTAGTTAACCATGTATGTATCTATTGTTTGACTGAATTGCATCCAATGCTTTTTCTGGGAATGTAGATAGGTACAAAGCTTGTTGCATCTTTGCATTATGCAGGAAAAACTCAGTCCAAGCAGAAAACCTTGGTTTTTCAACTTCCACTATACATTACATTAGTCGTTATGACCATGAACTGCATTGTAGGTGGGCATACATTATTCTATCTAGCAGCCTTTTGTTCTTTTAGAAGGTATTTATTTCTACATGCTAACATATTAATAACATGAGCCTATTGATAAGCTGCAAATCATGATGTGGATGTTATTATATCTCTTACGAAGCTGAAATGTTCCGACTAGTAAACAGAACTGTCATCATTTTATACAGGCTTCAGTTCATTTGCAAATGATTTTTTACATTTTTGAATTATAAAATGAAGTATTTTGAGGATCAGGTTATTAGCAATTTCAGACATGGTCATTAATTCACAGTCAGCTATAATGCCAAGTATGTATGTGTAGACAACTGCTGTGAAAATCATGTTTTGATGGTATTAAATTTTCATTATTTACATGTGATCTGAATGTAGTTTATTAAGATTGTGTTTTTTTTTTTGCGAGCGTATTTACATCAATTGCATTTATGTAGACATCTAACTTCTGTTAAACCATTTCTACTTCGTGTTTACCATAATGCATGTATTATATAATATTATACAGCAAGAAAGAAATATTATAATCAAAAAATTGATAGAAATATTTTATTAGTACACTTTTACTGTTTTACACCATTCTACAAAAATAAGTCTTAGAGGCCAAAATATTTGTTGTGATTGTCAGCTTTTTTAAATGTAAATTAGAAACTACGACGGGTATTCCCCAGGCATAATATTGTGTTATTTATCAAATTATAATCATTTAATAAAGCATCTATGTTTGTAAAATGCTGCAAAGATTTTTGCTTGTATCTGTTCAAAGCTACACAACGATTCCTAGCTCGTTGAGGCAACTAAGCATTATAAATGTAAACACTATACAAAACATGCAGTGCCAGTAAAAAGAGAAAGCAGCATAAGCTATACAATATCATATAAAGTATGTGGTGCCAAAAAGAGAAGTATTATAATCTTTTTATAATAAATGTGGCTTTGCATCTTGACTTTCTGCAGCCATTGTATAATGTATGTATATACATTATGCATGTAAAATATATCAGCATGTGTATATAATCAAACGATGCCTTTGATATTGCAGAATTCCAAAACGCACTGTTATTTTATATACATAAAGTATTGCACAATGCACTTGTACTTGACATAGAATATTTACTCTATTTTGCTTAGTGACAGGCTGCAGCCCATTTCTACATGTACTCTTTGCAACATCAACAGCTGAAATAGTTCCGTAGTGTATATTTGCACGTAACAATGCACTTTATGCCAATACATTTGCTAACTACAACTCCAGCAGTTTAAGATTTTTCTCCCCAGTACAACTAAGTTCAGTTTTATAAACACGTAAAGATCTTTACAAACACAAATAATAAATTTCTATTCACTAATTTAGTTATTTATTACGGTGAGTTTCTAAGTCCATATTTAAGAACATGAGAAACCTACCATAATGAAGCATTTTGTTAACATATACAGGTTATTCGCGTGTATTTAAATATATTAAAAATTAGCTAACCACGTTTGACCACTATTTGTCATAGTATGGAACAGGAGCATTGCAAAGCAATTAAGAACACAACCTGTATTAAATACTGTAACTACAGGACATCTGAAATGGTATCACATTCAGAAAAACTGTAGATAACTTTCCCTGGTAATAATGAAAACTTTATACTGTACAGTAACATCATTTCTCACAAAAACAATAACAAATCAGTAACAATTTACTGTACCTAATGTAGGCTGTATGAATTAAATACCAGAGAATCGGTATGATTCAAGAACACGTGGAAATCTGCAAAGTTCCAAATGCTCAGCATTTCACTTCCTCTGACCAAACGGTGTTCGTTACTGTTTGTAGTGGCAACTGCACCTTATTGTTGATGATGTCTTTCACTTGCTCCCTCACACGAAGAAACTGCCGTTTGAACTCTATGCCATCTCCCTTCGACAAGCGAAAATCAACCAGAATTTGTGAGTTCATCTCGAGCAGGCAAGCCTTGAAAACAAGTCTGACACTTCTCTTGTCTTGCATCTCTATGGTAACTTCGCCTAGAGAATTCTGTTTGTAATGATAGCCAAGACGTTTGATTGCGCATTTTAGTTTTTCGACAGTTTCCTCTGCCGATGTGGTGACGATAAATCTTGTCATTCTTTTAACGAGTCTCTGCAGTGGTGTTTGTGAACTCTGTGTCGGAGTCAGCTGAGAGTTAAGCAACATGTCTTCAGCTTTACTTACTGGTTGTGAAAAGCATGCCCCATGGAGGAGGTTGTCCATAAGCGGTTTCTCTTCCGCATTATCAGTAGTATCAGAGGAATGGAACATTGGTTGTGATGCGGACATTCTTTCAGTAGGGCTGCTAGGGCAACGACTTGCGGATGGTGATACATCCATCTCAGAACACAACTTTTTCATTGAATTCTCGGGCGACGATAACGAGTGCTGCGAGTGTTGTAAATTTTTATGAAAATTTTTCGTGTACCAAACGTGATTCTGAATTTGCCGAATCGTTGCACGTTTACTCACAATGGGCATTAAAATCTTACGCAATATTGATAGCGCCAGATTGTTGATTTTATTCCACGGAGTAGACATTATTTTACAGTCACTCCAGTCACGATATTCTTTGTTATCAGAACAAGCGTAATCCCATGGTAACTCACCAGCCAGCAAGGCTACAAGTACGATTCCACAGCTCCAGATATCAGCAGGCTCTGCACTGTATTCTTTGTTATTCATAACCTCTGGTGCTACATACGGCAAGGTTCCACAGCGCTTTGTCAATTTTCGTTCCTTTCCCTGGTGTCTGAAAAGTGTTGCCAAACCAAAGTCTGTAATTTTCAAATTATTATCTGCATCTAAAAGTAGGTTTTCAGGTTTAATATCTCTGTGTGCTATTCCAAGTTCATGCAGATAGGAAACACCATCTAGCAGTTGTCTAAAGTAATGTTGTGCGTCAGGCTGTGGCATGCCAGCATCAGGTTCAATCCTGTCAAAAAGTTCTCCACCAGCAGCGTACTCAATAAACATGTAATACAGTTTATCTTCTATTCGATTTCCAAAAAACTGGATTACATTTTTGTGTTTTAACATACGATGCACGGCTATTTCCTTCTTGACATCCATCACAGCTTGTGGAAATCTTGACAGATCGATAACCTTTACTGCTACAGCTTCTTGTGTCATTCGATTGATAACAAGTTTTACATCTCCATAAGCACCTTCCCCAAGTGTTTGCACAAAATCCCAACCTTCTACAAACTCTTCTACCTCATGTCCTATCTGACTTGCCATTTCTGCACACTTGCTTTGAAACGGTGAAGTCAATGTACTAACATGGTTCACTTACCCAAAAAAACGTATTGCAATTCCTATTCAATGTAATGGGGTAGTTCGAATATTCCAGTTATTTTACTATAACAGGCTATAACGTTAGGATTTCACCATCTGGAAGTATACATCGCGTTTTATTCATTTTTGGCTACACACAATGAAGCACTTTTAAACAAACCAAGGAAAAAGTACTCAAATTGATTTTAGCCTTCAAAACTACAATAATTTCCGTAGTAAAGATTTTACTATTATTTTCCTATTTCCCGCGAGGCTACAGCACTACAGCGCTCCCACCGGAAGTGACATGAAACACGTAACACAAGAACGTTGATTCTATTTATTTACGATGAACTTTTAAGACTCACTGTATTTTTCAATCATTGCTGTTCCACGATGACTGTCAGATTTTGAGTGATTTTGCATTAGTATGACGCAGCGATTTCGCAGCAGATGTAGTACCATTTTTGTATAGTTTACGTCTTTATTAAATGGCAGAAAGTGATCAGGTAAGCCATCACGGCCCAAGGGCATAAAATTGTTATATAGCATAGGTTGTTCTTTATTTATAGTAAAACTGTACGGTATGAATGATGTGTGTTGCTTTGACAAATTTGTAATTCCTTTGATTAACTACTGTAAAAGTAAAATTTACGAAGTATTTTATTACACGTGTTATGAATATCTGTTATTAAATCATTTATCCGCATCGATTGACTACAATACAAGTCTGTTACCTGCCCTGTGTTGGACTGGCAATACTGAGTGATTGGACCTGCCAGACAATTCGTCGTGTAGTACTAATGCTGGTGAAGTGTCATACCTATATAATTGAGGAAAATTCTGACAAAGCTGGCAAATATACTAACAAAAATCTTCAAAAGGCCTCATTTAATACGTAATGATACTGCTTGCCTGGATGAACTATACCTACCTATGCTGATTTATGATTCAGAGTACACTGCGATATCTCTTTTTTGAAAATTTACTCTTCTGGTAAGTGGTGTAATCATAGAAAACATATTCAAATAAAATGCAGTGTTCCTAAAACAGGGGTATGTCTAAAAATATGGTTTACTTGCTTTGTTTCAGTGGACAACATTCAACTGTCTTAAAAGTACTTTGTCAGTCTGTACTTAGCAAGAGTTTAAAACTTGTTCTTTATGTTTATAGTTTTGCCTATATGCCAAGTAAGAATTTGACATGTTTTGATCATCTGCTTAGCTTTTCAAACGTATATAGTATGATGCTCCCGCATAGAGAGAAATGAATATTTGTTTCATCTTTTTTGTTGGCTGTTAGATGCTGGCTATTAGTGCATGCTGCTTTCACTGCCTTGACAGTTTAGTGATTTTACTTTCAAAACCCATGGTTTTCAAAGGTTTTGTATAACGAAATTTACAGTCGGCCTATCCAAATTTGCAAAAAACTTAATAGAGGCATTTAATTAAGATATGTGCTTGTAATTTAAGTTTGTCATTGTTTAATTCACCATTCTACATAATTTGTGTTTTTGAACATTTTGTTTGATTTAAGACAATTAGCAGTAGCTGCAGGGTGTTATAAATCTTAAATATGTGTAAACTGACCCATCTATCAGTCTGCTGTACATTGATACATTATTATTTTCGTTACCTCGTTTTGAAAGAAAGCAAGTTATTTTGGCATTAAGCAGAAAGCAAGGATAGATTTTCTGCTTAATGTGTACGAATGCCCTACAAATATCAATTTACTTATGGCAGGCAAGGAAGAAAGGTTTTCAGACATTGTCCCAGGGTGCTTCCATTAAGATCCAGTAAGTCACACCTAAGTAATAAAACCATGAAATTTTTGAAATGATTTTTAAGTCCCTGGACTTGCAATGTGCAAATCTTCAGTGTTGGTGCTAAAAGTTCTAAACCATTTTACATTTATTACTAGTTTAATTCACCCAAATGATGCCGATATATAAAGTTCCACGTGGAAACATCTCAGGGTAAAGTTAAAAGAGAAGAGTATGAGATAAAGACACATGCTGACAAATCATATAACATCTAAAGTTAGGAAAAACAGACCAGGACTGTACCTTTTTACACAGACTCTAGAATGACTGGCAAATTGTTAATTGTTACTCAATAGCATTATACCACTTTAAAAGGGTAGAATTTTCCCAGTTAAGGGCGTAATCGTAATTTTGGTAAACAGACATGCTGACAGGTGACATATCAAGCATTATATATGGTAGATTTTAGCTAACATCCCATCATTTGTGCTTACTGCTTCCATTTGCTCTAGGACCAAGGACCACCTCCTCCCATTTGTTCAATACTAGTGTTGCTTCAGATATCCGATTCGTATCCGAAAATGGTGATATTCCCAAGACTCTACAAGTGTTCATATCTGATAGTTATAAAAATTTGATATTCGAAAATATTCGTTATCTGGTTTTTGCAATGTACAATTGAAAACGGTTTTCGAATAATTTAACAATCTAAAAATAACTAAATAAAATATTACCAAAAAACTTAGCGATTGTTTTAGCCCATGTTAGTGTTTTCAAGACGAAAATTTTACACACATCTTTTTTCATTTGTGTGTGGCAATATGGTGTATCTTCGGGCAAGGTCCTTTAAGATGATAATCTTTTTCTGACAGACTAAATGAACGTGCTAAAGTTTGCAAACATTTACTAATCTTTCATTATCCAAACCGATCCATATTCGATCCGAATTTAGCTAACGTATCCGGTTATAATCCGAATCCGGAAGTCATTCGATGATATCCGGTATTTGCTATCCGGCAAAAAAGTGTATCCGAGGCAACACTGTTCGATACCCGATCAATACATTTTTCCAAGAGTTTTTATCTGGTATACAATTTTTCTCTAAGGCACTCGTGTGCCTTAAGCATTTCAGCATTGCAATCCTGCTACTGCTTGCAGTGTGTTAGATCTACAACACGCAGGCGATTACACATGTAATAATTAGTTTCACGGATTTGGTAAATTCTGGTTTTATTCCTCAAGTCTAGCTGTAAATGTAGTTTTAAGCCTCGTTAAAGGAACCGACAAAAGTACATCTGTTGAATTTTTTATACATAACAAAAGAGGCCCATATCATTATTGAGCCAAGCTGATTTGTTTGGTGGTCACAGCGATATCTTCGGTGACTCCGTGAGTAGCAGATGTGCCTTCTGAAGCACCTGGTTGAATTACAATGATGTGGTATGCGCAATTTGATTCTAAATTTGCTGTGTATGCTTAGGCTGAATGCCAGTGTACTTTGTAATTAAATGGAATTACATACCGAAATAAACTGCAAAAGAGCCAACTGGATTACCTGTTAAAGCCCCAAACCAACAAAGAAAGAGGGGAGACTTGCTCTCCAAAACTCAGTTCTCCCCTTTTTAAAGATCATCAAAACACTTGTTTGCTTTCACAACTTATGAACTTTGTACATTGATCAAGGTTTCTTGAATAATGTGTTAAGTGGTGCAGCAGAAGTTGATTGAAGCCACTTAACTGCAAACAGATGAACTTAGTTAGATCCCTTTAATGGGATAAAAATGTCTATTTATGAAGACCTTCAGTATGTCATAGGGTGGTTGAGTCAGAGGGATTTTGCAAAGTTTTCTATACGTTGCAGCGAGATATTATTTGGAAGCTGATGACAAGCCAGAGCAAGTATATTTTTATCAGTCTTCAAAAATTTAAATTGCAGTTTGACTGAGAAAGACAAGCAAAAAACTGCTGCAGAGCTCGTTTATTTCATAGTGGTCTTATTTTAGTAGGAATCCAAACGTGCGCTATCATCATTTTAAAATCACGATTTTTATATCTGTAGTATTCAGCAGGGCTCGAACCTATAATTTTTCATAGTTTGTTGAGTCGCCCAGCATTAAAGTTCAGAAGAAACTAGATGGAGGGCACTGACCACACTTCGATGTGTAGTCGCTAATCTCTTGCTACGAACAAAAATGTATCATTTTGACATTCTAAGACCATCTTGTCCTATCCCTGTGGCAGTTTGACGATCAACGTTTTGATTTTTTTTACGTTTTTTGCCTTGACCTTGACTTCTTAGGCCTCTTGACACAAAAATCAGTGGGTTCCCAGGCATGAAAATTTATGTGTCAATGTGACAAGTTAAAGATTGTAGCTTCAAATTTGAAGATTGGCGGTTCAGCTGTTTCATTTTATCATGTGGATGAACCGGCAGACAGACAGATGTGACTAGACACCTTACTTATGTTGGCGAGTGTTAATATAAGTAAATAAAAATTCTAAATCCTGTACTCTAATCAGAATAATATGATGCCATTTACACAGATATTGCATTGAGATAGTGCTCCAAATGTTTCTTAATACTGTACTTCAGTTTTCTCAGTTTGCGCAATTTGTACGATTTATATAGACTTATGTACTGATACACTATGATATAGACTTATGTACTAATACACTATGATATAGACTTATGTACTGATACACTATGATATAGACTTATGTACTAATACACTATGATATAGACTTATGTACTGATACACTATGATATAGATTTATGTACTGATACACTATGATATAGACTTATGTACTGATACACTATGATATAGACTTATGTACTGATACACTATGATATAGACTTATGTACTGATACACTATGATATAGACTTATGTACTGATACACTATGATATAGACTTATGTACTGATACACTATGATATAGACTTATGTACTGATACACTATGATATAGACTTATGTACTGATACACTATGATATAGACTTATGTACTGATACACTATGATATAGACTTATGTACTGATACACTATGATATAGACTTATGTACTGATACACTATGATATAGACTTATGTACTGATACACTATGATATAGACTTATGTACTGATACACTATGATATAGACTTATGTACTGATACACTATGATACAGACTTATGTACTGATACACTATGATACAGACTTATGTACTGATACACTATGATATAGACTTATGTACCGATACACTATGATATAGACTTATGTACTAATACACTATGATATAGACTTATGTACTGATACACTATGATATAGACTTATGTACTGATACACTATGATATAGACTTATGTACTGATACACTATGATATAGACTTATGTACTGATACACTATGATTAAAAAAACCGATAGTCTTTCCGTAACGTCTCATGTATCTGCTTTCCAGAAATAAACACATTTTTGATTCAATAGTTACAGTTTACTGAGCAACAAAAGTCCAACATTATAACTTTCTAATCCGTGGAGTCACCATTTTCCCAAATTCGCTATTTTATTTCAGTAGATTTGTTTTGTTAAATGAGTCGGCTTAATAGCTCTCATGAGCTAGTGTCTTTTACGTTTATGTAAAACCCGACTTTAAATACAGTTCGATTTGATTTGGTGGAAAGATGCGAAGGCTATCATGCTCATGTACATGATGGTACAGGGCGTCTTTAGATGCGTCTGACTATTTGCGGCATGTGTTCTAATAAACAAATCCGCGTTTAATACGCTAGCAAAGAACGGCTACAATTCTGAAAAAAAACGCTTTCATTTGCGTCGGCATTTCCTTAATTATGAGCAGCTGCGCACATGCTGCACGTCAAAAAGTGTTGCAGAGGTCAACTCATCGCTTTGTACAAAAACTACGCGCAAATTCGAAATTCATCGGTTCAAGGCCAGACTAATCGTAAATCATCGTAATCCATTAATTAGATATTAAACTTTCGTTGCGTCGTTTCAAAGTTTTTTATCTCTGCTAATATTATTTCTTGTGGCTACTGTTCGCAAGGCTTGTGTGTCATCCATGTAAACACTAAATAGACTGATTCCTTACTGGCCTTTCAGTAAACTGCTCAGTCATCGTAGATATAATCAGTTTTCAAAGAAAACTTAAATGCTCTGGAATACTGACAAATCTACGAAGTTTTCCCTTCCAGACATTTTGAAAACGTGATCAAAAAATTTGTTCCCCTGAAGCTGGTTGGTCGAGAAATTGTCTTGAAGCTGCCTACCAGTTCACTAAAAGTTTGTGTTGAAACAACTTGCCACAGCAGTTCCGGTTTATTGTTTTCATCCAGGAATCTCTTCTATTTTACTGCTATGCAATATACATCTGTGCATACTGTATTGTCTTTGTTCCACAGTTCTTGCTGTTTATTTGTCTTAACTCTTTCTTAGAGAATCTATAATCTTCACTGCTTCGAGTTTTATAAATAAGGAAAACTTAGTGCAGTCGTCTTCTAAACAAGATGAAAAAACTAGTAACATGTTCAAAATGATCAATATTTTCCGAACTAAATTAACCACTGTGTGCACACTGTCATGAATTTTCACTTATAAATACAGTTACTGTGGTTTTCTTGCCTCCTATTAAACACGACGTCAGCATGCTAATGTACTGCACTGATTAATCACGTAATTTTTATCTGTGCCAATAATTTTAGAACCGTTGATGTTTTAAATACATGTGTATCGAACGAAATCAGTAGCATTATTGAAGTCAAAGTCTATGAACGGCATATAATGGTTATATAAAGATATTAAAGTACTAAATAAATAGTATTATATAAAAGTGTTAAAGCAGAAAGAAATTTCAGCACGTTTATACTAAAACGTTATATTTAATGTCTAGGCCTCCGTGAAGTATAAACAGGCAAGACGGTGCTGTGAACGTACTGCAACCTGTGATGAAATCTAGTGTGTCAGTCTACTTAAATAATTTTTTCTTGAATAATTTAAATAAATAATGTGATATGTTGATACGCTTATGCTGACCTCCTGCTGCTAGTACTGGAACATTTCTAATGAAGAAAGAATGTGCGTGATTTCATCACCGAGGGCCAGCTTAACTGCACATGCGTACAAGTGAGAGTAAGGTTAGTGGCATAGATCCCAGATCATTGAGCTTGGCTCACTTCCTTTTCTAATTATAAATTGACTGTTGCTAACCAGAACACGAAATTCTGCAATCATCCTTATATTTAATGTGTTCAATTAAAAGCTCAGTGCATCAATACACGACTCCATTGCGTGACATATGCTGGTTATGCTGGTTAGTTAGATGGATTGTCAACATTTTCTGTGCTACAGGAAAGAAAGCTCATGAATAGCCAGCATCACATACATAGCTATAAACAATGCATATTATACCACATCTTTATCAGACAACAGTTAATTTTGCAGTTATTACTTACTAAGTTTCAAGCTATTTTATATTCACTCGTATAGAAATTAACACAGCAGTATGGTGTATGATAAATAATAATTTTCGTTAGTAATTAGGATAAAAAAGAGGAAACATTTATGCACACAGTTGCTTACTCTTTTATTAATAAAAGTTGAGTAGTTTTGTACTCGTAAATATAAAACCTTACAGCAGTGTGGTGTTAGTGTGACAAATAATAATTTTTGTTAGTAATTAAAATATGAAAACAATGAAGCATTATTATTGCTGATGCTTGTTTGGAAAATGCATCCTTAACCTTTCTTTTTACATTAAAATTAATGCGGAGCTAAGCTTAACCCTTAATCCAAATAATTCGTAAGGTAAAATATTTAGGTATAATGACAACACCAGAATTTTTAATCCTCAGAAATCTGAAAAAAAAATTACTGGCATTCTACCATAATAGTACATGCGTAATTTTGCACTTTCACTGCTTAAAATTAAACATATTTTTCTGTAACACGGTTCCAACTTAGTCTAATTACATCCATACAGTAAAATGGAAACAAAAAAATCCAGTTAGGGCTTTTGTCACTATTAGCCCACGCATTGTCTTTGTGTAGTGTGCTAGCAAAGAGTTTAATAATTTTAAATTTAATGGCAATTTGTTTTTTTTTAACTGTTTGTCTGCTTTTTCAGTCTGACAACATGATGGAGGCAGTGGAATCAAAGTTTCGTCCCCAGAAGCTGCTACCATATAATCGGTTGCTGCCATACAGTGACACTTTACAAGAACAAGCAGAAATGCATATTTCAAAAATTAAGGAAAAGCTAGGAACAGCCACTTTGTATAAGGAGATGCGGCCGGGAGCAACGTATTGGGCTTCTAGGCTAACGAAATACATTTCCTTGTATGGATTCAACTTTAGCAAAGAAGACCATATAGCTTTCATAAACTTATTTTGTAATATTGTTATAGCTGAAGATATGGAAATGTCACTTGTTGTAAAGTTTGCTTCGCATCTTACACTATTATTGAAAAAGAAAACTTTGCTTTCGTACAATGACATCCAAATACCATGGCGTCCATTGTACAAAATATATGACGACATTGTGTACAGTGGTGGTGAACAGATGGGCTTGGTGCTCTATCCCAATGTTGCAGAAGCTGTGATCAAAAATTTGATTAGGGCAGCGAGATCTTATTTTCCACTCAGTGCGACACAAGAGATGTTAAAGGAGTGGCGGCCATTGTTGTGTCCATTTGATACATCAATGGGAAAAGCGATGCAACTGTTTGAATTGTTTTTCCCCACAGTGATTCCTCCAGCACACCACGACAAAGGCTTCAAATTGTGGCTGAACGAACTTATTGACATCTGGATGGCCTGTCATAATGTGCCTTCGTGGGAAGTACATTTGGTAAATTTGTTTGCACGACTGGCAAAAGATAATGCTGGCTACATCAACTGGACTACGTATGTTTCTCAAATTTTTACGCGACTCATGCGCAGTTTCAACTTGCCTGTTGGGTCAAGAGAAATACAAGTAGGACGATCAAACTGCAGTTTCGACATAGGAAATACAGCTCTTTGGATTGTCTATATGATGGGTGGCAACCATGGTACAATAGATCATATTGAAAAGCTTTTTAAAGCTTTAGAGTCTTACTTTCATCCATCCAATGCTGGAAGGTGAGACATTTGTTAAATTTATGTAATTCATAGTTGATTGATGCCAATAACTCTTGATATATACATTGATGTCTCGCTCATTTCAAAAACAAAGGAGGCAGGTTGGTCAAAGAGTAATAAGTATCTGTTGAAAAAGTGCCACTATTCAAAAATGTGCTTGGAGAGCAGTTGCTCTCCTATTAGCTATGCCACACTGTATTATGTACCACATAAATTGATATTAAATTTACAGAAGTATTCCAAAGGACGAATAACTACTCAAAATAACAGATTCCCAATTTGTGTTTTAGGTGGATATTGAAGCTTCAGAGGTTATTAAGCAAGTTGTCTGGATCATTTGTCCGGCGACTACATGATGAAAGGTTTAGTAAACCAAGTTGGATACCTCCTATTCCAGAAAGTCACAAATTAAGTGAAAATGAAATCACACGTTTTGTGGAAGCCATGACGCCGATTGTTTTATTAGCTATGTTTAGCAAAGCCGGAAGTGGTGACTCTGCCGGCGCTTTTCAGAATTTAGCCACAGTCAGGCCCAAGATAGTTATTCCACAAATATTAGAGCGATTGTATCCTGCACTGGAAACTCTAACAGAACCACATCGGCTAGTCTCTACTATGAACTGCATTGTAGCAGTGTCTAGGCATATGCTCGGGAGTGACGATTACAAAGAAGGACGTTTGCATTTTTTACCACTGTTGATGTCGTCATTGCCCGGTATTGACTCTAACGATATCAAAAAATCTATGGTTACGTTTCAGTTAATTTCAACATTTTCAACGCTAGTGCCACTGGTAGAGTGTTCTGAAGCTTCAAACAGGGATGACTTAAGTGAGGTAGACAAAGAAGTTTGTATGACAACAGCTGGGTTTGAAGAATTTGTGCTACAGTTTATGGACAAATGTTTTGAATTGGTGAGAAACTGTGGTGATCATGGTGGTGCATACCATAATGCTGGGCCATACAGCCTTGAAAAATTGAACTTGGAAGAAGGTATGCTAGAAGTAGGAATAAGTTCTACGATTACTTCTGTTTTAACCCAAAGCTCTGATAGCATCTATCGTTCTGCACTTGATATGTTGTTCTCATTTGTAAGAAGCAGTGTTTTTAATATATCTGTTGCTGGAAAGTTTGTAGCTAATATGTGCAGGGCAGCATCAAAGGCTAACCCACCCGAAGCATTAAAATTGTTTATGCCGCATCTTCACAAGCAGATCATGCTGTTATCAGAAAGTGAGGATGCGTACAGAGAAGAAGAAACGGACCATGAACTTCTGTACTGCTTGCAGTTACTGTGTGAAGTTGTACGATGCAGTGGGGAATGTCTTTTGCCATACAAGACTTTGATAACAGAAGTACTGGAACGAACTCTTTGCCTAAAAGCAAGAAATGGTTTCGAGTTGGCTGGCCTAATGTTGAGAAATACACTGAAATCACTAACACTAATATATCCAGTTGAATTTCGCAGTGTAGCAACAAATTTTAAGTGTCCACCCGACGATTACCTACCCCTGAATGACTGGGCCAAACCAGGTGATATTAATAGTCTCAATGTTCAATGGCATATTCCTTGTGACAAAGAAAGGGAGTTTGCGCAAGAGCTTTTAGATATATTTCTCGAAGCAGAACTGAAAAAGTTAGATTCTGTGACAGAAGAGAAACGTCTGTCTCGTATTGAATTGCAACAGAGCTTGAACACAGTTTTAGAATGCATCTTGGGTACGGGTACAATGCTACCTCTTTTAGAAGAAAATCCAGTACAGCTAGTAGAAAGTAAAGTAGGATTGGATAAAGTTGCTATTACATACGGGTATTCCCACAAAGACGTATTAACACTGGCAGGCAAAAATATCAGAGAGGTTATACTTCATACTATGCATCGACTCCTGCAGCATATTAATGTGACGAGTGATGATGATATCAAATCAGTTTTCACGATGATTCGAATCTATTCTGCAATTGTTAAGTTTCAAGGTGTTCAGAGTGATGACTTTGACACACGTTTTAAAAGTTTTCAGGTTGTCAAAAAAGCCATGGAGAACAAACTAATTCAAGAAAAGAGGCACATAAGAGCACTTTTAATTGACAGAGTGCTGCTACAACACGAGCGCCGCATACTAGACAAGTCGAAGTACATCTTCACAGAGTTACACAAGCTTGTACTAGATGATCTTTTTCAGCTTGCGACTAGCCATTATAGTCAAGTTCGAAGTAAATCACAAGCAGTGCTTTCGGCTGTCCTGCAGCTATTCCCACACACCTACAGATATATACTACCAAAAACATTGGAATTACTGAAAGAAGACGATAAAATTTCCCACGAACAGTTTAAGGGTGCTTTGTATGTATTAAAGGGAAATGGAAAAACACAGTGTTTTGCCACAAAACGGGATTGGAAAGTGGTGTCAGAGGTTTGGCCAGTACTCATACAGGCACAGCATTCCGAAAAACCATCCATAACTAGGGTCACCGAAGAGGTTATAGATAAAATTCATAAGAATTTTGACACATTTGCAATTGATCTGAAAATACCTGAAACAGTTACAGATTCGGCAAGAGAGTTATGGTCATCTGAACCAAAACCTGAGCAGTCCATACCAACAGATAGCGAAATAGCCAAACAACACGAGCTGGTGGAACAGGACAACCGAGAAAATGGTGAACTATACAGCAGTCTACTTCAGAAAGTTGTTGACTTATTGAATGGAGGCACATTACGATGGAGACATTACCAGATAGCATTAGGATGCCTCACACTGTTGATTAGAAAAGACAAGAAAATGTCAGCTAATGGGGTTTCAGTCTTCGTACAGAGCACGATTGGAGAAGCAGTTTTAGTCAGAAAATTGGGGGTTGCTGCATTAGGAGCTATTTTAAAACAACAAAAACAAAAGTGGAAAAAAGTTGAAGTGGATTTAAAAACAATGACCAGGAAAAAGTCTTTCGAGAATATGCCCAATCATGTAATTACCAAACATAAAGATGGAGATGATAATAATGCTGTTGGTGAACATGATAGCACTGGAGTAGATTTGCTGACTCAACCAGACAACAATTGGTTATTGTATGATCCACATGATGTTCCTGATACAGCTGAGAAATGGAACAGTTGTATTTTCATTGAAAAAACCCATGTTGGGTATTATGCATGGCCATCTCCTTTAAAGTCCTGTGCACCAGATAGTGAGCAACCATCACTAGACAGAACTAGAGAAGAACTAATGGAAGAGGAGCTCCCAATTTATGATGCTTTCACTAGTGAAGCATTCCTGGAAAAACTCCTAAACTTTTTCTCTCTGGAAGAGACAAAAGGAAAGGACAAATTTGATGCAAGAAAGTACAATTTTCTGAGGGCACTGTTTCGCAATTTTGGTGACACTTTTGTACCACTTATGCGCCCACATATAGAAAGGCTCGCTTTGGACAGTCATGAAAGTAGCCAGCGCTGCGCATCAGAAATGATTGCTGCATTGGTCAAAGGCAGTAAACATTGGAAATTTGAAAAACTCCAAGATCTTTGGGAATGGCTGGATCCTCTTCTACGTCAGGTGCTAAAAAGTATGACACTGGAGACAGTTCAAGACTGGGGAACATGTGTAGCAACTGCTTCGGAAAGCATGGATATTAGAAAACTGCATTGGCTGTTCAAAGTTTTGTTGGAAAACCCATTTCAAGATAACTCTGAAGGTTCATTTCATGTTGCAGGACGCTTGTATCTGCTCCAAGGTGCAGTATCTCAGCAAGAATGGCGTGCTTCAAAACTCTTACAAACGTTATATGATGTGATTAAACCAAAGCTAAGCAACTCGTTTAAGAATGTACGTGATCGTTTAGGCAGCATTCTAGCTAATACATTTCTATTTGAAATTGAACTAAAGCACATTAGTAATGTCTTTTGCCCTTCACGGAAGGAATTTATTGCCGAAATTGTTCCAAAGTTGATGATATTGTTAGAAAATGGTTTGAATGGAGCACAGGAAATATCAGATGAAAAACCCGAAAAGACAGAAGCCAAACGTCTATTTGAAACGACACTAAAGTGGCTCCAAGCTTCACTAGCCAGAATGCACTATAGTGCACCACCTGAAGTTTTCCGTCTCCTTCCATTGATCTCTCAACTAGAACATGAATCGACAGATGAGGAATTAAAAAAGGAATGTGCGTTGACCCTTGCTTGCCTTGCTCAGGCATACCTTAAGCCAGAAGTCATCACCGTAGCATTAGACGAAGTGAAGAAAATTACAGATGGAACGTCGTGGCGAAGTAAATCTTCTGTTCTA
This sequence comes from Tubiluchus corallicola, assembly GCA_030141605.1. Classification (NCBI taxonomy): domain Eukaryota; kingdom Metazoa; phylum Priapulida; class Priapulimorpha; order Priapulimorphida; family Tubiluchidae; genus Tubiluchus; species Tubiluchus corallicola. Next base: position 457,771 of record JAQGDQ010000152.1, on the reverse strand, counting down.
GCTTATCTACAGGTAAGGTGACACTTAGTTGTTAACTTTAAATGTTTGGAAAACTGCTTGTGAGGGTAATTCATTTAAAATGTGCAACTTAACTGACTTCTGCTTCTGTCACTGAATATGAAAATACAACCGTAATTAACTTTAAGAGCATAAATTGATTTACCTTTCATATTTATGGATTACTCTCCTACCTTTATGATCATTACTTCTTAGATTTATGGTGATTAATATTTCATTCTTCTTCTTTACCAGAATATTATAAAAAGTCTATGTTATCTGTCATGTAGGTTATGGTATTTTGCAATCTTTTCAATATCATGCAAAATGAGAAGTGGGTCGAATTCATCAGAGATGTGGTCCTCAAAATGATGAGAAACGAACAATTGGAGGTAAGAATTTTTAAGAGGCAAATAACATGTGTAATCAAGCAATGCTTTTATTCATTAGAATTCCATTTTCACACACCACATATAAATGTGATTTTTCACGAGCCACTCGAAAAACTGCTACCACATTTGAGGCTTCTTCACATAAAAGTTGCCGATTGCACGTCCAATATAATGGCTGGCCGGCAGTTCCTCTGCAGTATTCTTTCTTACCAGTCATGGTTATTTGAACAATGATAGGAAAAGTATAATCAAGCAGTAACCTTTCTCGGTTGACTTCGATTATGAATGGCTAAACTGTTACCATATTTTAGAGGTATTTTCCATGTAAATTTATTGCATGCATGTTTGCTTGACAACTCATATTAAGTATTTGTCTTTGCAAGATCTGTATCTTGAAAAACTGTTTACTGCTCTTAGGTGAGAGACATGGCAGCTGTTACATTTACCGGACTCATTCACTGTGATCTATTCCCCATGGACGCTAAGCTGCTGGATATGTTTAAAAAGTGGTCTAAAACTAAACTAAAGGTAACTTCGTTTATGGTACTGATATAATTACTAGTAGTTCACGTTTAACGAAAATGCTAATTGAGGCGAAGGCAAACTGTGCCAATATGTTCAATCAATGTAGTCGCACTGAGTCTCAGTCAAACAAAAGTAATTAAAGGTTGTGCTGTTTTTACAAAATGGCAGCTGTGTAACAATGTTGGTAGCCTGAAATGTCATTGTAGCTAATCTCTTATTTCACAAGGAAAAACCGCATTAGGCAATGACGCCAAGTGAGCAGACCGCTGTAAAATTAATGCAAATTCGAAAACCTGTACGTACAAAACATAGAAATTCTTGCCGTAGTAGTATCACATTGGCCAACATATTTCGTTAATCGAGGTAAAAAGAGTTGTGATTTAAATGGGGTGATGGTGCATGAGACAGATGCTTGTCACAGTTGTTGACTTGAATCACTTTTAGCAATCAAATAACTTTTCCTCTTATTGTAAGTATGAGTGATCACCACACATTTAATTTCTGCTATTTAATTTTGTATTTCTGCTAAATTCCGTGTTACATAAGCTTGCACTGCCGAAGCTCAAAAGTGGGCAAAAAATTTAATATGCCAATCTTAAAACATTCATATTACTAAATTGGATTTTACTCTACTGCTCATTTCTTAAAGTATTAAAGGTTGATTTGTTTTTTAACTGTAGAACAATAAACGAGATCCGATTGACCAAACTGCATTGATAAAGAGGCACGCTGGCATTCTGGGTCTGTGTTCGTACGTCGGTGCACATCCGTACGACGTTCCTGAACTCATACCGGATGTCCTGATGGCACTGAGTGACCACATCCACGATCCTCAACCTATACAGATGACGGTGAAGAAGACCCTCAGCAACTTCCGACGAACCCATCACGACAACTGGCAAGATCATAAGTTGAAGTTCACCGATGATCAGGTGGCCGTGTTGACTGACTTGCTAGTCTCACCAAGCTATTATGCATAGGAAACAGCTAGCTAGTCTATCACTATTTGTAGATGCATCACGTCGAAAGTGCGCTGCTTCATTTTTAAGCACTAGTTTTATAGACACATTTGTGATTGTGCTATGTAGTATCATGAATGTGCATTAGGTAGCATTTATCATTTCACTAGCATTGTTGAAATATGCCAGAACTGTCGCCAGACTACAGAGAGTTGGAAGTGATTGCTTTTCTTTTAGTTTACCTCAGATGGCATCTTGCTTGATTATTATAACTGTTTGAAAAGGATGAAAGTCCTGATGCAGCAAGCATTTCCTTTTATTCTTATTTATCGATTTTATTGCAGGATTTTACACTAGAATGTTACAATCATGTATATTGGATTTTAAAACGTTGAGTGTTTCTAGCCTTGTTGTATAGCTTATATGTGATTCGTGCTACAACATTCGCAACATGTAAATTTTTATAGAAGCGTTCCAGCCATTTGTATGTTTGATGTGCTATTGTATTACTAGTGTGATAAATAATAAACTTTAAATTAATTTTAATTTATGTATAAGATATTCTCTGCTTTGTATTCTTTGCAGCTGAGTCTTACCATGTTTATATATAGTACACAATCATAAGATAGCTTTGTAAACAGTATTCAGAACACAAAAAACTTGAAAAACGTTATATTGTTGTCAGGGTAAAAGCACTAATGACACAAAAAACTATTTCTCGTACTGAAAACTGGAGGTGGGAATCTGTTCTTTTCTAACGAATTGAGTAATCTGAATATTTTCCATTTGGAAATTTATCTGAATTTTAAAGGATTAGTGCAAAGGCTATTATGCAATCTACATTTAGAGTTCACGTGTTGTTCACCGGCTTGAACTTTCATTTTGCGAGAGCTCAATTAAACTCAAATTTTACTTTAATAATAATCATTTGCTTCTGCTCAAGTTTCGTACAAATGACAAAGTCAACTTAAATTTCAAGACATTAAGACACCCTAGGCTGACAGTTCCTGAATTTCTGAGGCCAGCACTCATTATTTATGTGTTCGATTATTATTAGTAGCACCTATTTGATTGTTATTTACATATATGTGCATGTGGTAAAAGCGGACTCGGTAACTGCTTGTGGTGTGTTATAAAATATGCGCTTTATATGAATTGTAATTTTAAACAAACAAACGGACATGAAAGTTTATAAAGAAACTAGAAAAAATCCTAAACAAAAAGAAATGTTTTTTGCTTATTAATAGCCTAAATTGTCACAGTTAAATCCATTCACGGTAAGCACGTGACAACTGACAACAAACTGTGTGAGCGACAGTACTCTCCACCTAAAGTGCACTGTCGTATCTCAAACGTGTACATGCGCACGACACCCAAATATCGCACTGCTGGAGTGCACTGTGCTGGGCTGCAAAGCAAACAGTACTACCCTCACGTGATGCGGTTCCGTACAAATATAAAGAACTAACTAAAGAAAAAAGACTTTATATTGAACATTATTGGTAATAATGAGTGAAAATAGGGGTGCTGCAATACAATATTTATATATACAAGCTGCCACTGACTGGGTCTCTAAAATCTGGAAATTCTCAAAATATGGCACACTATGCTATAGCCTAGTTAGCCTAATGGTAAATAAACCCCCTAAGTAATATTATTAATAACTAATACAATAATCAGCCCACATTGAACGTAACTCTATGGTACACAGTGATTAATTCAGTGTGGTTAAGATTTTAGCCAATCATGCTACACAGTGTTAGTGAGTGCGGGACAGAGCTGCTGCCCTGCTAAAACACAACATGCTCTTGTTTGTTCAACTTTTTTAAAAACTTTCAGAAAACATTTTAACATCAGATTTTTAGAACACAATGTTTTAATTTATACTTACTATTAACAAATAAGATCAACCTGTTGATCTTTCCTAATGACGACTAAAGCTAAAAAAAATCAGTAAACGAAGTGTTCTGAAACAAGATGGCCGTCAGTGAAAAAAATTATACAAGTTAGTGCAGCTGTGACAGCTCTATTACTATTTGCTCTTAATTATATGACCAATGCTATTACAAACTTATTTTAATCCATAACCAAGAAAACTGTTCAGATTACGATACGAAAAGAATTGTCTAAGTGAACCGGTCTAAAACGAGCTTGCGCGGTATTCCATGTTTAAAGAGACATTAATTGCCATCTTGCAAACCAACACTAAGAATGCCTAGAGAACATATTGAATTAACACGTAGCAAAGGTTATTTATTCTTTAGACCAACATGGAGTTCCTGTTCCTTCCTAAAACTGTAACATAGTTTGCGAGGACAATTGTGCACCTTTAAGATACATGACGATCGTACGTAAAGGGCTATGAGACCGTTAGTAAAATGTTGAAATTGGCGGTTTTTGCTCTACGCCAGGGGTGTGCAAACTGCGGCCCGCCGAGAGATCTTGTGCGGCCCGCGAAGAGGTTTGTCAACGTAATGAAAGTGCGGCCCACGCGATCCAGCTGAAGTCTGCGCCAATATCGCAAAGATAGTGCGGGTAGTTTTTCCTCTAGATCGGATGGCATTAACCCTTACAAGACCTATGTCACTTAATGTCACTGTCGGACATGACGAAATATATGGTTTTTAATATAAATTTTAATAACTTCTAAAATTGTTTCTTGAGTGTAGTAGTGCAGTAGTGATGATGTGCGCAAATCGGATGCAAAAAAATCGTTATTAGGTCCTACTGTACTTGGCTCCTTGACCAAACTGCATGTGGCCCACAGGAATTGCGGGAATGTTTAATGTGGCCCGGGTAGTCAGATAATTTGCACACCCCTGCTCTACGCTATTCTTATGGATTTTGCGGAAAAATTGAAAGTTTATTTAGATCATTAGTCAGATTTCTATGACCTAAATTGCTTGTCATGAACTAACTGATTCTGGAACAGACGTAATATAACCAAATTTGTGTTTTTAAAGTGCTCATTTTTTATGTATCTTCGGCCCAGCTGTCACAATGGTTACGTTAGGTGTTAATAACAGGTTTGCGTTTTAACAAAGTGCAGTTTTACATTCAATTCTTGAAATAAGGCGGCCACAGCGAAGAATAAAATTAAAAAACCAGTGATTTATTAGTTCAGCTACTGAATTTTGAAATCTGGCACACAGTTTTTCAAGTGAGCTGCCAACCAAACGTTAAAGCACCCCCTTTCTCGATGCATTTAGTGTTGCAAAAGACATGAAACAAAGCGACGATGACGTGCAATAGTTTAAAAACGAATAAGTACTTACCGGCCCAGTCGTCGAACTGCTCTTTCTTTGGTTTTCTAAATCTCGGCACAGGTGTGGACATGAGTGGGGTACTTCTCCTCCCCGCTGACGGCATAGAGGAAGAGCGGAAATGAGTTGCAGGCTGCGATTTCAGCAAGCCACCAGGATGTCCAGCATTTGATCGAATTCTATCACGTTTTATCTGTGCCAGATATATGAAACCACATAAGTGCATGAAAGCAATACCAAATTAGAAAGCAAAAAGATTGGCACTTCCACTGAGAATCGAACCTGGTGCCTTCTGCTTTTCCAGAAGCTACGTTAAACGTTACACTATCTGCTACAAGAGGGCTCTTTGAAAGCGGAAACGTTACATGAAGACAAAATAAAATCAACCATAGGAACGCATGCCAGCAAAATACTAAATCAGCAGATTAGCAACTTAAAGGAAGACAGGACAATTTTTCATATACTACCCCATTTTCAAATCCGATATAAAGTATACATTTTAACACAATTAATACTACCAAACTGTTTCTGATAATTAAATATAAGATTAAAAACTTAATTAACAGCGGACGAGCCCAACTATTGATGACATCGGAAACTAACACAATTTTGAACAGCAAAAATATTCCACGAGCTTGTTGCACGTATTTGTGAAAGCGAAAATTGAAGAACAGTGCTACTGTAAGATATCCAGTTTGTTGTACTAAAACTAGGCGAGTTTTAAGATGAAAATTCAAATTTTAAATTTACCGCTGTGCTCACGCATGAGCTGTCGGATGTGTGTAGTTAGTCACAAGCTAACACATGTGAACTGAGAGGTACATCACCTGTTTCGTGCAATGCATTTCCGAAATGCAGGCGCTAGTGCCCATTTAGCGAATGGCGAAATGCATGTAACAGCGATGAACTAGTGACGCGAACATGAAATTGTGTTTGTGTGGTAATAATTCTTTCACATAAATCCTTTTTGAAAAAATAGTATGTTTCCTTTCAATATTTTAAAGAGTAGATTATTTTGACCTACAGTTTAAGATTGGATCTGGTTTTACTTGAACTACATAGACACGAATGAAGAAACCTAGCTGGTAAAGTTGCCGCATAGAAATCTTAAGTGAAAGGATCTCAAATTTTTGTTGCACTTGAAAAAGAAAACTGCTTTATTTTAAAAGAACATCACAAGAACAAAATAAGTTCTGGAAATCATCTTAAAAGTGCACAAAAAATGTGTGCAAATCATGTCTATTTCCACTTTAGTAGAATTGCAGCTCAACATTTTTATTCGCCCCTCCTTAAAAGAAATTATTCATTTAACATCAACATAGAACATTTGGTTTACCTTAGCTGCTTCTAGATTTCCGGAAGATTTTACCATTTTTGGTTTTCTTGTAGGTGAAATATCAAACCTCACCATGTTCTGACTCGGTGGTTTCGCTAAACAAAAAAAAAACAATCAAATAACTTTATGAGATGTATGAATATATAAGCTACATTCTTTAATTTCAAATACCGATGGTCTGTGTTCAGTTCAGTGGCAGAAATGAGCTGTTCACTTTAACAAAAAGAACTTGTTGGCTAAGCCACTACATTGGATGAAAGATGAAGGTGCTCCTGTAATTTGTACAAAAGATGAAGCTGTTACGATGTTTTTCCTTTAAGTATTTGAAGAGCTTTTGTAGGGTAGCTTGCTCTTGTACAACCTCCTTGGACCAAAAACGATTTACTGCCCTTTATAAATGACAGATAGCTGGTAAATTAAAACTAATTTGTGTTACAATGAAGATTTAAAGGTTAAAATGCATTCTAAATATTCAATAAATTATTATTATTATTATTAGAAGAAGAATAAGAATAAGAAATATAATATAATTAACAACACAAAGTTTTTGGAACAGCACAAACCACTAATAAAACCAAACCATTTCCCAGAACCCACTATATTTTCAAAGGTTAAGTAATTATTTTCGTAATTGTAACAACTTTGCATAGTACTTACCATCTAATTTTGACGTACGCCTCATGACGGGTTCACTTTCACTTTGCAGCCTTGTATCAAAGCTATCGCTTGCTAGTGCTGTTTTTAAAATCTGCAGAAAATTATGTAAAATCTCAACTAAGCAAAAGAAAAGTTTTAGTGCTAGATGAAATTACTGTCAGGTTTTCACATTAAAACAAAGCAAAATTCACGACCAAGTGTATTTTGCAGATTAATTTTAATTGAGACTATTGGCTATAGAGTCCCAGTCGGATCCTAATGCAACACTAACCATCTAACTCAGACTGATCACATTGTTTGCTGGACAAAAAAAGCCCTGAAACTGATCTCATAATAGCTGCATTACTTTTTCCAGCTATTATGCTCAAAAGTTTCATTGCCAAAATCATTTGGAACGATGTTCTGAATTTGATCATGAAGCTTCACACAGGTGTAAGGAAAATGATTTACAAACTTTTTTCTGCAAACTCAAATAGATGGGGCCTAATAAAAAAATTATTGAAATAAAAGTTTGCATAAATTTATAGAAAAATCAAGAAAATATTACAATCTTTCTAATTTTCGGACAAAAATGCCCTGATTTGAAAATGGCCTTTTCCTTTCCAAATATATTAAATATAATGCCAACAACGCTTAACCCTTTCACCACTTAAGGCGGCACACAGCTGCCTATATTTTCATGCAAGGGACGGAAGGCATTAGACTGCCGCCCAAGCTCAGCACTAAGTGCAGTCACCCAAGTCTGTTTATTTCATTGCTATGGCCATGCAGTACATTGTAAAAAATTTTAACAGCTGTAGACTTGGTGTTGCTTCGCAAAAACTAATGCTAACAAGCCAATCAGCATCTGAAGCTAGATGTATTCCACAATACTGTACTGTAAGATATGTTCCCACAACAAAATCACTTGTAGATCGTTGATGAAACGTATGTTTAGTTCATTGTTCTGCATTCTTATAAAATGAAAATGATTGCATATTATGGATTAGAGTGGTTTCTTAATATAAATAAACGCTATTTTGTGTGTGTGTGTGTGTGTGTGTGTGTGTGTGTGTGTGTGTGTGTGTGTGTGTGTGTGTGCCTGAGTGCATGCATGTGTGTAAATAAGACTATTACAAGATTTTGTTTTAGTACCACACCAGAAGAAGTTATTGTCAAATGTGCAAAAGTCAATGTGGCCCAGCTAAAAAGTAACAACGTAGTAAAAGGGTTAAACAGGTAAATAAATTCTCAAAATTCAACAAAAAATTGACATGTCTATAAGTGAGCACTCAAACAGCAAACAAATTTGTAGATTTAAATGCAACAAATTAATAAAGAGTAAAGCAGCTTTCAATGCTAATGTCCATTCATTCACTGCCGGTCACAGATTTTGAATACTGAGCTACATTAATTTAACTTGTTATATCCGTGCTTGCATAGTAAAATCGTCCATAAGTCGGCAATTAATATTTTCTAGTTATTTACGTATCCTGAATCTCCATTTCATGAGGATCATTCTGATACCAAGCTCATCGCTCTATGTTATTTCTAAGCTGAGATAAACCACGTTGAAGTTGAAGTGCAGGCTATGCAGTGAAAAACATAACCTTGAGAAAATCGTTGTTAAAGTTAGCCATTGTTTTTTGTCTCGTTTTCTCAAAACACTTAGCAACCATACAAATGCTGGTTGCTACGGACTTTACAAAGACACACTGAAATTATGTTTAAATCCAGTAGATGGGTCTTCCAGATGAAGATCTGGGCTTGATAGCAGAAAAAAACCCAAGCCAAATGACTGCTTCCACGAGCTACTATCGGAGTTTGAAAAAACAAAGTCTTTACAATTTTAGTACTAATTTCTAACCAGAGAAGTGAGTGTGGAGCTATAAAATTAAATTTTTAGTATTTTTTGAAAAATTTCTTGATAATTTCATGCTACAATATATAGGTCCATATATTTAGCATTGTTTGTTTTTATAAAAACAAAACATTGACATTTGACCAAATTTTTGGTGCATTCTACTTTGAAGCATCATAACGTAGTTCTAACTATGCCGACATACGGACGGTTTTGGTTTGCAAACACACGTATATTAATTGAAACAACATCATTAAGTAATATCATAAGGAAACCTGTAAGTTGTTTGATGATGGCAACTGGTCGTCACAGACATCCAGCTGGTCACAACAAGTGGACAACAGCTGTAGTAAATGACCGAGTTCACGAAACACGCGTTCCCTGTCTGCAATCTTGTGGTAGCCGGCGTGCTTTACAAAAATCTCCAATGTTCTTGCTGCTGCTTGGTAGACAAAGAATAACCTGTTCACAAAATGTTCCTGTAAAAGCAAGATTTGTTCAAAAGTGAGTAAAGCAGAACCAGACCCAATCTTAAAGTGTAGGTCTAAACAATCTACTCTTTAAAATATTAAAAGGGAACATACTATTTTTTTCTAAAATGACTTACTTGAGAGAATTATTACCACAGAAATACAATTTCGCATTCGTGCCACTAGTTCTTCGCTGTTAAGTGCATTTCGCCATTCGCTAGTTAGATGGGTATAAGCGCCGCGCCTGCATTTCAGAAACGCATTGCATAAAAACAGGTGCTGTACCTCTCAGGTAATATTTTGGAATATTTTTGCTGTTGAAAATTATATTAGTTTTATATTAGCTCGCCCGCCGTTAGTTAAGTTAGTAATCTATCATTTAATTATCAAAAAAGCTGTTACAGTATTAATTGTGTTAAAATGTATACTTTTTATCGGACTTGAAAATGAGGTAGTGTATGAAAAATCATCCTGTCTTCGTTTAAATGACCAAAAAGTGAGCATGAGTTATCACTCAAACTGACAAATAAATTAATTTATCACTTATCCAAGTATTTCACACTCGAAAATTAAGTAAATTTGAATGAGTTCAGACCATTATTACGTTCAAGAACATTTGCACTTTCTAGTAAAGCATTGATATTGATAAGTCTTTTGGTAACAAATTATAAAACAATATGGATGAAGATCTAAAAAATTGTTTTAGTGTGCATGTTTTTAAAAAGGGTCAAATTTTTTTTAGAGAAATATAGATCATTGCTGTAATTTTATGTACGTTTTAAAAATCTTTAAAATGTGCATTTATTTTAAGCATATTTTTAATAACCTTTTTATAACCAGAGGATATTATTCATTTTTTTTTCAATTCAAAAGTCCATTTATCTCCAATACTATATTCATAAGACAATTACAACAAATTATATAAAGTGTGTAAAGATGGGGTGGCGAAAGACCAGAAGGTCATCGAGTCAGCCATCCCTGACATCATATTATAGGAATGATTTTTAATAATCATGTTCATTTAACAAATCTGAGAGGGGAAAAATTCTATAGCACACAGTCTTATTTAAAATTATGTAATAATTATTCATTTTAATCGTGTAGCTTTAAATAGTGTTTTGTACCTTGCACCTTTTTACTGGTAATAACTTTTTAATAGTTATTACTATTATTATTATTGTTGTTATTATTATTATTATTATTATTATTATTATTATTATTATTATTGTTGTTGTTAAGTACTTAAAAGAGTTTACGTAATTTGTAATGCTGCAAAAATTAAATCTAATTTGCATAAACAAGCACCATTAAGCACGTAATCACTTGAGTATAATACGTAAATACTAATTAATCAAAAACAGAAGCATTGCTACATCTTGACTCATTAATTTTGTCAAAACTGAATATTCTACTATATGTGCAGGATTAAATTGAATGGCTTTAATGAAAAAAGGAGACAAGTAAACAATGCTAACAAGTAAACAAGAATTAATAACAACTCATTAATCGATATTCAATATCATTAATCATAAATCACAATCAATATTCTAATATACACACTTGATCTTGTGTTCGATTTGTTCTGTTTATGTCTGCATGGATTTTATGAGCTTGTTGCTGAAGGTTATACAGGCAGCGCACAGAGGCAGTCGTTTGCTCTGCCGCTTGCCTCAGCTTCCTCCTCCTAATCACATCTTCTTCCTCAACTATTTCATCACTTTTGTAGTCTGTAAATAATAAATCATCACCAGTTTATTACAGTTGCAAAACATAAATAAAAATTATTAAACGGATTAGCATGCTTAGCACAAAACAGTAATTTCGACATTACGTGTTGTTATTGTTATTACGGGACATTTTGCCAAGTCAAATGGGAGAGACAGCAGTTCTAAAATACCAGTTCTAAATCTCTTTAAACAGCTCACTTTGGACTCCAGAAAAATTGGTGGTAAGAGAGGTTAGCATTAAGAATATTACATGGCGTAAACAAAACATGATTTCAAAACAACTTTTTGATCTGTCGAAAATTCATGAATCTTAATACTTAGCAAGAAAATTACAACTGGCTATAGATTTACCCAAATCTCTGATCCGCTGTACATATTCATCAAATCGCTCCTGCAATTTCAACACCTTGTTTGCATCCATAATTGAAGAACGGCCAACGTATTTTCCTACAAAGCAGCAACAACCTTAAAACAGGCTATAAGCAATTACAGGAAGAAAAAAGCATTTGACAGCAACACACGTAATAATCTATTTGTAGCAAAATGGTTGATTACCTCCGTAATCAATTGATTACCATATAATCCAAAGGTACTTGGTTCAAATCCAGCTCTGTCTCAATTTGTTTCACATTCCTTCTCTTTCGCAGAATAATGCAGCAGACAAGTTATAGTCATGAAATAAATTACAGCAGAAAAATAAAGTAAGTTTTTAAATTCTCATAAGCTGTAAGGCAAAGAACTTGCAAAACTGCTCACTTGGGGAACTCTTTGGAAACTGTGGCTTCTTTACATTAGTGGAAGGCCTGACATCTCTCTTTGGTACAGCAGCTTTTCCGAGTTGCTGTTTGCTTGCGGATTTGCTAGGTACATGTGCAGCTGATGTTGATGCTAAAATTCTGCTAGAATCTATAGAGAATGAAAAATTATGTTAAACACATTCACTTACATTTACAACTATAAAAAAGCATGTACATTGTTGACTTAGTAGAAGGTAAAAATTTTTTATTTCAAAACAAAAATTGTGGTAGAAACTTTGGTGTTGACACCGAATGCAGTTTTATGAAAAAACTTTGGTGACATTAATATCAAAACTTGGAGTAATTTAAGTGATCAGCTAACTGTGTTAGAACAAGTGCATATGTGTCAAGCCATTTATCAATGTTATCAGTAATTAGGCAAACATTATAAGTCTAAATGCGATCATTTAAACACACACTAAGCCAATGCAGATCAACTGTGAAGTGTTGATGAGTTCAGAAAATACAGTCATTTTTGCAATTGTTTGTTCATTTGTTTCAGTCACTAAGCTGACTTGCTGCAGTGGTTACCAATTAGCTATTGCATACAGTTTAAAGTTCTTGTTCTTACTTTTAAATCATGAAAAAGGGAAGCACCATCATATTTGACTGAGATGTTCGATTTATCACTTTAAGATTTGTTGCCAATCTACATCTTAAGATACCACAAACTAAGTGCGTAACATCTGGGGATAGAGTTTTCGGTGTTTGTGGAGCGCGTTTACGGAACCAGTTGCTTATGAACCTAAAACTGGCTAAAAATGTTAATGAAGTTAAGAAACTACTTAAGACTCACCAGTTTCAGCAAGCATTTTTGTAATTTAATTGTCTATCATTATATGCAAAAATGTTTTACTGGTGTGATCATGCAATTTCTTTCTGATAAATTTTTTCCTGTGATTTTGTGCTCTTGATGATAATTTAAAGTATTTTTTAGACTTTAGGTGCCTTTCCTTTATTTTTGTTCAGCACCACTGATATTATTTTAATATGTTGTATTCAGTTCTTGTACAAAATAAACTTTAAACTGTAACGAAGCTGACTATTTGCAAAGGTGCTGTATAACAGTCGTAAATTCATGTACATAACAGAGTGTGATATAAAAAACAAAAAAAAATCAATAAAAACATTTATCAAACCTTGAACGGAATGAATTTGATTTGACTGATCATCTCGCTCTAACGATTCCCGAACTTTTTCTGCTAATTTCTTCTTTTTTGTGGCTCTCCTAGCGTAAAACATGGCAGTGTCCATTCGTTCTGGAAGTTAGAAATACACAACTGGTTTCACTCAGCCTGGCATAAAGCTGGATCAAACTTTTGTGTCCGACTGGGTGAAATCAGCTCCCAAACATTACACCAGAGAAAAATGCATCACTTAAAAAGATCACTTTTCTTGTGATAGTATTATTTGTAGTATCAGATGTATGGTAAACCTGAAGCATAACCAAAACATCACCATGGCAATATCTGAAGACTCGTGGCATCTGAAGACCGCCTTGTGCATAATGCACCAAGGTAAAAAGAGGATCTCATAAAAATGTACAGTCTTCCGCCTGAACTGATGCCGCAATGTTGTGAAGGAAGAACCAACCCTCAAACAAGATTTATTGTGTTTTAATGTACAATTAAACATATTGAAAGCACAATACAAGATATGTGCATAGAATGCTTTGCTTAAAAATGTAAAAGAAATTTAAATACTTTTTATCTCCCGCCAAACGAACATCGCTGCCGGCATTTTTGAAAAAATGACGCAAGCTGGTGACTGCTGGGCACCATGAATGCTGCAAAGCCAAGGTTGATGAAGGTACGTATTGAGCAATTTCTACAGTTCGCTCAAAAGTTCAGTTATTCTAGCTTTGTATTTAACTGTGTTTATGTAAAAATTAGTCATTTGATCAATTATGACAAAGATTAAAGTTGTTACATAGCTTTAACCCACAGGATTATACCGTAAAATGTGTAAGTAGTATACATTAATCATGTAAATGTAATTAATTTATAGACTTTTGTTCACTTTCAGACACACATGTAAACTTGAGAGCATACAGAAGGTATCGGGTGGGTTACTTAGCTTATAGAGTTCGCCCTATAAGTCCAAAAAAGATTGCTGAAACACTTGGCAGAATAACTGTCTATTTTGCAACGTAACCAGATGACGCCATTTTTCACCAAAATGAGCGCGCCCAAATGTGAAGTTATTGCAATTTTAAATTGAAATTATTAATTACACGAGGCGCTTATCACAATTTCATTGCTGAAACTGTCTAACATTTTTTCTCAAATATTAGAATGAGCTCAATCTGTCAAGAGACTTGGCTTTAAATGAAATACCTTCAAAAGAAGCAGGAACTGACGGATTCCATATGTTGACTGGAACATTGAGCTCCTGACCTAGAGGCGTATTCCATCTAGCAAGAGTAGCTCTTGGGTAAAGTTTCTCTAAAATAAGAGGTGCAGGGTAGAGGGCTGGAGCAGCAAGAGAAATACTTGGAGCTTCTAAATCAAACATTTCTTGTCTGCACGTAATACCATCCAATACTTAACCTATAATATTTAAAATGTAATTTTTGTACAAAGATCAAGAATAAAATTGCAAAAATATAAATTTGATTATTTCTCTACAGATACACAATCCAAAAAACTAGAAAATTATGCGCCGTCATAGGTGATGTGTAAGTAAGCTTACTAATTACTAACTTGAACTGAACAATAACTATCCTATTGGTATCTGAAAATATTCCGAATACCAATATTTTGAACAGCAATATTAGGTCAAACAATTTTTATGCAACATTTATTTCAAGAGGAAGAAAGAGGAATCTTAAAGTATGTCCCATGAAACTTTCCACGCAAAGTTACGTCATTTAGCGTTATGCTTGCAAACCTGCTTTTTTGATATTGATAAAGTAAACAAGGAAGAGTGGAGAGGTCCATAAGCTATTTATGCTTAACCTCTATCCTTCGACGGTAACGGTAATGGTAGAGAGACTTATACGTTATAACTGAAAGAGAAAATTCTTAGCAGGCTAGTTAAAATGTTTGCACCAACTGGTAAAAACTCTACTAGTCACCATTCCAGTGCAAACAAAAATGCCACAGGCTCACCAAAATAATTTTACTATCTTACTAACAAGATAAAGTAATTTACACTTTTACCCAGTTAGTAACAGCTACACTAAAAATATTCTGCCAGCTGAACTTGCTTCAACTTCTTACTCAACGTCTGACTGTTAAAATGTCAGTGCAAGATCTTAATTTACAAGTTTTATGCTGTGTTACGTGTGCAGTAAATCAGAACTCATGTAATAGAAAACTTCAAATCAAATTTTCTAAGCTTTATGAACTTCAGTTCTGTTTTCTTGTTCTTTAACTGTGCTAAGCTACAATCCAAGTCATACAACACAAGTTTGATGTCAGATTCAACACGAAATAATATTTACTGAGCAACTAATTAATGCTGAAAACTGCATGTCCTAGGAACGAGCTCCATAGCAGAGGTGGTAAGTTAAACGGTAAAAACTAAAGACAAGTTACAGACAGTTTGTGGGCGCTATTACACTTTCGCACCGCCTAGTTTTTTGTAGGTTATTACTTGTTTCTAGGCTCGTACGTCATTATTCTATTATTCTTACGTCATCAGTGAATGTTTCCGCTAATCTAATTGTAATTTAATCATATATTTAGGTATAATTACCAATAATTACGCTGTATTCACAGTTCTACACCTATACAGTTCATATCGCCATCTTGTTTGTGTGTGTAGTCACGTGACGAATTTCGTACTAGTTTATGCATTATCAGGGCCTAGCTTAAAAGCATGTGACACACTTTCATCTTCACCGCATTTACGAAATAAAGAAAAAACCTTTACTTTTTTTTATAATCTAATAGTAATAATACTACAGTCATAAATAAAATTAATGATAAATAACTGTAGTCATCTAAAATAATTTCCTCGTATGCCAGCTTGGGTCCCGTGGCTGCAACCCTAATAATCATAAATTATGCGAAGAAACTAAAAATACATGTTAAGGGCGACATCGTCACTGCGCGAGAGCGATTGCGCATTAGTGGTGTAAACACGTTTATTCACGTGGAGCTTTTTGCGTAATGGCGTCGGTAAGTAATGTATGATTTTATCTGGAATTATAAAGCCTAAAAACCAATAATATTATGGGAATATGGTGTATATTACGCCTGTTGGTCTGCTTTCTGGCCTGCAGGCGTGAAAACAACCAATAGGCCAGGAAAAACTAGGCGGTGCGAAAGTGTAATAGCGTCCAGTTTGTGTCAATGCCTAATATGCACAACCCAGTAGAATGGGCAAAGGTTACAAGAAAGTGGACACTGGAACAGCGTGTGAACTAAAGTCATCTTACCGCATGCTTTCTGTTAGTATCTAGCTTACTACTGTACCTGATAAATTAATGCATGTCAATTAAATTGATTTCTAAATTATTTCAATATCTGATTTTATTCAGGCAAAGCATACACTTTATAGTCACGCCTAATGACTAAATTTAAATATCGCTAAGCATGATATCATAGTCATCATCATAGTCATTTATTTCACCATACACATTTACAGGTTACATATACAATATCAGTGAAAGGGCCTACAATGGATAAAACACAAATAAAAAATACTGCACAGAAAAGCCTCAAGCACTATTTACTTATACACGAATGTAAATGTGTTGTGGGCAATCAAAAAGCAGGGCTCAACGAAATAATAAATTAAACGTTACAAGACACCGAGCCCGAGTAATCCAGTACTACTATTAGTACTACTACTAGTCATACCGGAGAATAATCCAAATGTACTTAAACTAATTTAATAAAAATAGCGAAGCATCAACGCATGTATAGCTACTTATTGTACTAAATGAAAATTAAGACTAAAATTCAGAAAAAAATGAGGAGAACTCTGTATACAATTTAAAAACCTTTTTTTAAATTAAATTAGTATAATTTTCCCTCCTCTGCATGAGTAAGTCCACGAAATAAATTCAAGAAATCTTTCTTATGACTACCGATCGCGAGCTAAAAATTGATTTCAGATTTAGAGGAATCCATATCGTGCCGTTCCTTTCGTAATGTATTGGTACATGCTACAAACAAATTCACCAGGACTAATTAAATTTTGAAAACCTGATAAGATATGAAGTTACCCGAAAATAAGGCACTTTCGCTTAAAATATCTTTACAATCTTCTTTATAATGAAGAGTCCTAACAGTTTATAACTCCTGTATGTGTAGTCTCTTCTCCTGTTTACTTTTAATTAATCAATACTATAGATGGTTCACTTATAGTATCAGTTGAGAGTGAGGTCCAAGAATGAGCCACTCGAGAAACAAAATATTAGTATGGATAATGGTTGAGGTATATTCAATGGAAAATTGAGAATCGTACACAAGTTCTGGAAATGGTCTTTTAAGTTATCAATGCTTGTTGCTTCAACAGTATTAGCCATAACAAGAATATACAACTCTGAATGATAATATAATTACGAAGTCATTTCGACCAATAACGTTTTATACTCTGACGATCTATGCTTATTGCTAAAGTACCCCTTGAATGAGCACGTCCCAGGTGTAATTGATTTCTGGTTGATATCATGTAATGTAATCATCTATATGCTTTCTCAATACCAATCTCGATGGTTTCACACTTCATCTTGCACAATATGCAACTTGTAAGTGTCGCAATGACAAATCTACTATTGTAGCAGGGGGCAAGCAGGCTCCAGCCAACTGTATGAGAAATATATCTCTCTGTGTTATCAGTTGTGTATCTTGCCAAAATGCAGGAATTTACAAGTGAATCTAGTTGACATGTGAAAGCAAGTCAGAGAATATGCATACACATTTTAGAACCTGTTTTGATTTCAAGCACTAAAAATGCAAAGTTTATTATATTTTAACAAAGTGTCTGCAAGTATATATTGGCATCACTATGCAGGAAAGCTAACGAAAGAATGATGAAAAATAATAATTACATATATAATGTAATTGAAATATTTTCCCTATGTCTGAGTTCATTAAAATCACCAAATCAATGTAAAAACAGTTCTGGGTGCCACATTGAAGCATACAGTAATTGTGACTTTTATAACGCGGGTTTTGCTATCCCTGACAGGCAGCAAGTTAAGATCGTACAGTGTGATACAAATGTCTTAATTAACTCTGCTATAAATTATAAGCATCTTCACAAACAGCAGTAAATGTTTTTAAAACACAATTTTCTGAACTACTACAACAAAACATTTTTCAGACTAACCATGTCTAGAATATCACTAACATGGTACAACCTCACAATTAATTGAATTTTAATATGCAGGAAATATGAAAAAGATAGAATACAATCTGGATTTGAATCAGAGACATATTGCTTTCAGGGCAGCCAGGACATTAATTTCAATCTGTTCCAATGATACCTCTCAAGAGAGACTGTAAGCTGCTAAATCCATTTTAGAACTTCCACACTAATACTGAAACAAGACAGATTCTTCACTGATTCTGCGAAACTTTGATCTAATAAATTGCTCTGTAACATTACACAGCCTGTTAGTGATGTTAAACAAGTGCCATACTTACATCTCCCTTAGATTGTGGTCTATAATGCGATTACCCATAATAATTTAATGTGACAATAATAATATTTCCTGTAATGAAACATTAGTGCAATCGACAGCCTGTGAGTGTGGCCTGTGATGATGTCATATGCCAAGAAATTTTCATCTGTATCTTGTTTGAGCTACAGACACACCACAAAAGTAAGTGTAATTTTGGGACACTATGACTGGGTTCCATGCATGTTACACATACTTTTGCTGTCCTAGCATAGTGCTTTTTGCGCAGTGAAAAGTAACGGCGATGTGTTTCTGAGAAGCAGGCATTACTTAAAGCTAATTATGATTATGAATGCACAACTGTTAGCACAATGAAATTATCCTAAACATGACTAAGACACTTGTACATGAAGTCACAATTTCATTTTAGGGAATCAGCATTACTGAGAAAGCAGCCAAAATTAGTATTGACATTGTATGATACAATGAAACACAATTGCAATTAATTAACGAAGTGCTGAATTAATTAAATGTTTACAACTGTCAATTTGGAAGAACTGAAAAAAAGTTTATGAAATGCAGTTTTTACTATTTATAAGTTTAAGCAAAGGCGCAAACTCAAGTAACTGAATTTGTTTATGGATTTGACAATTTACCTTTTACAGACTTCGGGTAAAATACGAATTCCTACCTCAACTATACACAGTTAACTCAGCAGCGCATTAGACACTGAGCACCATGTCATACACACTGTCTACTTATTAATTTTTGTTTTATTTCAAATTTTTTGGGGTGTCTGTTAGACGGTTAGTGTATTTTATTGCGTGAAATAAATTTAATAGTTCATGTCAGCCACTTGTCAAGTTGTTAGCAGACTCTCCAGTTTGCAACAGCTCCATCCTGGTTGGTGATTGGTGTGGAGAGAGGGGAAGAAAGCCAGCAAGGGAGTGTGCGGCATAAGAGGAATCGCTTAATGGTTTAGATAACTGAAAAGATTTCTGCTATTGACAAATTTTTTTGGATTTCCCGCAATCTCTCCAAGCTTTGTAGCTTAACTATTATGTCATTTATATTGTAGCGGAACTTCATCGTATCTGTGACATTTCAGTTTCTTAAACTTTCTTGTGACTTTCAGTTGTTTCCTGGTAAACTATAATACCTTCAGTCTCGATATTAATTTTGTCGTAAAGTTTAAATTTTTTAGTTTTTTTACGTCCTGTGGCTGTAGGCTGTACTTGCAGTTGTACTTTTTCACTATTTCACTATATTAGTAGACGTAGTGGTTTGACAAGCCAATATAATATTAATATTGAATTGTGTAAACTAACCTGTTACTACTAGTACTAGTATTATTTCAGCTGTGGATTGTTGAGCTGATACATCAAATAGAGTCAGTATTACAGCAACAGGTAGTTAAATTAACTTAAGTCAGGCAAGGGCAGTCCTCACATTGAACCTATTATGGAAGCCTTAAGTGCAAACTAAATCTGAGAAGCATAATCTTCTTATTATCTGGTATTAATATAATGTATGGTATTATGATTTCGTATTCATAGGCTTCATATGTGGATATTGGTAAATTTAAGTCCTGTGATACAGACCTACTTATATGTAGTGATTAAAAAATGGATTTTGCATCATATCTATGGTTATTGCAATCTCTACTTTCATCTCTTTCAGTTAACAGCTTAAAATATTCACAACTTAACTAATTTTGTAATTTTATTTTACATATATGTGCGTGCGTGTGTACATTGCATACTTGTAATTACACTTATATCCGGGTTTACCAAACAAAAGCAGGGACACGTTGGTCCAAATTTGCCGTTTGTTCGTATTTACCAATACTAAGTTAACCCTTTCAGTACATAGTTGCTTTTTAACAGGGCTGCATTGGCTTTTGCACATTTGACTATAATTTTGTGGTGTGTTACTAAAACCAATAGTAATTAGTCTTGTAATTAAAGAAATAGCCATTTCTTATTAAACACTGATATTGAGTATTAGTTTTATTTATACATATGCGCACACATATATGCCCTCATGCATGCACGCACACCCACACAAACAAGTACATACTTAGAAGCCAATTTACACAAAAGTCTATATTACTAATGCAAAATTATATAAAAGTTGCTGGCAATTGACTCAAATAACTCCGCATAATTGACTCTATATTTTTCTTCTCATTACGCTGCTTGGTTACACTGATGTAATGATGTAAACAAAGTGACGGCCTGCCAACTAGCTGTCTAGATTTTGTCTGATTCTTCCGATGTCTGTAAAAGCGAGGTCCGCGAGATATTAGTGTACGTGTACCTATAATGGGCCTGACCTGGTGTCATTTTTGTTTTATACATATATCTTTCATTTGAAGAATAAAAATAAGTTATAATTTTTTAAATTGCGCTATATGTTACAAAAGGGGCAATTCCCTGGGCGCCCCTGCCAGTTTGCTAAAAGGCCTCTCAAACTAATTGTCAGTGCCCAGTGGGCCCAAGGCAATTGCTCCTTTTACCTCTGGCTCATTTTCAGAGATTCATCATAGTGGCAACATCATATATTAAAATAAGTGTTCTTTATTCAGAATTTAATGCTGTTTTTACGGCTTTATCTATTCCTTTCCATTCTTATTTTTAGTTCATGTTTAATGGACCATCTTAAAGAGCAGAAAGAACAAGCTAGTAGTAAAATTACACTGACAAAACGTAACAGATTGGTATTAACAGCTGAAGAAGCGGAACTGTATGAGCTTTGCAATCTTGCTGGTGTTACTATTGATCCGGAAGTTTTCAAGTAAGTTTTAGTGTAGCTTTCTTGGTTGGTAAAAGATAATCTGTCGTGATAGCAGCCACCTGTTTTAACGTTTTGCTGCAATAATAATCTCTATACTTTTATCTGAAAGTTACATTATTAAAGCCTAAATTTAGTAATGAATTTTACTGCATATTTTATTTTTGTCTGTTTTATGTAATGTAGCATTTTCTTACTTTTTTAGTGTCTCACTCTCAATATACTCTTTCACGCTCAATATATCTGTCGTGACTAGTGATCCCTGCCATTGATCCTAATTTCTAATTACATATACCTATATAATGGATCTGACCTTGGGGTCTTATGTTTTATACACGTATCTTTCATTTGAAGAATAAAAATGAGTTACCGTATATACTTATGTACAAGTCGAATTTTTGGGAGGCGATTTTAAGATGAAATTTTTGGGGTCGATTTATACTTAACGAGATGTTTTTGGGAGATGTCGCTAAAGAGTCGTCTACAATACAAATATGTAAAGAAATAATCCTTCATTATACGCTGGACTGAATGAACACTCATACTGTGATACTTCACATCAGAGATTGTTCGCATCTTGACATTACTGCACAAAATTAAGAAATATTACTGTAATTGATTTTAATGTATGTGAAATTAAGTTAAAATTTATATATTATCGGTAAATAAACTAGCGACGGAGCACTCGATCAGAACATGGAAATCGCCAATGATGTTACTGAATAAAACTGTGACGTTTCTGCTATGGGTTTTTAGTTTTATGTGAGAAATCGGCAACTGACCACGATATCCTAGAGTTAAAGGCATTACAAACCATTATGCGCCATGAAAGGTCAGGCTGTATTATCATGGATTGCATTGAGGGCCCTATATATACATGTGTATATATATATATACTCGGCCCAGGCACTTGCAGGTATCTTACACACTAACACATCATTTACTCTGGAAGATCTTAATATTTTATGGTCGGTTTGTACACAGGTAATATATAAAATGATGCAGTTTTTGGTCTTAAAATACTCATTGACTTTTACACACGTATATACGGTATATATTAAAATATATTTTATTGCATATTTTATTGTGTACTTGTCATGTTTTAGATCTTTGGTGGACCTGTTACGAATGAGTGTGGCACCCTCGGCTGTGGCTCAGATGGTTCATAGTATGGCTGCCGTAAGCACGGCAAGATCGTCACAAAAATAAGTGCTTGTAGTTACCGCATTTCACCTTTAAGCTGTTTACCTGTGCATAAGTCTTAATTACCAATAACAATGAGTAAACCCGAGTGCAAATATGGTGCCAAGTGTTACCAGAAGAATTCCCTGCATAGAAGCATGTACAATCACAGCGTCAAGGAACAGGAGGCAAGAACTGAAATTGAAGAGCCTGCAAAAAAGCGATTCAAACCCGGAAGTGAAGAACCGAAAGAAAAAATCAAGGATATTTACGGTATGGACATGCCGGCCGACTTTTACGACTTTTGGGACTTTTGTAAGTCACTGAAGAATGATAAACCAGAAGACGCTTTAGAATCTGCTTTTCTGCAGCTTGTTGGTCCTTTTGATATTTTAGCAGGCAAATCTGAAGGAAAAAGTTTCCAAAAGGAAGACAGTTTTCTTCATTGGAGATTCTTCTATGACCCGCCAGAGTTTCAGACAGTTCTTAGGTCTCTAAGCGACTCCGGACTTCATTTTGGTTACTTCAGAGACGACCCATCTGCGATGCCGGCGTTTGTGGCCTCAAATGATCCGGACAAAGGTTGTAGAATAGAACCGGAAGGCCAGAATCTCTTTGCAGCTGTAAAATTGCACCTGACATCTCTGATAGGCGGGAGATTAGAACCTTCGAAAAGGATGTCCGTTGAAAGGATCTATAAAGCAGTCACTGATTGGGCTAAAAGAAAAGGCTATAACATGGAGAAGAAAACGAAAGAAATGAAGGCGCGCTGGAAAGATGATGTCGTGTGTAAGACTTTTCACAGAGCGGGTCTGGTCGTCCCCGTTGATGCAAACGATGTCGGCTATAGAGAGGTGACCGAAAGTCATGCCGATTTGAAGAAAATGCTGAAGGCCATCGACGAAGCCGAGAACGATGATGATAGAATAAAATCTTTTGATCCTCTGCAAGAACTGCTTAGCTTTGTTCAGTTTGCAAACGATGAATGTGACTATGGAATGGGGCTAGAGTTGGGCCTCGATCTGTTTTGTTACGGTTCGAATTATCTTACAAAGACCGTGTTGAGATTGCTGCCACTGGGTTATGAGCTGATTGGTAGAAACTTGTACAGTGAGATCATCAAAGCTCATTTGTCAAATCGAAGAAAGGGTAATAACTTGAGTTGCTTGTGAATGTGCTAAAGTTTGCTACTCTACGTGTCATATTTTTCTTTTAAAACAGTTCCCCAAACATTTTGGTCGTTTTGCTCATGAAACTCCAGAAAATCGCGGGTTAAATAAATGTCCTAGCAATGGCTTCCTTGGATATCCGCATCGTTTCTGTGATGCTGAATTTGTGAACACGGTGAAATATGACCCGTGATAACTAAACGCAAACACTGGCGTAATTATACATGAATTTTGCTAGCATCATGTAACGAGTAAAACATGCTCCAGACTTTCTTCAATTCATCAAATGACATCTTCACACCCGATTTCTTCTCAGATGAAACACCAAGAACAAGTTGAAAGTATCACAAAATCTTCGAGCATTTTCTTTCTGCTCTTTTGTAAAAGTATGCTGTATTTCACCTTTAATGCCTCAACAATGATGCTGGATGTCAGTATCACTAAGAAACTGTGAATGTGGTACTGTCATTTACTACAAGTTTATATGTAAACATACATGGGAAGGCATATATGAATCACAATATTCCTGCAGCAGTTCCAAAGTTCACTGCACCCGTTACGCATTTTTTTTTGCTTTAGGACACGTCATGGGCTCTCACTGTGTGTTAAGCTTTCAGCAAAATTTTATCAGGCACATCAGTTAAATTTCCATCATATCACTTGCTGCAGTAATTATTACCTTGCTCTATATGAACTGTGCACTATAGATTTAATAAATTACAATAAGTCCTCGCTTAGCGATGCTAATGCGTTCCAGCAAAACGCGACGTTAAGCGAAAAGTCGTTAAATGAAGCCTTGACTTCCATAGAAAGTAATGTAAAAGAGCTGAGATACGTTCCAGAGGCAAGACTCAATGCTGCTTAAATCATATAAATTAAAAGTTTTATCAGCTTTACTCGTGTTTCTACTGATTAATTTCTTTCTGCTTGCTTGAAACCACCTATATTTACATAGCTAGCGGTTCCTCTTTCATTAAACTTTAAGTGTAGGTAGCGGTAACCCTGCAGCATAGTCAAAGCCAAGCCCTGGCTGACCTTTGTAATTTTATCTGGTCTGGTTGCTATAGCAACAGTTTGCAGGCAAAATTCCTTGCATAAAGTTTGCTCCTAGATCATGCATGATACAAACGCCAAATGGCTAGCATTTAGTGGTCAGTCGGGAAGCAAAAACATTTACTTGTGTAATAATTGCACTGTTTATACTTGTGCGTTTTTAGAACAGAATAATGCAATATGTACTGCTTTAATTCATCAAATTGGGTAAAAAACTTGTTCATAAAATAAAAATTGGCTTAGACCAAAGTAAAAAAAAAACATCATTAAAATGAAACAGTGTCGTTAAGTGAAAAAAACGGTGTGAAATGTTCGGCGTCGTTAAAACGAAACGTCGCTAAATGGGGACGCGTTAAGCGAGGACTTACTGTACTACCTTATGATATAGTTTGTTATATAAATTCAGAAGCTATTCATTCTAACATTACCTGTTGAAATTGTGTTTAGTTATAATCACAATTTAATGTTAGTATGGCTGTAACTGTCATTTCTGTTAAACAGAATTATTTTTGCACATAATTCTTACAATATGGGTTGGTATCTGGGCCAGTACTAGGAAGTGAGGGGCCCAATTAGAAAATTGTTAGTGGTGTTCTCTATCTTGCAAAAGTTGAAAATTGATGTTTTATGCTTCCTGTAGTACTTGCAACCGGAAAAGCGTTGAGGGTTTGTGGCTCCACCATTAGCCGCAATGATATGTAAGAACAATAGAAAATGTGCATGAAATATTTAATGTTTTGTTACAAGTCAAGATAATTACTGACATAGTGTTTGTGCATGTACCTTGTAAAAACAGACGATAAACTGAAATTACAAAACAAAAGAACAAACATATCAGTAAAAAACATAGAAACATACATATACGATATCAGACTGCATGGTTTCACTGTATCAAGAAACTTCGTGCACTCTGGACGCTATTAACTGTTCATAGTGTTCTTGACTCAAGCGTGTAAAAGCGAGGCCCTTCTTGGCGCAGAGCCAATTTGAAGAAATCTGTCAAATTGACTTAAAACCGATCCGGGTTGGTATTGTGAGTTTACTGATTACTTATATTTTTTTACTTATTACTCTTATTGCACTTGAGGCATTTTCAGTTTTGTTTACTGCATAACCTTAACCCATACATATTTTAGTTGAATTGAAGTTTGGCTGAAATATGTATATAGTTTTAAGTTTGAGATGTTTGGCTCAATATTGATTATAAGCACAAAATGTTTATATATCTGCTTGAATATTCCTTCAAAATGTCCAAATAAAAAGTGATGCAAGAAACATAGATGGAGCCACTGCTTATACGTTACTCAGTAAAGTTCTGACACGACTTTTGGGAAATAATCTTGTACTATTATTCTCAAACATGGCTAGTCAGGTAATTCAGCAAAGAACACATTAAAAATAATGCATCGTGCCGAAGTTTATTCATAATTTCCTATTTATTATGACAAAAACTCAACACCTAACTCAATTGTTAAGTAGCTCAATATTAATACTGAGATCAACACATTTATAAAATACAGTAGGGCTTTTTACAGTTATTAGATGAAAGTTACAGTGTTATGAAAGCTCAAAAATATCACCACTCATTTTTAGACACAAGCTTTGAAATTTTTATAAAAAAAACTGAATTAAAAAGATTACGAAGTTAAGATACAAAAAATACATCAATGTTACAAGTTTGACATTGACAAAGTTATTTGGCAATAATATGTTTAAATATTTGCAATTCGATTCGTACTAATTATTATTTTTGATAAATGCTATTGATAAATAGTACTGTCCAGGGACATAATTGACACCAAAGCAACTATGCACTATATACATGCAAGCAAATTATATGTTACTTTTTTTCATCAACCGAGAAGAGTCATAACCATTATCATGGTTATATACTTTTTGACGATTTTTTCAAACAATGAAACGTGAAAAAAACGACTTTGACTGTTTTGGTGAAAATTTCGTGCCTAATTGACAGTTTGGATGTACAAACAAATACGATAATTTATATCGCCATTAAATGAAAAAACAAAATTAGAACCAGTGGCAGACATTGTTTGTTGGAGATTTAAATCATGAAGGATATGCACCACTCTAACACAAAATACTAGAGGCAGTTTTCACATTTAGCAAAGGCACGTGGAGTATTCCATTGTACATGTACCGGGTCAAACTTCCACAAATCCGGGTGGCCCAAGTGAGGAGTCGTTCGACGGAAATCTGACTTGGACCACTGAAAGGGAGGCAATGGATCAAACGTTGGTCCGCCGATAGCAACCATTTCATATTTTTGAAATAATCTGTGCGTAGTCACCTGCAGATAAACCAAAAAGTAAAACAGAAGCAAGTACAGTATGTCCACTGTCTAGCATACGAATAAAACAAAAATTACGCGGATTTTTAAGCTTCGCACAGTGATTTAATGCGTTGACTGCACCCATTATGTGCTAGAAAAAGTTGCACATACGATTGGCAATACCTGCAGTTTTAAGCTGTGCTACAGCCCATGGATAAAACAAGCAAAACAGATAGGGAGGAGTGAATTTTATAAAACTGTCACTCACGACATTGACACCTTGCATACTCTGCGAAGTTGCAGCCTCACTTCTCTGAGGTGTGGAATACCCACGAACAAACTACTTTGAGTATTAATAAGCAAATTCATCTTAAAATTAAACAGAAGAACCCATCCTTTGCTATTTTTCTATATAATGCTATATACCTACATATGTATGTATGTATGTATATATCTATGTACAATCAAACTTCTTTATACTGCCTACTCAAGGACTACAAAAAAGTTGGCATAATAACCGAAGTGCATTAAAACATACATGCTTATCCAAAGATAGACATTGTGTTTTGCTGGGCATTAAGAGAAGGATGCATTATAAGGCGGGCGTTATAACGAGGTTTGACTGTATGTACATGTAATTGCAAATATGTATATATATATATATATACTTCCAGGTTTCCCAGGCCATCTTTTTTCCTCTGCCAGGAAATAAACATACGTATATATTAAATATGTATTTGCAAACATAGTGCTTGCAGGCACCTTGGTAAATTACAGTGCTCTACTTCCTTAATTCATTTCTCATACACATTTATCAAAAATAACAATACTTTTTTTGTACACGTGCGACAATAGTCGCGTTGTCATGGTTACCTTCATATCAACACCACCATGTGATCTATGACCAAGCGCAGCAATCGGATAAGTCCCATCAGCAGGATTCAGATCACAGCGGGCAGAGATGGCATTTTCTCCGCTATACGGTGGGGTGCAGTTACATCGGGACAGCGGATCATGTTTGAAGTCATTGTATCTAAGAAAAAAGTGTGCTTTGTTACATTACAAGCAGGGCCGGATTATGACCTTTTGGGGCCCCCAGGTTAGTGAGCTTATGGGCTCCCTTCAGACAAAGCCACCCTCTAACTTGTCCTCACCCATCTGGAATAGTTTCTTACTCATGATATATTTTAGCAACATTTACACAGTTTGAAGTAAATTTATTGCAAATTCTTTAAATAAACTAGAATAACAATCTTTTGTATGTCAATAAAAATATTCTTTAAGAAATAACACTACATTATTTATTGCAAACCAAATTAGCACATATTTCAACACAACCGTAACGAAAAAACAGATTTTTCCCAAATGTTACCAAAGCTTGAGGCCCCCCAAGCTTGAGGGACACTAGGCTGCAGCCTATACTAGCCTATAGGGACACTAGGCTGCAGCCTATACTAGCCTATAGGGACACTAGGCTGCAGCCTATACTAGCCTATAGGGACACTAGGCTGCAGCCTATACTAGCCTATAGGGCCCTAGGCCACAGCCTATACTAGCCTATAGGGACACTAGGCTGCAGCCTATAGGGCCCTAGGCCGCAGCCTATATTAGCCTATAGGGCCCTAGGCTGCAGCCTATACTAGCCTATAGGGGCCCTAGGCCACCGCTTATACTAGCCTATAGGGCCCTAGGCCACAGCCTATACTAGCCTATAGGGACACTAGGCTGCAGCCTATACTAGCCTATAGGATTACCTGGCCCTGATTACAGAACACTAATTCTGATGACAAGGTTGCAGCATTATAGGTCAAATATCTTATCATATCAAAATTAAAATGTGTCATTTCAGTATGCAAAAGATAACTGTGTTAAAAATAATATAGTCTCCGTTTTGACGTGAACTATCATCAGCTGCTTTCACTAACTGAATTCTGTAATAGCCTATATTATTTGCCCTACACTCACCGAGCCTTAATGATTTGCCTTACCGTGTTTCTTACTATACTGTACTATAATACGTAGCTCCAAAAATTCCTAGTCTTAAGCAAACTGCATAGCGATTCTATAACTACTACATGAAAGGCCGTTCTTTTGTTTAACAACAAACATATTAATACAAGCAATAAAACTCAACTAATGTTTTAATGATTAATTTGTCTGCTAAGATTAGGAGCCAAGTATTATCAATTTTTCACCCATTTTATGTTGCTGAAACCAGTCCCCAAACATTTACATGTACGTATAGGATTATTTGAGAATGGATCTCTTCTTAAAGTCAAACTAAACCTTATTGTAATATAAGCTTTCACAGCATAAAATCTTAGGGTGACTAAGAATATTAGATTTATTCACTGTAAAACTTGTAGGCGTAATCTGTGCTCTAGAAAGGCACAGTTCTGAGTACAGCAGATAACTGTCAGTTGCCGTTCATGACTTTAAGGACTGGCTGTCTGTATTATAGGACTATGGCTTTATTTAACATTGGATCCCTTAAAGGAAAACCGGATGATTGTTTATACTCAATCTCATTTTAATTTACTGTCCAAAATGTACGTTTTCTTGCCTATAAAGTTAGCAATTGTTTCTTATATTTGAATAATTAGCTTAGAAAGTTAATTAACGGCAACCGAACACAGTATTTCTTACGTCAGAAACTAGCCACAGTTTATGCAATGACAGGCATCTTCCCTTACACGTCAAGTACATTTGCATAAGCGTTACTGCTTAAATGTATGATGTCACAAAAAATGGGCTTTACATCATATGACGTCAGAAACTAACACTGCAGTTCATGATCACGCTTATCACCGTACCGTCTTCTAATTGTCAGCCACGGAATGTGACAAAAAGGCACCGCTGCCAATCTTAGTAGATTCACTGAGCCGCATGTAGCTTTGAAAGTTTCACGAAATTTGAGTATTTGGAATAATTATTAGTTAACCTAAGCTTTGATTCAAAAAAAGCCGTTGTAGTTTTCAATATTTTAGAGCATTCTTTATTCTGAACTAATGTTTACACAATTATCCGGTTTTCTTTTAACGTAGTATTTTGCCAGAATGCATGGTCCTTATGAAGCAAGGAGTTAATTTTTTTAAATTCTTGAACCACTAGTCACTCAAACAACATATAATCTATCAAGTAAATGTAAAGAATAAAAGTACCTCATCAATTTCATCATAGAGGGCATATCTACTACTTTCTTATGATCACGCTTGAAGATTAAAGCCCGGGGTGTTCTATCATAGCTGAACCAGTCTCCGTACTTTTTGACCATTGCTGGTAAACCACTAGCATTGAAAATTTCCTTAAAATAGCTGCAAAAAATTGCATCTCAAACTAAAAACGTAGATACAAGAACTTATTTTCCCATCTTGCTACTTTGAAATACTTTGTATAAACCACTATGCAGATATGAACGGGTCAATGGATGGTTTTCTATTCAAATATGGAATACGGGAAAACGGTTTTCATTAATTACACTGATGGGGCTCACGTAATGGGTGATAAAATATTTGTATTTTGATATAAAACATCCGCTGACCTTTTCATATCCGCTTAGTACAGTCAACCTCAGGTTTAAGGTACTTGCTTATAAGGGACCAGTCCCAATTTTTCGTAACGTTTTTCCTTATAAAAATCTTTGGTTGTATGTAAGGTACTCGGATATAAAGAACTTTCAGTTATAAGGAACGATATCTTCAGGTCCTGCATAATAGAAACCCAGGTAAATTTTACCTCGCATATAAGGGACCCTAAAATCAAATATTTTTTACATCCTAAAAAGTCTATGCCGAGACTCCCACGCGGGTCCGATTGTATTCCCTTGGACTACAGTCGAGTCTTGTGGCTGTACAATACATTACATACATTGCGACAAATGGTACATTGGGCAATAGGCTACCAGATAAAGTATATAGAGCGCACAGGTTTAGATACACCCTCGGTCTCAACTTCGGCTATAAGGGACATCAGATATAAGGGGCGATTTTTTCGGGTCCAGAGGTGTCCCTTATATGCGAGATAAATTGCATTGTTTTCTATGGAAGGCATTGTTTCATATAACAATGTTGCGCCTTAATGGAGCATTTTGCTGGAACGCATTTGCGTCGTTAACCGAGCACTTACTGTATGCACTGATACATTCTTTGTCACAGATCCAAAAATAGTTCGTTATTGATTATCATTGCTACACACTTATAATCTAACAATTTTCTGGTTTTGTTTGCTACAGTCTAATATACATTTCATAAAATTTGGAGCATTGCTATTAGACTGAATCCAATTGACTTCTCCCAGTGGATCAGGTGTTGTGTGACAGGTGTATTCTACTTACGGCGCATTGTAACTCGGCCAATAAGATTGCTTCAGTAGAAGTGACGTCATGTCTCTTGCTATTATCATTCCCCTGCAAGAGTTAGTTATCACAAAAATCAGAACTATAACTTGAAAAGTAAAAAAATGTGTGCTTGCAAACCAAAATCGTCCATAAACTGCACTATGACATGTCAAAGTAGAATGCACCAAAAATTTGGTCAAATGTCAAACAAACTAAATTAATGGAGTTTTACATTCTAGCATCAAATTATCAAGAAAATGTTTAAAAATATAAAAATTTAATTTTATAACTCCATATCTACTTTTCTGTCTAGAAACTAGTACTGCAATTGTAAAAAAATCGCTTCCGGGTTTTCTGTTGCCAAGCCCAGATCTTCATCAGGAAGAGTCATCTACTGGATCTAAACATAACTTCAACATGTTCTCGCAAAGCCCGCAGCAATTGGCATTTGTACAATTGTAGAAACGTGACGAAAAACAATGGTTAACTTTAACAGCGATTTTCTCAAGGTTTTCCAGTGTGTACCGTGCAACATGGATTATCTCAGTTTAGAAACCTCAACTTCAACGTGGATTATCTCAGCTTAGAAATAACATAGAGCGATGAACTTGGTATCAAAATGATCCTCATGAAATGAAGATTCCGAGGAATGTGCATTACTGGAAAAGCTTAACTGCCGACTTATGGACGATTTTGTTATGCAAGCACACAAATACAAATTCTATACTTGTACAACTGTTCCCAGGTGCTAAAACCTTTTAATGAAAATCATTTACATTGGTAATAATAAAACTTTTAAAAAATTTCTCACGGTAGTTGCTCCAATATGTGCAGCAAGTCTTTCTTGGGTAAGGCTTTGCCCGGTTCAAACACCTTGTAATCTAATACCATCCACTGATTGTTGTACCTGAAAATGAAAAGAAGAAATGGTTTGTTTGCAAAACACAGCCATCTTTTTCAAAACTGAATAAAAAACTAATTAAATAATTACATATCTGCATAAACCTATTTAATGTGTGAGCATTTCCATGCATTGTTTTCATACATACGTTCCGCTGTTGAATTTGCGAAATATATCTGTCCAGTCAAGTCCAGTTTTGGCCAGTCTAGTAGCAGTTAATGTACGCAACCACGTAAAAACTTGACCACGAGCTTTCACTTTTGGCCAAAGAGCCGGATTATTATTGCCTGTAGTAGTCTCTGTGACTGCCTACATAAACAAAAACAATATTTTTCGTAATGATGCTATCTACGATGCTTATTTAAATAAGCACACTCATATCTTGGACACGGTGCGTTGTTTCGCGAGCTGACCACTAATGTTGGCGGGCCATCACTTTGTTTACATCATTACTTTTGTGCAACCAAGCAGCATGTTACGACACGTGTGTGGCTTGTATGTCACAAGCAGCCCGTACTAGACATTTTTGAGACAATCCGACAATTTATTCTACATTACCTTGAGACTAATACACGGTGCCTACTATAATAGCGTACAATTACGGACAATGGGTAAATTTGGACTGACGTCTTCCCGCTTTTGTTCGGCAAACCGAGACATGAATGTAAGCAATATTATTTTAAAATAAAAGTTCATACATCACACATAATACATACACACACATTGAGACATATAAACATAGACATAGACGTTTATTTTCTCCAATAATGTGTCACAAATTTCATTTTCCAAAAAAAACTTTACTTTATCCATGGAGATGGGGCGAGGAAAGACCGTAGGTCATCTAATCATTCATGCCTTATAAATTAATATTGCAATAGCAGAAAAAACGACACTGGCTGCAACTTTAGGTAATTATTTAAATGGGATGCTTAAAATAAAGCAATAAATAAAAAAATATAAAACAAACACAATAATAAACATTCCAGCCATTAGTGACAATGTGAAAAAGGTTGAAATGTGAATCGTTGCATAACAAAGATGAGATAATTGAAAAAAAATAATAATAAATGCAGATGATAATAAGTTATCACAATAAATAGTTACGAAACAAATAAAATAATTATA
The DNA here is from genome assembly GCA_030141605.1 of Tubiluchus corallicola. NCBI lineage: Eukaryota > Metazoa > Priapulida > Priapulimorpha > Priapulimorphida > Tubiluchidae > Tubiluchus > Tubiluchus corallicola. The sequence goes on along the minus strand of JAQGDQ010000152.1, from coordinate 424,376 downwards.
CTGTTCATTTGTTTACAACATGTTTACAAGCTCCCATATATGAGCTTCATTCATTACATCATTCCATTTTAAACACTAATGTTTTTTTATCACGATTAACTTTAAATTTTCAGATTATCTCCATTACTTTTTTTTCTATCACTGTATGGGACAATCTAACAAGCCCTGCTTTTTGATTGCCCGCAACACATTTACCTTCGTGTGTAAGTGAACAGTGTTTGAGGCTTTTCCTGTGCAGTATTTTTTATTTGTATTATATCCATTGTAGGCCCTTTCACTAGATATTGTATATGCAACCATTGTAAATGTGTAAGGTGAAACAAATGACTTATGACTTATAAAGTTCTCGGCAACAGAATAAAGAGACTCTCTGACTGAATGGCTATAACATGGCTGCTACATCCTAAATCGCTTTTGACCTCATCTGAAGCTCAGAATGAAAGCGATCAATGCAGTCAAACATCATCGTTTTATTTTCTACCCCCCTTCAAAAAAATACACTTACATTTAGGGTGTCCCCCCCGGATGGTGTCACCCGGTGCGGCAGGCACCCCCCCCTAGCGACGCCATTGAATATTGTTCTAAACGTACGCACAAATGTTTATCCAAGTTGCAGTACAGCATAAACAAGTACGAGATCTTATAAACATATTTGCATAATGCATTTCAATTATCAAGAGGCCAACAGGACAAAAGAAATTCGCCAGAAAACTAATTTTAGATAAAAATAACTACCAACTATAAAACACATAGCAAAGTAGATCAAGTTCAATGCTTACCAGTCCCGAGGAAACTAAGTAAAAATCGTCTATAGAAAACAAAGTACCCGGGTAGGATGACATTGAAAACGTATGTCCGGGTATTAGTTCAGAATCTGAAAAATAACTGAATTAAAAATCAGAATCAAAGAAGGACAAAATAATAATAATGTAATATTAATAATAATAATAATAATAATAATAATAATAATAATAATAATGTAATAATAATAATAATTTATAATAATAAATGTAAGTAATAATAATGTAAAAATGTATAATAATGTAATAATAATAATAATAATAATAGTAATAATAATAATAATAATAATAATAATAATAATAATAATAATAATAATAATAATAATAATAATAATAATAATACTAATAATAATAATAATAATAATAATAATAATAATAATAATAATAATAGTAATAATAATAAATACTATAATCAGTCATTTAAAGCAAAACCGGAGCCAATCTTATACTGAAGGTCAAAACCATCTATTCATTAAAATATTGAAAGGGAACACACTATTTTTTCAAAAATGACTTACGTGCAAAAATTATTACCACACAAATAGGATTTCCCGTTCGCGCCACTAGTTCTTCGCTGTTACATGCATGAACTTAAGCAACGCCGAATCAGGCAGTGGAAGGATGGGTGACAACCAAGAAAACTTCTGGGTTGTTTCATATGCTATGGTACTTTTGGCTATTTTGCTTCATTCAGAGAGCATGCGTGTGCATTTAAATCTCATCTTAAAGGATTATCCTTGATAAAAAAACAAGATTCTGGTCCCTCGACAATAAAAAACAAGAGTTTAGTCCCACCACAAGCAACTACATTATGTAGGCCTTCCATTAAATGCTGCAACTTGTCTTGCAGACTGAGTGGCATCAGAGGCGTATTACCCAGCAGGCTAGTGCAAAACCTTAGGTGTCAAAGTTTGAGGGGCGTCACATTTTACAAGAAATTCTTATTCTCCTCTGAAAATATGTATACTTTCATATTCATGTAAAGAGCACATTATGTAACACACCACAAGCTGTTACTGAGTGCCAGAGATTTTATACAAGTGCCACATAATGAACAGGTGCAAGGTATTACACAACAACCAGTTGCGCAGACAGCTTGAACATGTGCGCTATGAAAATACATGTAATTAAAAATGCATGTAAACTACGTTAATAGTGTTTCTAATACACCACAAGCAATTATTTGACCTGCTCACTACATAAACAATGATAAATTCACAATAGAGATGGGCGGCACAGAAATATCAGCCTAGGGCAACGTAAAGTCTTAATATGCCTGAGTGGCATGTGCGAAAAATACCTTTACTTGGCAGCAGGTGAAATTTAAACTCATATTTTTTTATTATTCTCAGCATGTTTTGGTAAGATGTCCAGCTGTCGTGCGCAAAGTAAATGTCGGAGTTCTTGGGCAAAATCTGCAAAAATATACAGAAAAGAAATAACTGAACAACAATGCAGAACAGATCGTAACAAAAAAGCAACAATTTGCTAACAATTTTTTTACATCTTTCAAATTGTTGCTCAAAAAATTTATTCTTTTCCTTTATCGTTAAAACAATACATCTTTATCATAACTTAGTTAAAAATCATGCCAAACGTTTTGGCAGACTACTGCTGTCATCGTTAGTGGTAATTTTTACAAACATACAACCAGTTTATACAGGCAGAGCTACTGATGATGATAGTAGTGGTCTCTTCAAACATTTGGCATGATTTTTAACTATGTAAAATAAAACTTTTAATAAAATTGTAAGTTTTAACTATAAATGTATTTAAGTGCCTTGTAACAAAGAAAGACTTGGATTATTCCTTTTTTCTTTTAATTTGTCTCTATAGATTATAAAGCCACAACTGATAATGTAAAACAAATTGTAAACGTGTTTTACTGAGAGACAACAAAACGTCTCACAGAATGTCTGACAATGTAAAAAACTTTCACAAAATTAAACTGCTGATAATAATTTTGCAATTTGAAAATGTCCAATCACTTTTAGAGTATAAATGGAATCCATCAATGACAGAATTAGCAATTAAGCACCATTAAAGGAAAGATCAAGCATTTTAGGAGGTTAGGCTGATATCAGTGTTTGCAAAAAATGTTAGAAAGATTTAGTAATAATCAGCAATAAGCTTAAGTCGTGATCACTTCATGCTTGGACACTCCCAAAAGTAGCGCACTTTCAAACTTCATCAAAAATAAAAGTTTTTACAAAAAAAATTAGATCTTTTTTTTTGTAATATTTTTGCATCAACATTAGGTAAACTGCACAACTTTGAATTAGTTTAAGCAGCAAGAGCTTACAGAAAGCATGACGCGCTCATGAAAAATCACAAAGTCTCCCAGCTATGTCATTATTTTCAAGTGAATAAAAGTCCAAGCTACAAAGCCCGAAAAATTCTATGAGATGTAGTATATTTAAAATTTACGTCAAATTTCTTTGTTATATTTTTCTAAGTTTAAGTGATAACAGTAAAATAAACCCATCATACTGACTGACTTGTTCTAGCCTTTAATAATGTAAATTCAATTACATGAGCAAAGCCAACAGCAAATTATGTGATGATTTTTTCACTCAGCTGATTTATCTTCCATTAAGACGAGTTAGACACAACTTCTACTGAGAGATGGGATGAGTATAAAGTATTGTAGTCTACTAAGTTACTGTAATGTATAAATTTGGAAGAACACTTTATATTCAACTACAAATATTATATCAATTTTATGTTTGTACTTTGATTGAGTAAGGCTACCTTGATTAATGCAGAGCAATGTCCGGAACCAAAAACATGTTCAGAATTGATCTGACTACCATTAAGAACTTGCTCTAGGTCCTCTAAATCCCCAGCCACTTGAAACATGCTGATAATAAATAAGTTTATACATTATTTAATGATGACCTATACATCAGATTTTATTAAACTACAAGCAAACACAAACACAAAGTACAGCTTCAACAATTAAACGTTCACGTACTACATATATTAATGTAGTTTAATAATTAGTATAAATATAAGGTTTCAAGGCAATAAGCCTTTTCACAGTTTCGCTATGCGCACTCGCAGCTGCTGTAGGTCAAAGGTTAAATGTATCATAGCAACCGTCACGTGGCATGTAGGTAAAGTATGTAGCCATCTGTCATGTTAATTTAGTAACGTCGGTTGTTTTACGTGGACTTTACTTAAATATGCATTTAAGTAATTTACTACCAGGATCTTGCTTGAGAACAAGAAAAACTGAACTAGGTAAGGTTTTAAATAGCTGTTAAAACATGTTAAAACTGTTACTATTACAACAGCATGGATTACAAGGCATTGTCAAGTGTACTCAAATGTGTTGTCTGTTACTGGACACTGACAATGCTGATGTGAAATGATTGTACACATAAAATACTCTTTATTAAATAATAAGTCAGTCATAAAGATTTGGAAATAAGGTATCTTTTAATAACATTAACTACTTATTCGAATGCGAGTTGCAAGAATTCTAGATGGGCAAAATCTCAGTTTAAAAGTCATTAGTTTAAGAAGCCTTTTCACAGTTTCATTTTGCGCACGCACAGTTGCTGTAGGTCAAAGGTTAAGTATACCACAGCAACGCATCTTAACTACAACCGTCATGTGACATGTGAGTAATGCAAAGCAGTTCAGGTTAAGTAACTTCAAATGTTTTACAAGTACTTAATTATGCATTAGTCTGTGTGTAGAATGATTTACTAGCAGGATCTTGCTTGAGAACAAGAACATTGTTACTATTACAATAAAATGGGCTGCGAGGTGTTGCCCAGTGTACACAAATGCAATGTTTGATAAACTTAACCTTTGACCTTTTAACGATTATCATCAATTGCTGGAACAGTGAAAAGGCTTATTGCTCGCTCTTGTTGTAAAAAAATGCACTGATGTTGCACAGTAAAAAACAGAAACATTTCAGCTACATACTGCTAGCTATCATCAGACAGTCTAATGTGTAACTGCATCACTGGTTTTTTACGAAACATCCTGGGACATTAACTAGTGATACTGTTAACTTACAGCATTTTGTTTTTAAACAGAATATCGTAAACAGGCAAGACTGAATTGGATGAAGGTTTATTAACCACATGTCCATGATCGGTCATCTCTGCATAGTAGCCATCTTGCAGTCCATCCAACTGTGCTAGTATCAATTTAACCTAAAAGAAGCAGTCACATTAAATGCCTTTGTAGTTCAAATTGTTTAGATTATACTCTAAAAAGTGTTTGTATAGGGCCCAGAGCTGTGCCGTTCCACCTGAGTCTTCAATCGGTTTTTCCACAGCTGACCTAGTGATGGAAGTCGAACTAACCGACATTTTTGCCAGCTACAAAGGTTTTCGCTCTTGCAATAATCACGTGCACTCCAAACCACTGGTTGAAGTACGGCAAACGCATCGCTGATTCACAGTCAGATTGTGCGTGTGTTAGCAGAGATACTAAACTTCAAAAATTTTCGAATGAGAAAGCAGGTCAATTCAAAATTAAATACACAAATAGGCAACATAAGTCACATGTATGGAATCATTTTGGTATTCAAAATAAGCCACGCGAAGAGTTTGATTTAAATTATATTTGCAATAAATCCACTGTTTTTTATGATAACAAATAACTGATCTTCAATGCATTATTTGAATTTGTACATCAGCTTTTCTCTGTGTATAAGCAACATGAATTATTTAAAAAACTTGTCTCCATAATAAATAGATGACTAACAATTTATCATTCATTTAGCTAAAAAAATATGCAACTTTAGCTGGCTTAGCAGATTTTTTCTTTAGGCCAACTCAGCTAAAAAGTCAGTGAACCTCAGCCGAGCTAGCTGAGTTACTGTGTGAGTCAGCTGACGTGGTAGCAACTGACTCAGCTTCAGCCGAGCTAGTTGATTTACTGTGTGAGTCAGCTGATGTAGTAGCAACTGACTCAGCTTCAGCCGAGCTAGTTGATTTACTGTGTGAGTCAGCTGATGTAGTAGCAACTGACTAAGCTTCAGCCGAGCTAGCTGATTTACTGTGTGAGTCAGCTGATGTAGTAGCAACTGACCCAGCTTCAGCCGAGCAAGCTGATTTACTGTGTGAGTCACCTGATGTAGCAGCAACTGACTCAGCTTCAGCCGAGCTAGTTGATTTACTGTGTGAGTCACCTGATGTAGCAGCAACTGACTCCGCTTCAGCCGAGCTAGTTGATTTACTGTGTGAGTCACCTGATGTAGTGGCAACTGATGCAGCTTCAGCCGAGCTAGCTGACTTACTGTGTGAGTCAGCTGATGTAGTAGCAACTGACTCAGCTTCAGCCGAGCTAGCTGAGTTACTGTGTGAGTCAGCTGATGTAGTAGCAACTGACTCAGCTTCAGCCGAGCTAGCTGACTTACTGTGTGAGTCAGCTGACGTGGTAGCAACTGACTCAGCTTCAGCCTCTACGTATGCTATATTTATTCTGAAGTAAAAATTTATCTGAAAAAAAATCCTCAGCTTGCTTTGAATTTTAATGGAAACTTCAAGTTAGACATAGAAATCTGATGAGAAACCCATCCACTATGTTCCAGATCAAGAAAACTGAAATGCCTGTACTAATATTAGTTAGGGCTGTAACGATATACTTAGTTCACGATACAATGCATATCACGATTGTAACCTTACAATACGATATGCAGCTCCATACACATCAGCTAACATTTGTAGGTTTTATAATATCACACTTTGGCGATACCCATAACGTAATAAAAGATATCAAGATGCATCAGTACACTGATGTATTATTACAGGTCTAATATTGAATAATATTGAATAAACGTCAATTGAATAATGTGTTAATAGTCTATTACTGTTATTATAATGTAACTATTCAAAAACCTGGTGCCAATATGGATCACTGCTTCCAAGAGATTGTATTTGGCTCTTCATCCATTCCAAATTTTCTTCCACAAAAGTTTGCACTTTGTAACACAGCTGTTGACCCTTATCCTGCACAACAACAATAAGCAAACAAAAACACATTATTGAAACGTATTTTGTGAAGACTAAAGCTGCAAAACATTCTTTTAATACGACTTGAGGATAACATCTAATATAAAAAACGTTATGGGTAGTTTAGCCACCAAAGTCACGTTGTGCTACAATACCACATAAAAACGGTACAAATCACCGTCAAATGTATTCTGCAACTTCTGCATAAATCAAATAGCAAAATTCAAACTTTATCGTCACTGTTGTAGATAACAATGCACATTTTTAACTGAGGGCAGCAGTAGCATTTTTCCTTCTCCTCCACACTTTTACAGTTTACTTTGAAACAGAAATAAAACATGGCACTGTAACTGAATGAACGAAACTAGAATTTTGACATCCTGGAATGCAAAAGGCACAACTTGTTGTCTAATGCCTGCAACTGCTGACCAAGTCAATTGTCAAGTTTTTTTTTAATCATAAATATATTTTTATCAGTGCAATAAATTAATTTAGTGAACATAAATCCCAAAAAATCAAGTCTCCCTCTTAAAATATGGGCAGCAGTGTCCCTGAAGCAGCATTTAGCAGCAATGCAGTCATTATTTTACGTGCAATTAAACAGACTTCCTCGGAATTTAATTTGAAAGACAAAAATAAAATATGGCAATGCATTTGCCATGCTGCGTTCAATCGTATCATGAATAGAAATAGATTATCAATCATAGTGACACTTCAGCCCACAGTTTAAAACAGCAAGCTTGTATACTTAATATCAGTATTTAACACATGTTAAAAAAGCTTTAATCAAAAATTTAACCCCAGAAGTTGTTAAGTTCAAACCTTACAATACCCATGGACAGTATTCATCCAGTGTTTGAAAATTAGATTTTTGGTCAAGTACCCTTCTGCCAAACCTGCGGCATAGGCTTGTCGCACATCATCTTGCGATGCTACTGTGGATACATGAAGAAATGCCCACCTGAGTGTAGAAGGAATAACATACCAAATTAACAACCATAACATGACGTTAAATATAGTATTGCAAGTGTTTTATAATCAAACCTCGTGCAAATTGAAGTATCTTAACAAAATGGCCAAGAACTTATCAAAAAAGTAACTGTGCTTTGATCTATTTTCAAGGATCTACTGTACAAGTTAAAAAATACCACACTTTTAACACTGCCTTTGCAAGTAGACTATCCCATTTGCAAAGGAGTACTGCGGCTACATCTGGACTGGTAAACTCAGCCTACTTCCTTAGCCAGCTTGGTAGATCGTAAAATCATAGAAGATAGCTTAGTAGGGTTTGATTTGATGTTAACAATGCAATCTCCAATTTTAGAATCCTTTTTAATAGCTGCTTTTTTACTCCCAGTATCTCTCCTATTGCTACATGTTATATAAATTTGTTTAGTAAAAGGCGAAGAGTAACTTATTAAAGTATTACTGCAGTAGCTGAATAATTTTGCAGACAATTAGCATAAATGTACAGCAATTTTATAAGCCTGACTATTATAATAAAATTCAAATTTCAAACAGAGATTTCCCAAAGAAGGAGTGGGTTTCTCTGATTGCCTGTTTGTATTACATGTGTTAATTGTTCTCCAGCAACTTCTGCTTTCTTTTCCTTCTCTTCTTACTTCTGTTTTTAATCTTACAGATTTTCTTTTCCGCTTAAAATTTGAAAGCATAAAAATGATAAATGCAACTGAGGCAAATGCAGCAATTAACCCAACTATAACATAATTTTATCAGACGAATTGTATCTGTATGTAGGAAAGTGATAGCAATGAATCACTACTGCACAGAAAATTCTTACCATGATGAATTTGGTATAGCAATGGCATCGTCATAAGTGCAAAGGAAGTGAAAAAAATTTAAATTTCAAAGTTTAAAAGTTAAAGAAGGCAAAAAGACGTCACTAAAAACGAAACGCGTAACATCGTTACGTGAGGAAAGCCAAACGTCGTAAAAGGGTAAGGCGTTAAAAGAGGCCTGTCTAATCGAAAACTTGCTTACCCTGTAGTGTGTATATCGTCACTATAATTACCAAACGCGATGTTGTTAGCTACCACGTTTTTACTTAACATATATTTTTGTGAACTTTCGTCAAAATTAACATAAACGTAATTAGTTAAACCCAACGTTACAGAAAAGAAAAAGATAAATATAAATGAAATTGAAAACACTTTCATTTTCCTTGAAAATTTGCCCCTAAAATAAAAGCCAAAATTATTATTAAAGCGCGACTTTGTAATCAGGCATTCTCAGATCTCTCAGGTGGAATACGAATGCTCAAAGAACACAGAGATCCACTACTATGAACGATTCGTCAAAATATTAGTCTAAGAATTTTCATTAGGCATTATTAAAAAGGTCACAAAATATAACTTAATTGGTCTGACTGGCAATAAAATTGAATTCAATTGTTATTACTCGTTATTTTTGTACTTCCTAGCAAAAAGTATAATATCACATACTAAAACACCCTGTAGAACACTTATTAGTGTCCTGTTGCACAAATACTATTACAAAGTATATAGGCAAGAGCACAATAGAACGATTGATATCGCCAAAGCATTGTTCAAATTTTGCAAATATATCATGCTTTTACTATTAAGTAGTGTGGAAGAATTGCATGCCTCATTTGCTAGGGAGCGGGGTAGCTGGGGTGCAAAAATAACGGGCAATTGTACTGACCACTTTATTGCAAAAGTACATTGCTCAAAAATTATGAATCAATCCTTTCTTCATTATTTGGTAGTGTGGTAGTAGCGCATGCCTCGCACAGCTTGAAGTTTTGACGGATTTACAGAGATCGGGGTGGAGCTCAGGGCACAGCATACAGGTGCAAATGTATAAATCTGTGCAATACAGATTAACAGAGGGAATGCAAAACGTCAATCTACATGCAGAAGTCCACCTCACAATGGCTATTCGTGCACTTTAACTGGCTAAGTGCAACACAACCCGACAGGTTCACTCATAAATGGTAAATACGCGATACAAAACATACTTAGACACATCAAATATAATGAGAACATGTATGTGTACATGTTGAAAAAGAACAGACAAATGGATCAAACATGAGGAAAACCTCAAGAAAAACTGAGCCTTTTTAAAATTAACAAAAACCATGCAGTCTCTTCCAAAGTAGTTAGCATCTAATTGTTGAAATTTGAAATTTGATTTTGTTCTATGACATAAGAATATACAAACTTCAACACTATACTGTGCAGTGCAGAACTGCACGGCAGAAGGTTTCCAAATACAACAGCAACTCTAGAGAACAAAATAGCATTTTTAGAATTGATAGTTAACGGAACTCTTAGTTATTATACTGTATTCACAAAGTTTAGCTTGGGCAGTTTAAAATCGAACGTGAGTACTCATATAAGTATTTTAAATGTATCATGCAGGTGGCTTTTTTTGGATTTTTGTATCTGTAAATAGCGTACCTGTATCTGAATCTGTATTTTGTATCTGTATCTTTGAACAAGTACTTTTCTATCTGCAAATAGATCATGCCCTTTTCTATAGCTATGGGTCTATTCCCTATTTTCTATAGCTTTACCACTATGCAAAATGATCGTTCAGGTAGATTTCACAATAAAGTTTTAATTTTCATGCCGAGCTTTCACTTCGAGACACTGGAAAACAGTTTTGGCAAAAGTAGTGAAAACAACCATAATTTTACATTAACAACAAGTTCGTGTGGCGGCAGACTTTCTTCGTTGAAGAACAACAATAATGTCATCAGGTGTAAATGTTTAATCTTTCATGTAAAACATTTGATATTATGTACATGTATTATCATTGATCAAACAAAATAATTTGAAAATACTTTTATTTCTTGTAATCAGGCAAGTATAACAATGATATATTTTCTGGAATAAGTGACAAATCATTACAAAACGTCCACTTATTTTTAGTATTTTCCAGCATATTTATAGTTATTCTCTACAGTAGCAGCAATTCAGACTTTGCACTGCAACCACGCAGTCTTGGGTTCGATACTAGCAGTTGCCAAAGCCAAGGCATATACTTTATTCGTCGTTCGTTTGATGATTCCTTAACTGTAGTGTTGTATGTGTAAGTTGCTAAATGGCAATTAATGTTAACGTTGTCTGTTAAACGATAATAAAATCTTGTCCTTTGTCATTCTTTATGTTTGAATCCGTGGACTATATGTACTGTATATATAACTGTATATGTACCGTGTTGCCTGCCATCAATGTACTGAATCTAGACTCCAAAAAAGTTTAACTTTGATTCTTGTTTCACTCTGGTTACTTTGGATCAAGTATCAATTCCTTTCATTTCCGATATGCGCAGTAGCCTTAAATGGCACTTGCTGCGTCCTCCAAGGAACATTGCTTGGCCCACGTGGTGCGTGTTTTTGTGTGCGAAATTCTATTTAATTTTTATTTCTAAGCACATTTTCTGTCTAACATTCATTACTGTTTGTATTCTGGTATTGAGTATTACTAATTTTTCTGTTTCAAGTGTTTTTAAAACTACCGCCATGTCCACTTCAAACAATGTAATGTTTATTGCTTTCTCACACACTAGTAAGTGCATCATTGTATCATCATGAATTTTACGCAAAGGACGTTTCAGACCCATTCAGTTCTCATTTTGTTATTTCATAGACTGATTTTGGTTGCATTTAATTATATAAAATCATTCATTATATATGTTGTGCATATATGACGTCATGTAATGGCACCATCAGAACAGTATTGCAGGAGATTTAAAATGAAAACAAACAAAAATTCTCTCAACGCAAGTACAATGTACGTATAAAATTGCTGTAAAGTAATATCATTTCTTAAGACAATTTTTCGATTATCTTTCATTTCCGATATGTGCAGATAGCCTTAAATGGCGCTTGCTGCATCCTCCAAGGAACATTGTTTGGCCCACGTGGTGTGTATTTTTGTGTGCAAAACTCTATTTAATTTTTATTTCTAAACCCATTTTCTGTCTAACATTCATTACTGTCTGTATTCTGGTATTGATTATTACTAATTTTTCTGTTTCAAGTGTTTTTAAAACTACCACCATGTCTTCTTCAAACAATATAATGCTTATAGCTTTCTCACACACTAGTAAGTGTACCATTGTATCATCATGAAGTTTACGCAAAGGACGTTTCAGACCCATTCAGTTTCCATTTTGTTATTTCATAGACTGTTTTTTGGTTAGATTTAATTATATAAAATCCACTGGATTATTCAGTCCAACTTTCAGGATTTTTTTCCAATGTTGCTAAAAATACATTCTTTGCATCTCTTTCTTCTTTGGAGATCCACAACATTCGCAATAACATCAATTGCTTATAATGTATTCTTGTTTTATGGGCTAAAAGCTTAATAATCGTGATAGTGCTTGTTGAATAACTTGTTGAACACATTTGGTTTAAGATTGCACATGCCGTTTCTTTCTGTCCTTTCCATTTCATCCCACTGTGCTTCATTTATGCGGCCCCAATCATGTATTATGTATTAATGATATTATGTATTCTAATGTTAGGTATTAGTGTCATGTATTATATACCATTATGTATGTCTTAATGTTGGCACTGATTCAAACAAACGAATTCTTATTCTCATACACTATGTACCACTCTGTATACTTTTTGAACATTGCACGAATCCACAGTTAACGATCCCTGTTTAATTTAAGCAGGGAATTGCAAATTTAAACCAAAGACCTGCCACAAATCGGCTTCACTCACAGTTACAGTCTTTGTGGGATAATAAATTAATCGTTAATCTATCAAGCTCCAATCAGTCAGTACAAAAGCCACAGATGTTACATTTAGTACGGGCAGTGCCTTTGAATGCTAGATTCTGGTTTGCAGTGTGCTTGAATCTTTATTACTGCATATTATGAAAATTATGACGTTTGCAACTATATAAAAATTATTATTTTCAGTGTCCGTCTTAGACAATTTTTTACATAAATTTTATGTGAATTGAATTGCATGAATCCCACAATTCTCCAAATTTCATTCTGCGCATGCGTAGTCTGTTTGCCGACATGTTAAAATTGTGGAAAAGTCGTTTGTGTTACATTAATTTTTTGTTAAAATGTTTACTGACATTTTTCAATTTTTAATTTATATTATGGACACGTTTTATAAAAACAATTAATGGTAACATAATTGATGTGTTTTCTGTATTAGATAAGATTATTTTTGGTCGGCAAATTTTTCCAATTTGCTTTTGACTGAGCTTGTATTTGAGGACTTGAAGGTTCAGTCACTGGTCATTGGCGCGAAAAAACATTTGTTAAAGAATGACTCTGTTTTTAATTTATCTTGCAGTAATTGTACCGATCTAAAGGGAAAATGAGTTCTACTATGTACGATTTAGATACTTCTGGAGGATTGATGGAGGTAATACAAATTTTTGACAAGTTTTGTCTTGCACACCATGTAACTGAACGTTTATTTAGAATGCCTGATTTAGGCTTTGTGAAGTAGGCAGCTCGGGTAAATTTCAGGGCGTTGGATGGCGAATTTAACTTTTACTTTAATTTCATTTATAGTACTAGATTTAATTGAAGCTGTGTGCGTGGAAATTGAGCTCTGCAAACTTAGCAATACTCAGTCAAGTTTTGAATGCTGTGTTCAAAAGAAGTGTGACAGCTTAATTCAAGTTATTAGTTTTTATTATAAAAGTGCTCACACTAACAGCAATTAGTTTATTTGTATCTATAAAAAATTCAAATAAACGAAAATAATCTTTGTAATAAAATAGAAAGAAAATGCTGCAGTCTATATTTTTTATACATCATGTTGGACTAGCTACAAGTATCATCAGCAATTTTTATTTCATTTCGTTTTATCTACTTTAAGCATTCAAATTTTCTCAAAACCAATTAGCAGTCCAGGCAATTGTTTTATTTACAATCTATGTAGAGGGGTAGTAGTAACATGAGTTATCAGCAATTGAGGACTAAAAAGTAGTGAGGAGTGCTGACTATTGGGTAAAAGACTCGAGTAGCAGTGCGATATTTTTTGTCTGACCGAATATTGTGCTGATATGATGTCCTTATCTATCCTCATTACTATAAAAGCAGAACTGCTGTTTGAATAGTTTTATAAAAAAAAATTAAAAACTTAAAATGCACACAACTGATTCAAGAAAAAAGTATTGCTGCTACGTGCGATGAAACACTAGCTTAGTTGTTAAAAAAACTGAAATTGTATTAAGCATTGGTAGGTGAGTACTGTCATAAAATTTAGCACGACCAAGGAGGGTTCAACTTTAAAAGTTTTAGTGGTTGTTAGGAAAATTCATTGAATTGTTACACTTATAAGTACTAACGTTAATAAATAAGTACTAAGTTTTAAATAATATTTGAGACTGTTACAATCACACACTTGTATATTGTTTCCTGTCGGCCATAATGTGTGAAAGTTTTTAGAAGCGTAACTTGTGTAGCATTTAATATACATATGGCCGAGATGACATAAATGTGATTTGCTTCAAGGGAACTGTTTTGATTTGACATTCACAGCCAAGTAATCGCCAGAATTTGCTGTCCTGATGAAGGTCAGAGAAAAACAATCCTAAATTAGTAACACTAACTGTTTAATAAAGTGGTTATTTTTATGCACTTTGAATACTGCTAGTTCAGTGGCAGGGCCTACTCATCACCAATGTTTGTAGCGAAACCCGACTTGTGACCATTTTGCATTGCTAAGTTTTATAGTTTTCTGTTTTTGCTTAACGAAATTAGAAGAGAATGTGCTCACCCTATAAGAAAACCGACTTTTGTATATGTTGACTGTGGTGTAAGATTTTTATGGCTGTTAAGTTTAATCTGAAAAGAAAACTAGCAGAAATTCTGTGGTTAATAAGCACTATCTTATAAAAGATAAACCACAATTTTATTAATGTTAAATCTGTGCATGATAAAGCTTATAATTTTGTTCATTTTATCAGGTTAATACAGCCTATTAATAATCCTATTTCTTAATACCAGCATTTGTATGCTTATTAAATAACGTTAAATATACCGAATTATGTCTTAACTATGTAATCAGTTGACAACTGCAAATTTGCACTTTAATGTTAGAGGTATTGTGAAACACAGCAGGTCTAATACGTGTCCATATGTTTGCATTTGTAGTGTGTTGTACTTTAAACCTGCTTGCAAACATTTTTCTTTACACATCTACTTCTGTGTAACATGTACAACACGTATTATATGAGCATTAAATATATTTTTTGTACCATGCAATAAGATAAATGATAAATGTTGCACGTGGTGCTTTTTTAGCAAATCCAAGCTCTTATCGCACCACCTATGAGTGAGGACGAAGCGCGTAGGTCCAAGAAACAGATGCGCGAGAGGCCACGTTATCGTCCAGGGAAGGTCCCGAACCATGATTACTGTGATAGTTGCAAGGAGGGTGGAGACCTGATATGTTGCGATCGTTGTTCGGCATCGTTTCACTTACTGTGCCAGTAAGTAGTTTCCCAAAATTCCTTGTCAGTAAAACTGCAGTAAAGTTAAATCATTACATTAATTCACTGATGTTTGTTTTTAATCAACCGGCTATGCATTACTTCCTGAAAATTTTGTACATATCTTTTTGCAGCATTGCGGTAAATAAGTTAACGTCTTTCGTTTTTAGCGATCCTCCCTTAACGGAAGATGATTTACCAACTGGTGAGTGGGTGTGCCATCGATGTAAGACTGCACCAGTAAGTATAAAGTTTTGAATTTTCAACACTGTTTTACAGAATAAGTAATGTGGTGTTTATCGAAAGTCCTTGGTTACTGTCATTTCTGGGGTTTTATAATTACGTTTCGATCATTCTTGCAAATAATGAAGCTTCTTCGTCATAATACTGCACAAATGTGTAGAAAATTATAATATTTTCTTTCTGCAGAAACAAGAAGATGACACATTGTCTACCTGTAGCTCTACAAGCCGGAGCAGTAGTCGTAGCAGAGCAAAAGATAAAAATGGCAATAATCAACCACTTGATGATTTGTTCTCTTCAAGTCAGGAAAGAAATAAACTTTTGGAGAATAATTCTCAAATAAAGAATAAGCTGTCGGATAAAATAGTGAATTCTGTAGAGGTGAAACCGGTTCCTAAAAGAGGGCGACCTCCAAAGAAAAAGAAAGACGTGCCGGAAAAATCCGATACAAAAGGACACGAAAAGACAAATGGTACAGTACAAGAAAAACAAGAAAAAGAAAAGGCAGAGAAAAAGTCGCCAGAAATTGAAAATGCCAAAGTGGAGAAAAAAGAATCTCGCGATAGACGTTCAAAGGTTTGTAATTTTCAAGATTAGATTTTGAAGAAAAGAAAATTATTACTAGGATCCAAAATGTATTTTTATTATTATTTCCATGCTGCTGCTGTGAATTTAATTTTTAAATTTCCAGTTGTGTCTGTTTGTTGTTTTATTATTGCTTGTGTTTCAAATTGTTTAACAATGTTTTTTGTAATATGTAGGAAAGAGTAAGCAAGCGTATTGCTGCTTTGCATCGTGAAAAATTGCAAAAAGAGGAACACCAAGAGCAAAAAGAGATTGTAGCGAGTGATGATTACGACGGTGACGACAATGACTCACCGTTGAGTGTTCTAATTCAGGCAGCTGAGAGACTAAATCCGAAAGAGTTCGAACTGCCCGGGAGAATAAAGTGTACAGTGCAAATACCAGGTAAATTGTAAATGTGTTTTATGATGATGTTTCTTTATAAACACCATTTTCTAATCCACATATACTTTTCTTTGTTTATAAAGTTCTTTTCATACTTTTTTCATGTAGTTCATCAGTCAGTCTTAACACAGTTGTGCTTTGCTTTATGTGATGTCATTTGCTATATAGTAAGCCCTCGCTTAACGACTCCTCATTTAGCGATGTTTCATTTTGACGATGTCTAACATTTGACACCTTTTTTCGCGTAACAACACGTCGTCTCATTTTTAACAACAATTTTCTTACTTTGTTCAAAGCCAATTTTTATCTTATCAACAACTTTTTTATCTAATTTGGTGCACTAAAACAGTACATATTGCATTATTCTGTTCTAAAAATGCACAAGTAACATAAACACTGCAATTATTATACAAGTACGCACGTTTTTGCTTTCCGCTTGACCACTAAATGTTAGCTGTTTGTATGTAAGCCAGACCAGGAAGCAAACTTTATGCCAAGGAGTGTTGCCTTGCCTGCAACCTGTTGATATGGCAACCAGACTAAGCATCTAGATAATATTCCTAAGGTCACTTCAGGGATTGCCTTTGACTCTGCTGCAGTGTTTATTGTTTAACGCCCGCTTAGAGTTAAACATCAGCGAAAGAAAAAACGGCTAGCATGTATGTAAGATATATAGGTGGTTTCAAGCAAACAGAGCTATGTATGTAAGATATATAGGTGGTTTCAAACAAACAGAATGAAATTAATCAGTAGAAACATGAGTAAAACTCATAAAATGCTTAATTTGCGTGATTTAAGCAGTATTGATCCCAATTCTTTTACGTTTTTTCTATGGAAGTCTTGGCTTCGTTTAACGACATTTTTCTTAACATGGTTGCTTGAGTACATTAGCGTTGTTAAGTGAGGACTTGTTGCATATTATTTGTTGTATTATAAGAAATGCACGAATGTAGAATTTTTTGCACACTTTGGAGCCATTTTATAATATGGAATTTACTGCTCTTAAAAGAAAACAGAACCCAATTTTAAACTGTGTAACTCGCATACTGGTTCGTAAGGTCACACATGACCTGAAATCGCATGTTGGCATTATGGCAAATTTAAAAGTGACACTTTCAAATTTAAAATTTGTTGATTTGGCATGAACCGTGTTTTACAGTAGCTCTGTACTTGAATACTGTTCACTTTTGTAAACACATGTGGCATGCTCATGGAATATTTCAGCTATTAAAAAATTGAGTTTGGTTTTGATGTCATTGCTAGCTGTGCTTGCAGCTGTCATTTAGGTTTCTAAGCTCATATAATTAGTAGAAACATTTTGGTGTTATAGGTGATAAAATACGTATATACGTCTAAAAAAATTCCATGTTTCCTTTAAATCATGCAGTTTTTGAGTTACGTTGATGCTGTAACAGGTTTTTCTAATCATAAATGCACTTTCCACTTTTCTTCATGAATACTCTATCACGAGATTTACATACATATATCCTTGTAAAATGACCTTTTTGTTCAATTCTGCGTAAATTAGTGGTTTTCTATAAGGAAATGTACGTGTTTTCACTTCTTATTCTTAGGTACTTATAAATGGTCTGATTCTAACAACGGTCGTCCGAAAAAGGTACCCCATGAGAGAGATAATATGGGGCTAGTACCTTTGCCAGCAAAACTCTGTTTCAAGTGCAACCAGTAAGTGATTAAACGTGGGTTTGTTCTATATAATTTGTATTAACAATTTACAAATACAGGACTGGAGAAGTATTAATGTTAGATATAGTTTTAAAGCTAAATTTTGCTCATATTATTTGGTGTTACAGAAGCTGCAGAGTGGCGCCACTCTTACAGTGTGATTTTTGCCCCCTTCTGTTTCATCTGGACTGCTTGGATCCGCCTCTTACTTCTCCCCCCACTGAGCGGTGGATGTGCCCAAATCACCCAGAACATGCTGTGGTACGGGCATTTTTTATTTTTATATATATATGTGTCTTAGTACAATATACAATTGAAGAAAGTTTCATGTAAAGTATAAATTTGGTTTTTCTTATCAACATTTGTGTGTATTAATACAATATTGTCAGATAGAATTAAATTAGTAGTGCTTTCTTGTTCATTAAACAACATGAAAAAATTGTATAGCATGATTATAGTTATAGTATGTTCTGTTATGAAACAGTATAGTAAAACTATATAGTTTTGTAAGCTTTTTTGAATATACGTATAAGAAAATTTTCATTTATTGATAATTGGTTATTAGCACTCTGTTATTTGTAGCAGGATTTTTTATTTAGGATGCTGACTTGTTTGTTCATCTAATTTTAGGATGCTCATTTGTTAAAATGTACTAAACTCAGTGAGCGAGTCAAGTTGTGGGAGCAATTCTGTGGCCGTGTGAATCAACATACAGTCAAGGTGAACTTTTTGAAGAAAGTGCACCGCAAAAATCCGCCATTTCGCTATAAATTTATTCGAAAAGTGCATAATAGAACGGTAAAGGTAAGAAGTACACTTATAAAATAATTTTATTGTGCTTTGTTTCCTGTATGTACGATAAATTTATTGTTTTTTTATAAACAGTGTGTTTTCATTTGACAATGTTGTTGTTTTTTGTGAAATTTTAGGTTCCTGATGCGATTAAGAATCAGTATAATAATCCACCTCCGATGCTTCCATCTTCTTGGAACTTGTCTGCATCTGATACCTTATTGAATGTATTAGACGAACAGGAGCAGGTATGGCATCATTTTTGCATATTAATTAACTTACAAGAATGACAGATGTGTAGACTGAGAGAAAACCTTGTAAGTTTAAGACAGGGGTGTGCAAATTATCTGACTAGCCGGGCCACATTAAACATTCCCGCAATTACTGTGGGCCAGATGCAGTTTGGTCAAGGAGCTAAGTACAGTAGGACCTAATAACGATTTTTCTGCATCTGATCTGTCACATCATTAGTACTGCATATTACACTCAAAAAACTATTTTAGAAATTATTAAAATTTATATTAAAAACCAAATATTTCGTCATGTCCGACATGACATTAAGTGACAACGGTCTTGTAAGGGTTAATGCCATCCGATCTAGAGGAAAAAACTACCCGCACTATCTTTGCGATATTGGCGCAGACTTCAACTAGATCTCGTGGGCCGCACCTTCATTACGTTGACAAACCTCTTCGCGGGCCGCACAAGAACTCTCGGCGGGCCGCAAGTGGCCTGCGGGCCACAGTTTGCACACCCCTGGTTTAAGATGTACTGATTTGTTATTAAAACTGTATACATTTCAAAAGTTGCTGTAATGATGCTGTAGACTTTGTGATTGTCTTGGGTGAGTGTAAGTTTTTTTGGAAACGAAGTGTCGTATGTGCAAGACACCTTAGGTTGCTTTTATAAACATCTGTACTGGGGCAAATGCCAGTCATATTGTTCCAAGTTGTGTTTCAGCATCATTGCTACTGCTGTTTATTATGTGCATTACTTTATTAGTTTACTCCTTATTAGTATTACTTAATCCCATCGTCAGCTAGTGCAGCAACAGTTTACGTTGCAGAATGTCTTTCTATTAAATGTAACCATTTCTGCTTTACTAGTGTAATTGAAAATATTGTTTTCAGTGGTTAGCAAGCGTAGTGCAATTACAGTGTGGTGTTGCACGCCATCTGGCGAAGAAGCAAATGTTAGAAAGCAAGGGAAACATTGAGAAAACAAGTCCTCAGTCTTCCACGTCTTCATCGTCGGTTGATACGTCAGTGACGGCCAAGAGTGATACTCCTTTAACCAGTGATCTTGACGGCGCAAAGCAGTCTTTAGTAAACGGCAGCATTCTGTCGAGTGATGAAAATGAGAAACTTGGAAATGGACCAATTTTATCTGAAAGTGTAAATATGAAGAGTGAATCTGTTTTAGAGTATAGTAGTTTACATAATTTAAGCGATGCTACATCCGTTGACGGAAAATTGAGTGTAGATCTGGCATCAAAAGGAAATGGTCAAACGGTATGTGACATTTTTTAACGTAGCTCAAAAGAGAGTTTAGAACAAAAGAGTAAATGTATAAAAATGGACTCTTAATATGCTGTGCTGGTTGTGTCTCTAATATGATTGTGTCTTAATATGTTGATTCGATTGCTCCTGATTTTCTCCTAGGAGTATTATGTTAGAAATAAGGTGAGAGAACTGAGAGAAAGAGTCATCACTGATTGAAAGTTGGCATCAAATGAGAGTTCATACTTTGTAGCAGGTCAAATTAGTTACTACAGACAAAGTTACTATGGTTACGGTATACTTAAATGAAGTTTAGCATGTTGTTCATGAAAGCGTGCAGCATTAGACCGTGAGCATTGGGTGTGTCAGACCAAAAAAATGTTGATGCGTGAAGCATTTTGCTGGTTCGCATTTCAAGTGGGCATTGCACTGAGAATTTTTCAGTTGTATAAATACATTTCCTTTACTGAGTCCATTTGATACATTGAAAAATTCAAGTGAACCTCATAGCACCCCCTCCCCTCATAATGCCAATCTGGCATGACGCCCAAATTCTTGGCAAAACAAAGTCCTTATATTTGCATAGATTATGTATGTCTTAATACCCTGTGTTATAATGCAAAATCCTTAACACCTAGTTTTTTTTGCAGTGTCAAAGTAGGTGGTATAAAGTGGTTTCACATACCCAGAAACTTGGTGTTTTAGGTATTTTATTATAAAATGTGGTTGTATTTTTCTAACTAAGTGGTGCAATCCCATTTTTTGGCCCAGTACTAAATTTACATCTCCATCAATTGACTTTAGGTTAAGAGTACATTGTCCAAAATTTAGCGTTACTGTTTTGTACTTTGCAGAGCCATTTCAGAATTTCATTTTTTATTGTCCTTTTTATTTACCTTAGGTGTCTTCTAGTCAAAATCGTATGCTAAATTGTGTGTGGAGTAAAACTTCTCCGGGCTTTTCTAACGCCATCTCAGGACCTGCTCACCATCAGTCAGTTGTTTCTGACCAATCACGGACAACTAATTTTCAAAAAGAGTCTTCGGGTACATCTTTAACACTCGGTCAAGGTATGGTGTTTAGTATCGTTTGCCACTCCATTGTTGATTCATGCTAATTACTCGTTTTCTATTGTGAATAATTTATTATATTTATGGGATGTATATTTGTGAATATCTGTGAAATGAAATGAACATACAAATAGTATGAGCAGTTGTACAAAGATAGTGTAAATAACAATTGCATTTAGCAATTGTTCATACAGTGTGTGCCATATAGGCTCATAGCTAGTAGAATCATTTGTCCATTAGACTCAAATACCTATGCCTAATTGACTTAGTAGTTCTGCTACACTTATTTAAAGCAACACACTTTCATGTGATAAGTGTTTTACTTCTTCTGTGTCATATTTCCTTGGCTTTTGTGCTCTATAGTGCATGTAGAAGCAGTCATGATAAGTATCGTGAGCAGGTACATTTATCTTGCACTAATATGCTAACTGGCAGTTTTGTTTTGAATCTGTCATTGACTCATCTGCCGCAGCTAACTTCGCAGCCCAACAATTTATGCAAACTAAACTTTTCATCGCATATCTGGCGATTTCATTTTAAAATTCTTGCTGCTTTTCGCAGAATGTTTAATCAGTTTACTGTTGCTCTTAAGCCCCCGAGGCAGCAGCAGTAGCCTGACATTATTGTTTGTGACTTCACAAGCACAAATATCTGAGATCAAATAAGAGCATACAGTTAATTTTGGTTAAAGGTCTAATATTTAAAGTGTCTACTAAGCCGCACTGGCTAAAACGTTCAGTCGGTTGGTTGGGTCAAAACACTGTCATCCCAAAGTGAGCCTATTAAGCGCATATTATATATCATAAAAATGCAATAAATTCAATGGCATTACATTTGACCAAGTGTTTTTGCTGTTTTTGTCGTTTTCTCTAAATAATGTTACCGAAACATTCAATTTTGTTTCAGTGTTCAAAATTTTAGAGAATATGTAGTTATAGCATACCTCTAGAATTGCCATAACAATGTAGTTATTGTCGCTACTATGTATGTCTGTCACCATTACAAAATGATAGCTACTTAGCTCTTCTGTATATATGCTGTAAAACTGCATGTTTTACCGCACTAAAGTATTCTTAATTGCATTCACTATTTCAGCAAATTCTGATGTGTCAAAATTGAAGTCAGAAATTCAGATTGATCCTTCAAGTCCTGCAATTCTTACTCTCAATAACCAGTTGGAGGCTTTCATAGAAGGCAATGATAGTAAGTTCTAATCTTGCTTTGTTTACTCTTCTGAGTGATGCTTGATTAAGTTTCTGAATTTCGAACAATTGTAAATAAGCGTAATATCTTTTTTTAACTACAATTTTGTTGTTCACTTAACTGGATGTATTTACCGCACATGTTGTA
Organism: Tubiluchus corallicola; assembly: GCA_030141605.1. Classification (NCBI taxonomy): domain Eukaryota; kingdom Metazoa; phylum Priapulida; class Priapulimorpha; order Priapulimorphida; family Tubiluchidae; genus Tubiluchus; species Tubiluchus corallicola. The sequence continues at coordinate 401,524 of JAQGDQ010000152.1, read as the reverse complement.
CCGTTTTGTCGTTTTTTGATATGAATATTTATATGTATATACGTACATACACGCGTGCATGCATATAATTTGAGAATAAACTACTACTACCACCAGCACTGCCACCACCACCACAACCACCACCACCACCGCCAGCACTGCCACCACTCCTGCTGTATTCTCAACTGTCACCTACAAATGTTTGCTAATTTTGCAAGGAGGATTCGACAGTATTATTTTTAGCACACGATAATTGCACAGTGTAGTAAATTATGTATTTATTTTAAATTCTAAAATTATGTATTTATTTTAAATTATATGTCAATTTCAGCAATGACTTAAGAATTAAATATTTGTTTATGATTTAACTTGTTGATGATTTAAATTTACAATTTATGAATAAAATTAAATTAAAACATTGTGATATCTAAATGTTTTTTGATATTAGGTTACTGCTGTATGTACAAGTTTTGTCTTTCTCTTCTGGTCGTGCATGATTTGAAGTAAACCTTACCGTCCTATGTTTGTCTGTTGCTGCATTTTAGCCTCTTTATCAGTAATAGAAGATAAACCTCTCAGACCTCTAACTGTTGCTTACAAATTGCTTACAGCTTGCTTGTCTTGCCATTCAACCATTTTATCATTTTCACCCTGATACCACTAGATGCTGAATTGCTGCTCGCCAATCCACTTTTTCACTCGGACTTCTTCTTTTTGGAATTTTTTGAATCTGTTACAGTTAGTCATCTGAAGTTAAAATAGAGCTGATTAAGAATTTAGAGTGCTTGTCAGCAGTTGTGAGTTTATTTTCAGTTAGCAATTTGGTCCAGTGGTCAGTATAAGATTTACATGTCCAGTATGTTTTTGCAGACTCACAAATGGACAAGTTAGATGATCAGTTGGTACAGGTGTTGGCATGGCAACGGTTGCAGCAGCTGTTACCTGAGCATACAGGTGTGAGCAGCAATGGCAACGTAGCTCCTCTTTTTACTGGTACGTATTTGATTTATTTCTTACCTTTCACTGAATTTTTTTTGCAAGATATTTGTTTAGTGAGACAAGATTTATTTCTTCATGTTGGACAGAATAGAAATCCATTGAGTCACGAGACATTTCCTTGCCCATTGTAGTGAGGATTCTGCCATTGTCAAGCAGCCATTATGTAACGTTGATTAGCGCTTAAAAGGGCGGGAATCAATTTTAAAGTATGTCCTAAATTATTTCTATACAAAATTATATTTGCATTATGGATACCTGCTTGAAAGACCTGCATAACTAGGAAAGAAAATTCTCATTAATTTAAAGTGTTTGCATAAACTAGTAAAATGTCACTGACTCACCTTCCCAGTGTGCACCACTGACTCACCAAAAAATACATTTTTAATCTTATTAACAAGATAACAGTAATTTGTACTTTTCCTTAGTGAGGAGTCTGATTATTTTTTCAAACTTTACACAATGTTATTTAAACTTGTTTCAGACGACTTACCGTTAAAATTGGTCGCACGTAATAGTCGCAGCAATTTAAATTTACAAGTTTTATACAGCGTTACTACTAACACAAGCCTTGTATGCAATAAGACAGCATTTAAGTGCTATGAAAAATTTTCGGACAACTTTTTAAGCTTAATTTGTGAAGATTGTTTTCTTGTGCTTTAATACCAAAGTGATTAATAACTTCAATATCTTAAAAACAAAAAGTCTAAAAAACGAAGCAAAAATGGTTCATTTTTGTTAACCTCGGGTAGACTTCAAAATCGAGCGGGGTAACGAGCAGCTCATTTGCATTTTTTCATCATATTGGACTTCCATTCCATTCCTAGTGGTGGCAGGACAGATGACATTTTGTCCTAAATTATGCTGCATATATAATCAAATGTTTCAGCTAAATCTAAAACGAATCATAGAGTTGAATTGACCGTTTATTATAAATACAATTACACCGTCTTTAGTAAGGACAATCAGTTTACCCAAATGTTGACCCTAAGAGAAAGGACTTAGCCAGCAAGTTTGCGGCAAAGCCTGTGAACAGAGCTGGAGGAGACACCCTGCGATGAATGATACTGACCACTGGTGACAATGATCTACAGTGCACCTTCCCTTTTCGTAAGCTCAGGTGTGCACGTGAGTGGTAGATTTTGCTAACACAGGGTCAGAATACGAGCCTGTTCTAGATAAAGCTACATTCACATGCATGCCTGAGCAGTTCACCGTATACCTTGTGATTATTAAATTTGTATTTCTTTGTTATTAATTACATGAGCGTATTCCAGCCTTGAATACAATATCTAGGGTTGGCAACCCTAAAACTTGGCATCACTAAAAGCTACAGTTAAAGATGAATGTGAGTTTGAAGATACCGACGAATTGTCAAGGAATGAAAATAACTAAAAAAATCAATGTTTTAATCAAAATGTTTTTGAAGTCTATGTGTACTTGCCACTTTTGTGTTTTCTAGATTCTGGGAAAGTCAAAGCTAGGGCGGTGCTGTGTCCGCTAGCTGGAAATGGACCTGCCCATCCAATGCCATATAGAAAACTGAGCATTGGAACTGGTTAGTGTGACACTATTGTAAAAATTTGTAGCCTATTAGATACTATTGTAAGAAGGAGGATGCTTTCTGTAAACCTACAAGCCCAACCAGATTGGACCGTAGGAAATACTTTTTCATGGAAGGAGTAGTTAGAGAGTAGAATTTACTCCTGTCACAAGCTATCAGTGCTTTTACCTAAATTCGAGAAGCTGTACAGATACTTAGATGTGAAATATGGGGTTACAGTGAGTTTCCCAGCTCTATCACTTGTATAATTTCAGTTCCACCATTCTTATAATTTGAAATTTAAAAGAGTAAATATTCATAATGTACTGTCTGTGAAGTGCCACTTGTTTTCATCCTCACCCCTCTACATTGTAATGTTTTGATCCGTTAAGAAGCCTGTGTAGATTCAGTACCAGATTCGGTAGCAGTACCAATATGTGCGTTTGTCATCTCACCACCTGATCCGTAGACCAGTTTGCCGGCGTGTTTAACTTTCATTACTCCTTTGGTTTTGGCATTTTTCTGCAGTTTCTGGGTAAACTTTACAGCACGAACTTCAAGCCTTCGCCTTCATAATGTCAGTGTTCATGAATTCACTTTCAGTTGAAATTTTCACGCATCTGTTTTAAATTTTTGGTTTATTTCTTAAAAATTCAAGTTTCGCAGTTGCAGATATGCTAAACTTTAAGCTCGTCTCTACTGCAGTTCAAACAGAAAAATAGAGACAAATTTGTTGTAATTGTTTTGTACGCTTACATTGCTGTAACTTTGTGAAGATCGCTTTTGTAAAAGTTGCATAATGCAGATGGTTTGCTTTCTGTTTTTATAAGCATTTTTTAAAAAATAACCAATAGTGGTAAAAGTTGTTAGCTGTTACTGACTTTTATATGCATAAACACAGTTTATTCACTTGCTCATACAATTTACTTTCTCAATACCTAGGGGTCATTACATTCCCAATAGCTAGGGATTATATTATTGTATATATTATGAGTTCAGTATTAAATGTATTGTTTAGACCCATTTATCCCATTTCTGGGTTACTTTGTTTTGTCTTCCAGACTTTCATAGAATTGTGCTTGATAGTTTTTAGTTGTTAAACAGATTGTTATCAGAAACATCTATTTTGTGGTGCAGAAGAAACTTAAAGGTTGAGGTATAGAGGTATGCCAACTGTGATAGGCCAAGTAGAAGGGGGGACATGACTTTTCTGTGTGGTGCAAGCTGCCAGGTAACTGGTCCATGTGCGGTTGGGGAGTTTACCAAGAATTGTTCAGCTTTTCTCAACGAGGGAAAATTCCTCTTTTTGCAGGTTCTGACATGGACTTGTGTCTTGCGAATTACGGACAATGCTGCTGCAACTCTTCAAAACATGCTTGTATATTTTATGACGAGGTAAGCCTTACCCGCATTTATTCAAGATTTTTATAATTCATTACAAAACAGTCACTACCTGCACGTGGTTTGCTTCTTGAAAATAAGATAGTGCTCTGCCTTGGTCACAATCGTAAAACAAGTCAAAATTCGCATAAATCTCAAAAATATTTTATATTAAAATAGTATACTATTTATACACCTTTATTTCGTATGTAGTTTCTTCTGTAGTTTTTATTGCTTCTTTTTGTGCAGCTGATGATGTCCAAGAGAACGAAAGCTTCTGAACAAAAATAAAGAATTTTTTGAGATTTATGGGCATTTTAACTTCCTTTACATGTATTGCTTCTGCTTACAGTATATACTTATGTACAAGTCGATGTGCATTTTAAGACCAAAAATTGCATCATTTTATATATTACCTGTGTACAAGTTGACTATAAAATATTAAGATCTTCCAGAGTAAATGATGTCAACAGTTGCAGAAAAAAAATTACTAAAATTAATACCTCTGCATAGTTGTGTTTTATATACGCGTGTATGCTGGTAATCGATATTTTGCTAATAAAACACACATATACAAGGCCAGTGTAAAACTTCCCGCTGAAGCCGACAGGTGGCAGCACCTGCACAACATTTGGCGATTTTCATGTTCTGATCGAGTGCTTCGTCGCTAGTTTATTTACCGGTAATATATAAATTTTAACTTAATTTCACTTACATTAAAATAAATTACAGTAATATTTGCTAATTTTGTGAAGTAATGTCAAGATATTCTTTGATGTGAAGAATCACAGTATGAGTGTTCATTCATTCCAGCATATAATGAAGGATTATTTCTTTACGTATTCGTATTGTAGACGACTCTTTAGCGACATCTCCCAAAAACACATCGTAAGTATAAGTCGACCCCAAAAATTTCACCTAAAAATTGCCTCCCAAGAATTAGACTTGTACATAAGTATATACGGTATTTGACATGCTTATTTTGCTTGTTTTGCTCTTATGATTATTTTGATGATTCCAATTTGTACATGTTGTTTGTACGGACGGAGACAAGCAGCTTGAATTTGAAATTCTGTTAGAAGTTACCTGATGTTTTGAAGGTTTTAAGAGTAATATTTGTTGCAAGTTTCCATTTCATAATGCTATGAAGTTTCTCTCATTTTCATTAATTCTCATCCTCACCTATTCATGTTTTCTCCTTTCATTTTTAAATGTACTTATTATTACTTGAAATTTCACAAATCAGGGCATTTTTACAATCTTGGCTTCCTTAATGTCCTGCAACGCAAATCATTTAACTAAGTATCTTTCCAAAAATGTGCTTTTTAATGAGTATTTTATTTTTTCATAGCTATGGGGTTGATTTTTTAATGCATGTATTGCATTTATGTTGCTGTGATATAAATAATCTTGAAACAAAATTCAGAGATGATTATTCTTGCAATTTTATGGCTTAAGCGCAATCCAGATAATGGTCATCGTAATTTTTTATGATATTTGGAATTAATTCTTTCAATTATTTGTTCAGTTTACCAAACACTATGAGCTTCTCAACTATAGCGAACACGGGACGACTGTGGATAACGTTTTTTATTCGTGCGACATTTCCGAAAAACCCGCGTCGGTACTTTACGGCAGTCCCGTCGTGCAGACTGTGCGGCAGATCATTAAAAAGGGCCGAAAGAGGAAAATCATAGAGGAAGAGAAAGGAAAAGAAGAACCAAAAACTAAACCTGTCATGATGAAAGCTCCCTCTAGCCAAGTAAGCAGTTGTTTAATGTTTATAAACGTCATAGTTGTAAACCAGCATGAGATACATGCTGCTTTTCTTTGCACGTACAACAGTAATAGTTCTTATAATTTTCTGCTACATTTGAACAAATTTTTTTCTACCAGAAATCTAGTATTTTTGCTGAAACTAGCTGCTAAAATCGTAATGTAGCACACACTTTCGCATAGGACTTCTTGCCTGGGTGGCTGTTAGAGATAGGCGGGGTAATTTCAGTCAAATTTTTAAGAATCGCGTAATTTGAATTACAGATTTCGAATTACACGATGTTCCTTAAAGGGAAAATTCATTCCACGAGATCTCATTGACATATGCAAGTTCAAGTTATATGCAGTTTACTGTATTTCAAGGAAAAATAATTTTCATTTTAGTAGCTTTGTTTTTGTTTTTAGACAACTTCTACTGAACCTTAGGGGTGTAATCTTGTGTGTTATGTATTTCTCTGTATTTTTAAGTGTTGCAGTGCAGTGTGCAATACTGTGCAGTGATTAAAATGTAAGAGGAATCAAAAAATATTTGTTACTTGCAGAAAATTGGTTCGTGTCAGTGTGTGGGTCGCAGCACACTCGGCGGGAACGAAGCAGGATGGGAAGGGACGGCACTACTTCACCACGGCAGCGTGATAAGATGTGGTTGTCTCCAATTCGTGTTCAGCATCACCGACTGCGCGACAAACATCATCGACACTCAGCCATTGCGACAGTTGGCGGGCCTAGCCAAAAACGTATCGGTTTCTCGGTGTAGCCAATAACAGTGACTGTGAAGTAGCCAATAGCTTAGTTGAAATAAAAACGCCATGTATCTTTCTGTTTACATGCATTAAGATAATCTATAATTGTTGTCTTATGTTAGAACATTGTTAAACACTGTATCCTAATATCATGAACAAAACTGTATAAGATTTGTTTTTTGTGAAACTGGTAATCTTGCATTTTGGCTGCTTCACGTCCATTCTACCTCTCACAGACATCTAGGCACTTGATTCAGGCAAGGCCACCAGGTAGCTTGAAGGTAGTGCACTTAGTTAAGCAAACAAGTTGCGTAAAAATACCTGTGTTCTTTGATGAAACCTTTGTACCGTTTCAGACACTATTAAGTTATAGTAGACTGCCAAGCTATAGAGGCCAAGAGCAAGTGTTTTGTATTTAAACGTAAATTATGATGTTTTGAACTGGTTGTAATATTGAACAGAAAGCAGCACACATGGCAGTTGCAGAAATGAAAATATGGACCAAAAATTCATTTGTGGTATTCAAGTTTGCATATGTGCATGATATTGTTCGTTTGTGTGGGATGATATTGAAAAGTTTTTGTAATGTTAAGCTTTTTTTCATACAATCTTGTACACAATGCCAGATGGTATACAATCTTGTACACAGTGCCAGATGGTGATTCCTACATATGGCACCTGTACCAAACCAAGAACGTTGGCAAAAATTTGAGAGATGCTCATCAAAGCTCACTCAGTCACTTTCGATCTTAATGCCCCCTTCCGCATCAGTGGTCGGTACGACTTTTGGTGGAAGCGGTAATAGAAAATGGGAAACGAACGGTAAACTTGCTTAACTTATCCGTCTTGTAACTGCTGTACAACTTTGAAGCAATTCATTCTGCTGGTGTCCCAGACTTTCCCCAACTGTTGTGAGAAAATGAACACATGGTATTACGCATACATGCAAAGAAGTCAAAATGAAGGCTGCTATTCTAGATCACGCACAATTTGCAAAATATTACATGCAATGGCATATATATGTTTGATTGTGCTCAAGTCAATAACAGTGTAAATTGTAACATATCATTTGTATTTTGAGGTTGCACTTTGATATCACCGAGTATTTAATAATAGCTGACATCCTAAATTCTTTTCGTAATTTTATTATGTCGGGATGTGTATAAAATTAAACTGTTCAGAAACTCAAGAACCACAACTTCGATATGCATGTTATAATTTTGTGAAAATGATCTTGGCCGCTGCTTTAAAAAATCAATACTAACATCGGCTTGTACACATGAAAATTCGCCCAATCAAAGACTAGCGCGATTTGATTGAATTAAGTGCAAATCTGGCAGTCTTATGCAGCAGTTGTTGCTGCACCTCCAGGTTTTACATATCATGTATAATGTGAGCTGATATTAGCAGGCACAGTGTAGTAACTCATCTATTCTCTAAGTACATGTATAGTAAAGCAAAGCAGGAGTTCCTACATTTACAGTGACAATTCCATTGGCAAATGTCTCATTGTTGCCCGTTAACATTGTAATGTACAGAAAGTAACGTTTCTTTTTAATGATACGTATTACATGTTCTTATATCTTTTATTAGCATAATCTTAGCACACGTTACGCCGTTTTTAGCACGGCAGTTGCAATTGTACATACTATGACGTTTTCTTAAAGTATTTAATGATGTAACGATGCAATTTTTGTATTATATTGGCCCAATTATACAGTTCTGTGTAGAATTGTGTTGATGTTTGTAAGGCTAAATTCAATTCTTAATATAAAAAATGTAGATTGGCTGTTCTCTTTGATGTTTCCTTGTAGTTGAAAGTGTTGAATATCTTATTTCTGTTGTATCGCAGTTTGGAGACGAGTTTCCAAACTTTCCAGACACGCATGTCAAGATATAAGCAAAGTGAAAACAGTGCAAACTGACTACTTGAGACCGTTTAATGTTCAAACTGGGCAGTGATAAAACAAACTTTTGTCAGTGTAATGTAATGTAATACATGTTTGAAGAAACACGTTTTACATTACATTACATGTAGTGTGAAGACGTTTAATGTAAAACAAAGAAAGAAAGAACAGGTAACCGTTATTGGCATTTTATTCATTTTACTTAATATGCAGTGATTTCACACATCTTGCCTTGCACCAACAGTTTTTACAAGTTTAAAAAATTGCATCATTTCACAAAACTAGCCAGAGCTAAGAGGCCAGCAAAGACTCGTGGAAAAGTGCAGATTCGGTCCGGATGCAGCTTTGGTGTTTTATTCACGGATTTAATTCGGTACGACAGATCTGTACGAAACTAAATCCTGTCCACTACAACTGGTACGTAACAATATGAGACTTTGGCCACCCATTTGGCCTACTGTATTGCAAAACATCAATAACTCGAGATAAAGCAACAGTTCCTTACCTGGTTTTAAATGAGCCGCACCCGGGACTATTCAAAGAGAATTAAAGCAGGAACTAGGGAGTGCATTGGGGCCAGGGCAAAGACGATGTGTACAAGTGCAACTACAATTTTTTGTGGCTTCTGCTCTAAGCTATACAGTTTTTCGAAAATAAAAAAAAGTTTGTGCATTAAGAGAACAAAGTTTGCGACGATACAGTAATCGATTGAGTTAACATCCGTTTGGTGCAAGCTTAAAGCATTCGCATATACAGCTGAACACATTCAAAATTAAAGCGGCGGCGTATTAAAAAAAAAAACCACGGCTAATTTAATTGCTCGACTAAATAATGATATTCACCCCTAAACAACGTGCGAGAACGCACAAAAATACAAAGGGTGATAACACTAACCTATTACCATTAAAATACACAATACATTATAACAGCAATGGAGGATACCATGTCAAGTAGAGTAACTCTGGCAAGGTTGCATGTGCATTTTGTAAAACATTAGCAGGAAAAGACAATGCGATGAAAACTATTCAAAGTACTCAATTCCGTATGGGCTGGTAGTTTGGAAAGAGGTAAAGGTAGTGCACAACGGCAACGGCAATGCATTCTCTAGCTGGTATGTTAACCCATTGTCACTTTGCAATTTAATACACATAAATTTACAACTAGCAAAAAGCAATTCATTTTGTGTAAAGCAGAACTGCTAAATCCTTAAGATTATCCAACTTGTAATACAATACGTTTATACGAAATTCAACTTTCAATAATAACTTGCACAATCACATATTGGTGACTTTCATACTTCAACGCTAAAAATAACCTCATTCGCTGCATTTACAAATTTGAAACTTTCTGAAGTTTTAACAACTGCATAACGTAATAGTATACATGAAGTAAGCAGTGACCAGCGTACTACACCGCTGCATTAAGCACGCCAATGGTAATAATGACAATGATCATCTATACTCGGTAATAATGCTAGTAATAATAATAATATGTACAAATGTTTCATACGGCATGTTGGTAAATGTACTGCTATGAAACTACCTGCAGTATTGCCCGATTAAGATATTAAATTATGAGTCTTGGTCAGTGACAAGTTTGCACTGCAGATCTTAAGCTTTTGTGCGGTAAAAGTTCGACGAGCTCTGAACGCCTCGTTCTAATTAACATAAATACATTTCATTCTTGTAAGTGCCAAGAAGGCAGTCACAGTTACCAGCAGTACCTATATCTATACACAAATAGCTACAAAGTTAATTTTCAGGTGGAGACGTTACTTCTTTTTACTTTTTTCCTTGTTGCCCTGTTGGTTACGTGGCGGCGTGACGGGTCGGCCTGCGTTCAAACCGCCGTATGGGAACTTCTTTTTATCGGCTGGTTTCAAAATCTGAAAAACGCACGAAACTCTTTGAAACATTTCAAAATGACAACACTAGTGCAGTGCAATCAATGTAAAACGAGCATCTCACGAGATCAATACATTATTGGACAAAGTTACTAGGTGATATATACTACGTCTTAAAGCTAAGAGTCCACGTGCATGTAAAACTAATATGTGCTATGTACTGAATGCTTTCATGTGTCCAGTTACAAGCTACAAGTCACGAACGCTACAAGCAATCAACAAAACTCATGGCATTTTTTCAACCTTTCTAATACTTTTCGACAAAAACTGATTTTTAATAGAAGCTGTTTGAGAGAAATTCTTAATAATTTTTTTAGAATCGAATCAGCTCAAATGAGTGCCTATAATTTTATAAGTAATCAATTCTTAAAAACTCTTCGGACACTGAAAAACTCGCTAAATCACCAATGCTGAGTGATCCGCATTTGGACGATAGTGATCACTTCTGGGTGAATACGGAGCAAGCATTGGACATTACACGTACGCAAATATTTCAGTATGTTTTAGTACAAAATGTTCTTTACACAACATGCACATATGGAGTTTTAACTTTAAGCGAATAAGCGCACGCGTCGTACAAATGTAACTCCATACCCGAGTGACTGCTGCCCTTTCGCAGCGATGTTACTGAAACGAAAATTTTATTTTGGTTTGCCCATAAATGCACTTTTAGTTGTCGAGTTGCTTTTTCGAAAATTATTAAGTTTCGTAGCCAAAAATGTCGGTAGCATTTTTCTCAGGTTTTAGTAGTATTTATGCAGCTTATCTTTTCTCCTAACTGTTAAAAATTGCTGGAAAATTTTGGCTGGAATAGTTCAACTAAAACGTAAATATTGTTTATTTTTTAGGGCAATGCAGCATATCTTTAGTGCTGTCGACTGTGAAGCTTTAAGGCTTCCAGGAACAATCAACCGAAATATCAAAGCGTAATTTGAATAAAACCAAATTTTATAATTTTATTTTTATAATTTCAGAAATATGGGCGACAAAATATTTACAAATTAAAAACTGACAATTTTTTGAAGCCGCATAATCTTTAACTATAATCTACTTTGCTGGTTAGGATTTTTTGCCTAGGTCATCAAGCTTCTACCAGAGCAAATACAGGCAAACAAGTAAATACAAAATCTTTTATTCATTCCAGAATTTTTTTCAGTTTTGACAATATTTGGTCTTACAAAAATGATTTTCTGGATAGGTTCGGTATCGGTTTCCTACGTTTCATAAATTTCGGATTCGGTTTTTAATTTCAGTTCTATGAAAACAAACATACCTGGAAGGAACACATGAGTGTCTCGTCTACTGTCATCATTGCACCAGCATTATCAAATTCTCCACAGTAGTTAGGCGCTGAGAAAAGTGTGACAAGTTGGCGTTTAGCGAAGAACTCATAACCGTCTTCCACAACCTGAAAACGACGAAAGTACGGTCAGTCAATATCATAAACATTAATTTAGAGACGCAAATTACTGAAAGCGTGCAATAAAAATGATATTTGTAAAAGCACGCCAAGTCTACAAACAACTGAAAAGAGAAAATCTTACAAGTTTCATTCATAAAAACGTTAAACCACAATCACTTGAGTCTGTTTCCCACAAATTTGCAAGTTACTGAACCAGTGCTGATCATACACACAACAAAAATGTAATACACGCAAGTGTCATTTCACACTATAATTAAATGTGTAAATAACTAAGTTAAATATTCATACTACAACCTTATTAAACCCACAAATGTCTTTATCTTTAAGATTTAATTTTGACTATTTAAGCATCATGATAATTATAAAGTTATTTTGATCTTTATTATCACACATTCACATTACACATAAAAATTAAAATCACCTTTATTTCACCTGGAAATATCTTTACCTTTAAGAATGTATACTCTAAGCTACTATTTTAACTATTAAAGCATCAATAATTATAAAGTAATTTTGATTTTTATTATCATACGTTCACACTACACATAAAAATCAAAATTACTTTGTCTTATGAAGCTTGAATAGGTAAAATGAAATATTACAGAATATATTCTTAAACGTAAAGAAATCAATAAGTGTAATAAGGATGTAGCATGAATATTTCACTTAGTTATTTATGCATTTAACGTAAAGTCTGAATCTGTTTCACTATAGAATTAATATTAAAAACAAACGAAGTAAGTTATCGTAAAGTAATTTTTCAGTTTGTGCCTTCTGATCCACATACTATGATTTAATAAGTGCAGATCACAGAGAATAGGTCATACAGCTTACTAAACGTTTGGCTGTAAAATAAACTTGTTTGAATTAAAATGGACAAAATCATATCTTTCTCTATGATCTTTAAGACTTAACATAATAAGTTGCACATTTATGCACATCTAGCTGGAGTGGCACATGATTCATATGATGAGATAAGTTCATAATGAGCAATTTAATGTATATTCAGGGTCAGAATTGCGACGTGAATCGTCGAATTCATTTGCCTAAATATTTGCACCAACGCACAGTACTGTGAGTTAGATTTGTGAAGGTTTTGTCTGAATGTTAAAAAAATTGAAATACTGTCACTGTGGCTTTTTCGCTCTTTGCCTTACGTTAGCACGTTCGCTACCACGTTGAGTTTGCAAGTTTATTTATTTACTTCCCCAGTATCTTTGGTGCACTGCGCTTTTCACTCAGACTTGAACGTAAAAATAAAAAGCAAACTCGAGGCAGATGGTGTAAAGTTTGTAAAGTTTACAAACGGCCGCTTTGCTAAGGTACCAGTAAAATTTTTCGCTATTCGCGTAGAAATAGAGCGATTTTTGCTTTCAAATGCTTGTAATACAATTGATGATGAAGGAAATAATGATTCTAGTTCACTGACAAAAAGAAGAATCAACAAAATTTTAAATGGCTTGGAGACTTAATCAGGAAATGTTAGGTCTCATTCTGAAAAAGATGTTAGTACTGATAGTGAAGAAGAAGTCACTTTAACTGAAAGCCAAATTTCACTGTTTCAATAATTATAATTCATCGTACTCACATAATTTAGATCTCATTCTCACTATGAGAATCTGTTTAGATTCTGGCAAAATATAAGGAAATTCTGCTCCTAATATTGTAAAGATTGGAAGGTGTTTGCAATTCCCCACACAACTTAAATACCTAACACTAACACTAATCTCAGCCCTAACCCTAATTCTAATTCTGATTCTAACTCTAAGCCTAATCCACTTCATGAACTAATTCCCTGTGGGTGGAAGAATTGTAAAATTTAGCGTAAAGACTATACGACTGATACACAGTTAGTCACTGGATGAGCTCACGTACCTGATGTGCTCTGCATATCAAATCCAGATCGTGCTTGTGGAGAAACTTTGCTACAACTTCGGCGCCAAAAGTAAATGATACCCCGCGATCGTTCTCACCCCAGCCCATCACTTCTTTGTCTGGATCGGACCAGAGTAAGTCGCAGAGTAGGCCCTGATCGGGGACGTCTGTTGGGCGCATGATTCGACGAATTTGTTCCATCGACTGCAAGTCGGGACTGAGACCTGGATAAAAAAATAAAGATTATAGAAATTAAAGCTGTAACAGTTAATCATACAGTCAACCTCTGATATAAGGGACACCTCTGGACCGGAAAAATTCATCCCTTATATCCGATGTGCCTTATAGCTGAAGTTGAATCAGACAGAGTTTCACGAGTTTTGATGCTCGATGTTGATTCAGTCAATATTAGAAATGTACTTGAGAAAAGTGTATCACACAGCAACTGAAGAACTTGATGAGGAATTGTAAATTGAGATGTATATTTCAAATAAGAGGGCCCGCACGGGTCTCGACATAGGCTTTTTTAGGATGTAAAAAATATTTGATCATAGGGTCCCCCATGTATGCAAGGTAATTTACCTGGGTTTCCATTACGCGGGACCTGAAGATATTGTCACTTATAACCGAAAGTCCCTTCTATCCGAGTACCTGATATACAAAGATTTTTATAAGGAAAAACGTTACAAAAAATCGGGACCGGTGTTGAAGGTCCTTTATAAGCAAGTACCTAATACCCGAGGTTGACTTTATAATACCAAAATTTGTAAAAAATTGTTAAGTAATATTGTAGTTAAAGTTGATGAAAGTATCTTTGCATAGAATTACCAACTCAAGATCCAAATGCAGACAATAAACAGAAAATTTAGTCACTAATATTTGATATAACAGTGGCAATTTGGCATCTCTGCTGTTGGCAAAAAACCTCACTTCATGCTAACACAAACCTTATGTCTTCAAGTAGCATACATTCGAAGAACTTTTTAAATAAAAAATTATACAGAAATATTACGCTAAACAACTTTACCGTCCCTCACACCACTTAAACAATTTACACAACAATTACTTCATTCAGGTTAATTCAGACTTGCTTTGCTTTTGCATTAATAACACGGCCATTCACAGAAACACTACATGGTATTTCTAAAGTGTTCGACAGAAACGGATCAGGATGACAAACACGTGGAAACGGAGCCTAAAAGATGAAAGTACTAATCACATACTCCACTTAAACCTGTACATACGTCATGGATTATTTATACGATCCATATAATTTGAATAACTAGAAAGTGGCAGACATGTACAGCCTGCATACCTCCATGGCAGCAGAATATTTTCTCATCAACAATAGCTGCTACAGGTAAACAGTTGAAGCAATCTGTAAACGTCTTCCATAGCTTGATATTATATCTTCGTTTACCTGAAACATATAAACGGAACAGCGTGAAAACAAGTAAACTTCATCTTCGGGTTCTAAATTAGATATTTACTAATTAGCAACGGTAAGGCTACACAACAATGTAGTTTGCAAAGGTAACTTGATGAATGAAATTAGGGAGGTGCTGGATGCTTTCTGTAGGGAAGGATGGAGGTAAATTATATTACTGGAGGGATGGAGGTAAATTAGATTACTGTATTTCCGTAGATAGACAGGGTGAAGCCTATACATGCAGGCTTTTTGCCCATGGTTTTCTCTGTTCATATGCATCTGTTTATCATTTTTTCTCCTTTTCTCGCTTGCATTTCTTATTGTAATTTTCTCTCTAAAGTTGTGTCTCTCATGGAAGTGCCACCTGGTGACAGTTTAGCAGACTTGCCAAAGCTACCATAGTATAATTGACAATATGTTGACTGGATCTATTACAGTGAGGTTTGGTAATGCTACTGTTGAAGATTCTAACATGTCGTCTGAAATTGTCAGCAACGCTGAAAGAATTACTGGACATGACTGTATTCTCCCCACCTTGGAGGAAATCTATACTGCAGGATGAATTCTAAAATGAATAATCGAAGCCATCCTGCATTCAATATGTTTGAAAACTTCACAACTGACCACTAGCACAAGTTGTAATTTAAATAATGTTTCCAACGAGCTCCCTGGCATCTACGCTTTTTATGAACGCTAAAACAAAATCTGAATCTCTATCTGTACCAGTAGATAAGCATTCAGAATACTGCTTAGCACTTGCAGCTTTAACAACTGCAAGCTGGAGCGCAAGATTCAATGGCATATCTTACTTAAACTGGATGGCCGTGGTGATACCAGAATCTGACACATTATCAAGTGTGTATACATCTTTGCTTTACGGGGTAAAAAGTCAGAATCAGCAAGGCGAACAAAACTGCAGAAAGCGAGGACCGAAGGCACTCAACCATCCATCAACTGACCTGTCTAGTGGTCATTTTTAGTTTCGGTTACCAAGCACGGTATTTTACCTTGGGCCATGCACGTTGCCTTTTGCATTTTAAAAAGACAGCACTGATCAAATATTATGATATTCCATTTACTATGCGTAAACATTAAACTGTAGTGCAAAAGCTAATACATCATAATTCAACACAGAATTGATTTCAAATTAGCCACATATTAATTATAACAGCCTTTGCACCGACCTGACGGTAAAATGTGTACCAGTCAGCAGGTATTGTTTTATTCAATATTTGCCGTATAGAAAAATGCAATTGGCAGAAACGAATTCATAGGATATCAGTGCCCCGCAGGTATAATCTATTTATAAGGATATAATAACAGCTAAGAATAACTGGCACAACGTGATGCGAACAACTTATAGCCATGAATGATGTCGAATGTGTTTTGAACGGGTCGTTGAATTTTATAGGTCAAGCACAAAAACAGACCTAAAGGCGGCCCACATTTCTACAGCGACACTCGCTCAGCCTGAGAAGACTCCCGTCACTGCGTAAATATTTACACTAAGAACGAAAAACCGCAGAGTAACTAAACTCGGTTGATTTTACATTTATACACTTTATACAAGTTATACAGTGCTTCAAGTTACGAGCTGCAAAATGAATAAACACAACAGATCACGTGATGACAAAAACTATGAAATTTGTTGGCATTTTCCCCACCAAGTACAAATTTTAGCTATTACTCGCGCACGTTAAAATTTTATATACAACAACATGGAACGCAGATAAAAGCATACATAACGTAACATGTGCTGCCTGTAAGTGTCGTGGATACGGGGAGACCAAATGGCAGAAAAAATGTGTGGATTGCGGATTTTATTATTAACACATACCTAGAACTACTACATTAATTGTACATTATAGCCCCTATACAGTATAATGGTAACACACTACATTATTGTGTATTGCATTAATCTGCGAAATAAATAATATATATATTGAACTGCAGAAGGTACCTCGCCCACAAGGGCTAAAACTACCCAGGTTGGTTCGCTACCAGCAGATGCGGAGGCCAAACATACTATGACTCTTCTAACAACCATCCACGAAACAACAGAATGATGTGTAAGAAAAACGATACCTTTATTAGCAAATTACATGAAGTAGATTCAAAAAATAATGATGAAATAGAGTTTACATTGACGTGGATTACACTAACTGGACCAGTAAAAGAGCAGAGACCACAGCTTTTATACAGGCCAGATGCATAACTTGGCTTCAACAGAAACTTACATTTTGCGTGAAAGGGGATATATATATTAAAATGCAAAGGATGCAGTAATGAAAGAGTAATGAATACAAACAAAAAATGTCATTATCTTACTCAGTAGAGTCGACCAAGCAAAAGTAAATGTCACAGTTATATCAGCAATACAATCAATAACAAACTGACGCAAATTGAACTACAGGTCTCAAGTAGAAAGTACAACTATTACGCAGATCGTTATCGCTGCTGATTCATCATTGTGACGTAAACACACTTGTGCACGAGGGTGGATTTTGAGTGTTAATCTAGCCTTTACCTTATTAAGTGAATGCGCAGATACAATGCGCACGTTAACTGCAGAACATTAACATAGAAACATCTAGGGGCCTAACAATGTGAGTCGATTTTAACTGGGCCACATTAGTTAAGCAGATCTGAAAATATTACGGCTCAGTGGAGACTGTGGAGTATAGTATGTGGACCGGAAAATGGATAATTAAATCTTTATGTAAAGTCGTATGTACGCAGGGCTGGATTACCCTATCGCCCAGTATAGACAGCAGCAAAGGGCACGTCAAGCGTGGGGAGGCCCCACACTCTGCATTGGTGACTTTAAAAAGAAATCCAGGGAGCCTGAAAATTCAATTTTAAAGTGCCTTCTCAGTTTGAGGCTTTCTGTTTGAGGCAAAGGGTTCCTCTTTGAAGCCCTTTATTTGAAATATGGGCCCCTAGGCTATGCAAATGTTGCTGCAATATATCACAAGTAAAAAATATTCGAGACGAGTGAAAGCAAATTAGAGGACGGCTCCGTCTGAGGGGGCCAAAAAAGGTCATACTCCGGCCCTGTATGCATGTAAAAACAAAAAAAAACATATAAGTTCCTGAAGGCTTTAGTACCGAGTGTACCAGGTAAGACAATAGTGGTTAGAAACAGAGATGATATCAGAAGTATTAAAGCACGTTCACTACAGTTCGCAAAAACGAATCTTTCTGTCCAATATTAAATCGAACGCACTTCCCAACACCAACGGTTATATCATCTTGCTATGCATAAAGGTCGGCTTCATATAATCTCTGACAGATTCTCCCCGAGACTCTGTAGTCTTATCTCATCTTTAATGATTATGAGAAACTGAAAAGCACGGCAGACCGTGTAAAGGTCGCCTTCATTAGACGCTAGTATAACAGAAACTGCACGGGTCTATAAAATTCAAAGAACTTATCTCACCAGTGCACGCGATGAATAAAGTAAAATCAATAGACCGCTGGCGAAAAATTCAAGACAGCACGCACATTATAACCAACGCGCAGCTTATACACACAGGGAATCTTAATAAAACACAGAAACTCGATTTGCTACCTAGGCTACAAAAGTTGCTGAAAGCAGAGCCTCGTTTCTAATAAACCTCAAGTCTTGAGAAAACAACATTTTTTCATCATATTCGAGCTATGACTGACTGGTATATTAAGTTGAAGCCTTACTTCTAAACATGGACGCAAAATAGAGCTGCATTATGTTGTACGTTGTGTATATATTGTTCCCAATGTTGGTAAATAAAGATGTTATCCATTGTAAGACTATCCGTGGATGCAAAATATAGTTGCATTATGTTGTACACTGTGTATGTATTGTTTTTAATGTTGATAAATAAAGATGTTATCCATTGTAAGACTATCCGTGGATGCAAAATATAGTTGCATTATGTTGTACATTGTGTATGTATTGTTTTTAATGTTGATAAATAAAAATATTATCCACCGTGAGACTATCTCTTACTATTTCTTTCCGAAAATAAAATGTTCACGATGCACATTTTCCACAAAATTTTGCCACCTTTAGCAACCAAATGTTTTGTGACTTCTGTCCAAGCAAATACAGTATTTTATTATAGACACGCAATGTTTTATTACATTTTATTACAGATACTACAGTTTTACATTATTTTTCAAAATTTCATACCATAAAACTTAGCTCACACTCATTGAACTTCATCTGGTGTAATAAATGGTAGCTTACAGCGTACTGTTTCTTTTGGAGCACCCTGTATCATGACTTAGAAGAAAAATGAAAAGCGTGATTACCCCGAACATAAACACTCGTTTAATAAATCATTCAAGTATTTCGAAGGCAGGCTTTTCATAAATTAATAGTTTGCCAGTTGTGTTAACTGTGCTACGTGACGCCTTGTACTATGCACTACATTTAACTCTTACTGCACACTGGTAAATGCATTTAAAGTTCAGTCTATCTATAACAGTATCTGGTCTATCTATCTGTAATGTTGTCTATCTATAATATTTACACAAGAAAACTGTCTACTTGCACTGTTATAAAAGCAATTTCCTTATCCAACTTTCAGCAAAAACTGCTGGTCACAATTATACACATAATTATAAAACAACGTATGTACAATATGCGAGCACTTATTCTTTGCTTGAGGTAATTCTTGTTATCTTATTAGTCTGCAAGACTCATTGAAATTGCAATTTTACGCAACAGCTACCAAAGGTAGATTAGGAAGAACTTTAATTAATCACGAACTACAAAGCAGTTTTGAATGACAGAAAGCCTATTCAATAATTAAACAGTTCTAAACAGGACAATGTCCCTTTGCCCCCGCGAGAGATTAAATTAATCATACTGACGGACTGCCTGATTAGAAATATCGATTACTATTCTTCAAGCTTGATAGTCGAAGGCGTAGTAAATTAAAACAGAAAAAATCCCATTAAATCCCCCCAGTCCCAGGCACGAGCTAACACGCCCGTATAAACTGGGAACTGTGCCAGATACGTGCACGAATGCAATGCTTCCAGGGAAAATATAACAGGAAAAAGTGCATATTTACATAACTAACAGAAAGTGAAAGCAAAACTGTGGAGAAGTGCTAGTACTCACAAATCTTCCTGCACACATATGCATTGGTATTTTAAATCACTTACAAAGATGATAGAAATGCCAACTCGATAAGTTTGATGAACCTAGCAAGTGGATGTACAGTGCACACTGTATGCTTACATACCGCGTGCAAGATAAGATAAGATAATAGTTATATTATAAGTACAGACATTAATCAATGATATCTTTATTGATCATAATAAAACAGACAAGATGATAAAATTTAAGAGTGATCTAGAATGAGTGTGAAAAATCGAGTTTATAAGTGATATACAACCAGAAATTTAAACTTAACAGCAACGGCAATTACTAATAGACTTAAGTTAGCTACAGTAGCGAAAGAAACTATATCACATCCAAAATGTTATTATCAGGAGGGGCTAACAGCTTGTGTAAAAGTAAGAAATTGTGAGCAAGTTTAGGTAAAATTAGACAACACGGGAAGGAAAAAACCATTAATATTATCTCAATAGTTGTCTTATATTAAGTGATTCACTGGACTGTCAATAATTTTATATTCGTAGCACATAAGCTACACAAACTAATATGCAGTTTTCTCCATGCACAAAACATAAAGGGTGTAATCTTCATGCACAAACTTAGTAAATAAATAAATTACACAGAGTATTTAATGAAAAGGCCATCACACAGAACACAATAACAGACTGGGTCTAGTGCTAACCCAAACTAAATAATACGTACCGGCAATGCATGGAAAACTTAGTAATAAATTGTACAAGGAAAAGCTTCATATTGTGAAAGCTTAACTGACTGGTGTAAAGTCATTAGTTTCAATGTAAGAGATCAACGCGTTCTCAGACACAAGCAAGATATGACTTCAGTAATTCATCTACCCACAACAACAATAACATGAAGCTAACAAAGCAACATGTGAAAAATATTGTGGAAAATTACATTTAATGGCTAACGTAATTAGTCACACAATCAACCAACCAACGACCAATTAGTCAGGCAATCAGACAGACAGGTCAGTCAATCAACCAACCAATCAATGACAGATACTAGTACAAGCAATCTCAAAGTAAATGCAGATTAATCTGTAAGAATACCACCGCCATTTCCTGAAGCACAAATTATCTCTCGAACTAATATATACTTTTTAGCTACTAAACTACAGGTCACTTCAATACATGCAATCGCAGTACATGTATCTGCGTGCAATACACTCATCCAATAAGCAACTAATGATTATTAGATTAGCAAGTCTGTTACAATCTTCATTTTTGCCGACAGAATATTTGACAGGTATTTCTAAAGAACTTTTGCAAATAGAGAAAACAATATTCCAGAACACGGGAGAATACACGGATTAATCGGTTACTGACAACCATCGTGGCAGTGAAACACAAACGTGTTAAATAGATGTTCAGGAGAAGATAATGCCTAACCAATCATTGCACGATGGACAAAACATCGCAACCAATCAGACCTTCGCTTTTTATACACCATTAGACAAATAAATAGTAATTTAGAGTGATTCTGTGAACTGAGACCCCACTTTGCTTGTGTCACAGTTCTTGCAAACATGCATGTAACAGACTGAATCAGAAAACTTTGACATTTTTGGCATTCCCCGACTTAGTACGTCCGAAAAGCGATCGTGTATGTCAGCCTCACTGCGGGCAGTTTTTTCCAGATAAAAACATGAGTAATAATGTAATGGAGCAACATAAAGTTAAATTTGAAAGGCAATTCTGTTCAGTTCCTACTGGAGCTGGTCTCTGTGTCCCCATCCAAATATAATTAGCTACAAATATAAGTACTTGAAACAGACACACAGCTTTACAGCCATAACTTTGGAAATGCGTAAAAACTTCCGTTTGTAAACTCTAATCGTTTTTTATTGAATCGCCTTAACAGCGAACATGATTTCAATACTATTACGCGAAAGACCAAGACAGCAACAAGATTACTTACATTCGTCGTAGAAACCATATATCCTATTGATACTAGCGCATTCGTGGTTTCCTCTAAGCAAGAAGAAGTTTTCCGGATATTTTATCTTGTACGCTAACAGCAGACATATTGTCTCTAATGACTGTTTTCCTCGGTCCACGTAGTCACCCAAGAACAAGTAGTTGGACTCGGGTGGAAAACCACCATATTCAAATAATCGTAAAAGATCATAGTATTGCCCATGTATGTCACCTAGGAGAAACATTGACGTTATAAACATTCAATTTATTACACATAACAATATATACAACAGCTATTAATTACGGACTGCTATGCGACACATACAAAAATGTAGCAAAACCAGTTTGAGGAAATAAAAGGCAGCTGCCTGGTAGCCATATCATATACATGTATGACACATTTTGTAATTTGTGCAGACTTTACACAGTTTACTGCATATGGCAGTTACAACGCAGCACAAGAGCTGCTTTTAATTTTGCGAACTGGCGCTAAGAGATCTAGAATGCAGTTGCGTAAAATATACTGCGATATGTCATTTATAACATTTTTGAACACTTTCCTCTAGCATTGCTAATAATGTCAAACGTTTGCAAAGCAGACAATTTTTTGTATTTTCCCCAGAGAATGAAAAGGCATTTTAGAATGCAAAAGACTTAATGCAGTAAATTCCCAAAGTTGTGGTACCCAAGCAGAATGAATATCGCAGTATATGAATGCATACATATTTCAAGAGCAACAAAAATGGTGCTCACAGACTAGTTTTAAAGTAGTGCATACAACTGCAAATATTATACACTCTGCCAGTTATATTTGAAATAACAATGCTGTTTTGCAATATCGATCAAAAACTTACCACATATTTTTAGGGGTGCTTCTAATTCCAGTAAAATTGGCTGACTCAAGAAGATTTCTCGTGACTTCAAACAGAGACCGCGGATTTCATTTTCTGTCAGCTGTACATTTTTGCCAGGTCGTGATCCACGAACTAAAACAAAAATAAATGCCAATCATCAGGCTTCCGTATCTTAAAAAGAAATCAAGCAGATTTGATACATAGCAGTTAAGTCAAATGGTTCAAAAGTTTTTGAAAGATTCAGTACTCAGTAAAAGTGTGATAAGCATCTTTATGTAATTAGTAAAATCACTTTAAAGTCACGTGATCATTTCATGCTTGGGCGAGTTAACTGAATATGCATTTTTCAGCTAATGATGTCATAGGCCTGCTGAAAAAGCAGGCCTTAAGCAACGCACTGCGTAAAATGTATAAAAAGTTTTTAAAGAAAATGAGACAGCTAATTTTGTGATATTTTTGAGTGAATATTAAAGAAGTTACAAAAGTTAATTTAAATGAAGTGCGCTTATGAAAAGCCACAACAGGCTTACAAAAAACATTTAAAGTCATTCAAATCAGAATAATTTTCAAAAGAGTGATGGCACCCATTATCCCTGGTAATGTTATAGTGCAGCAAAAATATAAATTAATTTTATACTTTATAGAGAGTTTCCGCATATGCTAAATGATCAATACATACATTTGTCTTTACTTATAAAGATAAAGTGCTAAAGAACCTTTTTTAAAGTGATCCTAAGTACTTTTCAGTAGGTACTTGATGCTAAAATAGTCAGTCATTGTAAAATTTATATATGTAAATGCCAAGTAAGATTCGACCAGCTTGCATAAAAAAAGTCATGGTGACCTGGCAAGTTTCTAATACTACTAGCACGAGTACAGACTCGCAACCAATTGCCTAATTTAAAATTAAAATAAATTAAAAATCTGACATTTAATACTTGAATTACTACTGCTGAAGTCTATTAAGCAATAGTGTCAGAGTACCTTATGCTTTATTGTTATAGCCGGCCGTTGCACTAAAAAATTATTAAATTAATGCAACAAATATTAAACTCCCTGGATCCAGGACGACTATCCAACATCACACGAACTGCACTCTTAAGCTTTGTATAGCTGCGGGTGTGTCTGCTACTACAAAAATAAGTACTAAAGTTTCATCGTGTATTATGCAGACCCAGGCATAAGCTACGGCGTAGCTACCACTCAGTTGTTCTAAGCCTATACTATAGTAAAATTAGTATACAGCAAATAGAGGAAAGTGCGGCTCAGTAGGCACGAAAAGATTTACGTCTTCTTGTGCGAAATTAGTAAATTATACAGAGTACTGTTTACCTTTAAATTAGAGTGATTAGCTGCAATACAATTATTTAAACGTACAACAAGGAACATTAGATTTTGACACAGCATACCGGGAAATTCATCTATGAACTTTATAACAAATTCTCAAATTTACCTTCTAAAAGTCTTGCAATAATACTATCGATATTCAATTTATCCGCATCAGCCATCAGATAAGTAGTTTATCTATCGAAAATTTATATACACAACACAAATATAAATTAAAAACAAGAGATGAAAAGCGATTTACAATGTACAACAAAACAGGAACTAATCCTGTCAAATGAAAATATGGCGTCCCCTACATTTGATGACGTCAGAAAATTAACTTCCACGTGAGGGCAGCACATACTAAATAAAGCCGCACTGCCCCAGAGAAGCCGTGATCGATAAAAGCATTTGTATAATTTGGCAATTCATTGGCAGTTTTTCTGCTTATTGACAGCAGGATGTCTTCAGGTTTGAAAACCTACGGTGAAAAACCACAGCCTTTTCAACTAGAAAAAGATGGGGAGTGGTATTATGTCGGATCTCAGGTACCTAAATCACTCTGTTGATAACTTCCTTCTTTTAACTAGAAGCTTTATGTAAAAAGCAGCTAGAAATGCACTTACTTTGTTCATTGGATCTATTCACTTATACATTTCTGATTTCATATATGTAACAACATTTTGAGTGATTAATATGATTATGTATAGTTTTGGTTTGTTTTAACAACATTTTAGGTTGGCAACTATTTAAGGATGTTTCGCGGATCGTTGTACAAACGTTATCCAGGAATGTGGCGACGTCTACTCACTGTAGAAGAACGAAAGCAACTTCAAGAAATGGGAAATGAAGGTGTAAAAATAATTAGTTTTTGTCTTAAACAGGTTATGGTTGTATAAGATTGATGCGCCATCTTTGACCAATTGACCAAACATATTATGCACACAATGCACCATTTGCCTTTCAGTAATTTTAACTTCTTATGTTACTTCTGGTCTGGCAATTGAGCAGTTTCTATTAACATATTTGAGTTTATAACTTAATTACTTTCTTTAATGCTGCTTTGCTCCAAGAGTGACCTTAATGATGTGTGTGCATAATTTATAAAACTTTGGAAAGGATGTTGTAACCATTCAAAAACCAAAAACAATAACCATCAATTATAGGAGCTTGAGATGATTGTAAATTGAAATTACAATAGTTTGAGGTGCAAATGTTACATTGAAAAAAAAACAAAATTTAGAACAGTCGAACAACTGTCAATTAATTTGATAGAAAGCGCAGTGTCCAACAAGTTATGGCACTTGGCTAATTCTGGGTTCGAATTCACTCATAGGTTTTTAGAGGCATTTATAGTTGAACGGGATTTTCTGGTCCCCTTCTTAGACCCACTCAGCTTTAATTACTTTTTAATTATCTGGTGTAACTATATATCCCTTTGCTACATCAGGAGTATTGGATGATGCTATAAAACCACTTCAAGGTATATGAACAAGAGTAGAATTAAAAAATGCAAGAATCAATTTACTATATTCTAACCTCCTGTGATAGCCTATAAGAAATAAGCAGATCTCTGTGTATGTTTTCCCTCCCTAATCTTGGTACTTGTAATCTAGGTAAGTTGGCCATTGGTCAACATGTTCTGTCCACCAGCATTTCTTTGTTAAGAGTGAACGAAGTTGAAGAGATTATGAGTGGGGATGATGAAAAGTATAAAGCTGTATCTATTAATCCAGATCAATCGAGGTATATTGAAAACATCGACTAACAGCTGACTAATAAATAATGACCAGAACGAACCCTCGACAAAAAGAGATGTATTTGGACATTAAGCTTTTGTATGAATACTGTTTGCAACAGTATTTATGCATACTGTACACCTAATTAAGTAGCTATTGTATGTGCAAGTGTGAAAATAAGAAGTCCATATAATAATTTTCTGAAATTTAATGTAACAATAAATGTTAAGGATGTTCCAAATATATCTCTTTTTGTTTTTGGTGATACAACATACAAATACACACATGTACATCTATATATGTTTATGTAGATGTAATTAAAGTAGCTTGTAAGATTGTAACTTACCAAGCATTTACACAAGTAGTATTTTTTTATAGACCTAAACAGCTTTTATAAATAGGATGCTTAACAAAAATTTGGCAATAATGGAAGTACGCGCTGAATACAGTTATATTTCTGAATGGATAAAAAAGTTTTCGTTTTGTTTATTGGCCGTGAAATACCAACCGAATCGTCAATTAAGAACTATTAAATGGTTTTTATCATTTTAGCTGAATTCTGGCACAAAAATGTTTACGTTCAGCTTTTATGGAATTAGTAATGGGAAACTATTTAAACCCTGTACACTGATACTTTATTTTTATGCCTTTGTACCTAAACCTCGTTCACAAGTTTTGTCTGTTTAGGTACAACTTTTTGAGGCGATTATTACCAAAGAATTGCTTGTGTAAATGTAATATTGCAAGAGGTTATGTTTACATTGTAAAACTGTATTTTAGTTTATAATGCAACGTAACTTCCTGTAAGCCTAGTAAATTTAGCTAGTTATTCGTACTCACAATTTCTTTCTTCTTCTTCTTTCATGTGTACAAGCTCTTGGTCACCATGCACTTGCGACTAGTGTCACACTTCTCAAAGCTTCGGAAGTGCAGGACGTACTGCAGGGCTTTGACAACAAGTTTAAAGCTGTAACGCTCAACAATAGTGAGACAGTTGCCAGGTAGATGGCGTTGTTTGCTGTTGTGTGTGTTGCTTTGCTTTTTATGCTGTTTTTGTTTGCAAGAATTTTTGAGTTTTGTACTTAATTTTCAATTTAAGTTACGTGTTCTTAATTTTCACAGAATTTAAGAATTTGCTATGAATTTCTCTTTATCATTTCTAAGTGTACATGCTTGTCTGGTACATTCTGTGTTCTAAATTCTTTTATTAAAGAATAAGAAAAGGGGTACCTAAAGTAGGTTTCAGAAAAATTGCCTTAAAAATTATACTACTTTACAGCAATTTTATGCACATATCGTGTTCGCGTTGAAAGGAATTTTCGTTTGTTTTTTATTTTAAATCTCCCACAATACTGTTCCGATAGCGCCATTAGATGACGTCACTGAAACATGTAAATCAGGGGAAGAAAGGGCAGTGCTAGATTATGACCCCCAAAACCGTCCGTGCAAATCTATATTACTTAGCGTTTCTCTTACCTACTGGAAAGACTTATGTAACTAGACTAATAATTTAAAATATTTGTGCCAGTTGGTGAAATGTCGCTGACTCACCCTCCAGGGTGTGCCACTCACTAGCCAAATACGTATTTTTAATCATATTGATAAGATACGATAATTTAAAATTTTAGTTAATTCGCAACATGCTATGAATGCTCTGATTATTTTTTCAAATTTCACACAATGTTATCAAAACTTGTTTCAAATGACCTACCATTAAAATGGCTGTGCCTAACGGTCATCACGGGAGTTTAAATTTACACGTTTCATACAGCGTTACGGCGGTATAAACTTTCGAGACGATTTTTTAAAGCTTTATGTAAGTGGAGGGTTTTCTTGCGCTTTAACTGGTCAAATTACAATTGAAGTTAATGGATACCTGGATTCAAGTCTGATATTAATTTGAATGAATCAATAATTTTCCTAATGTATTCGAATTCACTTAATGGACTGCGTTGATCCAAGAGAGAAAAGTAATTGATTAAATTATTTAAAAAGGTTAGTAGGGTTGTGTATCAGTTTTTGCTGGTTGTCAACCTGAATGTAACGATATATAGGACGAGTTTGATTGTGCCTACAACCTAACTTAATTTAGTGCAAAATTATTGATTTTTTTCTGGTGTAATTGCCATGGGTGAAACAAACAAGTCTTCATGTCATTACAGTGGTTTACATTTGCTCAGTTTTAGATGAGCTATGCTGCTAAATTTTTTAGGAAAAAGCTTTTTAAGAGCTAATTTTGGCTTGTGTTGGTGCAAATTTGAAAACGTAGCAAAAAACTATATTTAAAACAATTTCATACTGTCTATGCATATTACTCCACATCTACAAGGGAGCTAATTTTGGCTCATGTTGGTGGAAATTTGGAAACGTAGCAAAAAACTTTATTTAGAACCAGTCCATAGTGTCTGTGCATATTACTGCACATCTACGAGGGAGCTGATTTTGGCTTTTATGGTGCAAATTTGGAAACGTAGCAAAAAATCTTATTTAAAGCAAGTCCATGGTGTCTTTATGGGTTTGTACATATTACTGCACATCTACAAGGGAGCTAATTTTGGCTTTTTTGATGCAAATTTGAAAGCGTAGCAAAAAACCTTATTTAAAGCAAGTCCATGGTGTCTTTATGGGTTTGTGCATATCTATAGGGTAGTCTGCCAATTTTCTGACATAGTAGTTTTACGATTTAGTGCATGATGGTTACTCTTCTCATTCGGGCACTTAGCTTTAGTCACTGAAAATCATGATCAGCCTTTCTTATTTCTTTGTTTTGCTTTTCTGTGTTATCTTGCATGTTTCTGATTCAGGTGTTTATCAGCTGTACAGGTAATAGCTGGTAAACTTGCTTGTCTTTGTAGAACCAGGCTACTCAATCTATTTGCTATCTGAGATTGTTAACATTGTGTTTCATAGTTTAACAAAAGTTAACTGTGCCGGGAAGTTAGTGTGAACTATTAATGAGTAGGTGTACATTAGCAATTCATAAAAATGTTGTCAGTGTTGTTGGATTCTGGTTTATATATTTCTGTAGATTTAATTGAATTGTTGACAGCACGAAATTCTAATCGTGTCTTTGTTTCCTTTGCTTCGTTATTTGTTAAAAATTGCAAAGTAAATTCTCTTTTTGCCAAAAATGTCATCTTTTTCCGGGTTACTTCTTGCGAAGTAATTCTGTAAAGAGATCTCTTTCATCGTGATGTTGGTTTTCACTTCCGTTCTCATTGTCCATCATGTAAGAAATTTTTAGCAGTTTTTAATATTATGGTGCGACAATAAGATTACTCAATGTTCTAAATTTTTACGAAAGAAACAGATCCATGGCAATGATAAATGGTGTTCTAGGCATTTGTGCATTTTACAAGTACCCAAGTTGCACCTTTGGCAAGCGAGTGAGTCAATGCTTCGCATTCTGGAACCAAGCATTATGTTATCTTTTGCATTGTTTTAGTAATTGTTTCCTGTTAACAATGTCACTCTAGAGAGCCAAAACAGAAAAGAACGACGTGGGTTCCCACGATGCCGAACAGTTCACATCACCTGGATGCGGTTCCATGTGCCACGCCCATAAACCGGAACAGATGTGGATTCAAGAAACTCCGCACATTCCCTCTGTGGTAATAAATGAATTGAAAAGTTTGTTGCTGGATTGGAATTGCATTTATTAATTAGAGTGTCTTGACGGAAATGAATGAGAACCCTGGATTTGAGCACGGAAGCTTTAAATGAACTGTTTAAACCACTAAGCTAGCAAAATGTTATTATGACTATTCCAGTTGCCAGTTTTTTAATACTTTAACTTGTCCATAAGTTCACATCTATCCCATTCTTCTCACATTTTTTCTTTGTTTATTTATTATGAAAAATCTAAGCGCTAAATGTAAGTTAATTATTGCATTAATTCTTCAATTTATAATGTAAAGACTCTTATAATGTATAAAATTTGCTTAAAGGAAGACAGATGATTTTTCATATACTGCTCTATTTTCACGTACGGTAAAAAGTATACATTTTAATGTCTGTGATATTGCCGAACCGTTTCTGATAATTGAATAATATATTAAAAACTTAATTAGTTAGTTTCCGGGCGAGCCCAGCTACTGATGACATCACAAACTAACATAGTTTTCAACTGCAACAATATTCCATGAGCGTGCCACACATGTTGGCGAAAGCGAAAATTGAAGTACAGTACTACTGTAAGATATTCAGTGTGTTGTACTAAAACTAAGCAAGTTTTAAGATAAAAATTCAAATTTCAAATTTATTGCTGCGCTCACACATGAGCTGTCGAACGTGTGTAGTTCGTCAGAAACTAACATATCTGAACTGAAAGGTACAGCACCATTTTGTGCAGCGCTTTCCGAAATGCAGGCGCTAGTGCCTATCTAACTGGCGAATGGCGAAATGCATGAAACAGCGAAGAACTTGAACATGAAATTGCATTTGTGTGGTAATAATTCTCTCACGCAAGTCATTTTTTAAAAAAATGTGTTTTCTTTCAACATTTTATAGACTAATTTGTTCTGACCTACAGTTTAAGATTGGATCCAGTTTTTCTTTAAGTATTTTCATCACAACGTATTTTGTGTCACGGCAGAAGTGCAAGTCTAATTTGTCTCTGTTATTTTGCAACTTTATAGTTTTGATGACCAAGATCCATCCACAATTCACGAGGCCGCAGCACAACCGGAGCACTTGGTGCCGATCCGCCTGGATATGGAGATTGACGGACAAAAATTGCGGGACACATTTTGCTGGAATAGGAATGGTAGGGAAAACAACAAACTAGCATGACAAACGATGTCTTTTTGCGAGCTCTGTAGATCGCAGAACACAATTTAACTGTGATCTCGTTCTGCGTGCAATTTTTTAACAAATCGTCCTAGTTCTTATTGTAGAACAAAGTCAGGGAAAATTTAATTGCTATTTTGTATTCCTGATTCTCTTTCATACCGAATTCAGTTTCAGTTCGAATTCGAAAGCCAAAAATTCTTCATAGTGTATGTTCATCCTCACTAGTCGAGCTTGTTCTTATAATTAGACAACGGAACACACGGCCAGTTTTAATGTACTCAAAAGCATCTGTGTTGACTGAGAAATATTTTTACAAGAATTTAACTCCACCATCTGAATGACCTGCTGAGACAACTAGACTTGGAGCATTGGCTCAAGTTCAGTTGATGTCAGAATACCTGTTCATCAGTTATATGAATAGACCTCTACGACTTAGCCCAGACATTCCTAAACATAGGAGCCTGCTTTTCAGTTTTCTTCCCCTGGGCTTCTTATGTATCATCGTGGAATTTTCCATCAGAAAATTGTTTCTTTGAATCTCCGTTTGGTTCAGTAAAAGAACAGTAATAGCTGCTTTCTGTTAATGGCAAATTAGTTGTTTGAATATACAGATCGGCAAGTGTCAATAAACCAGCTGTGGTTCCACCTCGCAAATTGCAATCAGGTTTCCTTTTGTCTTCTCATTTTGTCGGCTGCTGTCTTAAGAAAAGCTACTCACAAACAGACGTAGAAAGAATGCGTGAAATATACTGCGAGAGTTAACGTCTAGTGTGTATCACAGCCTAATTTTATAAATTTGTTGCAGTGCAATTAAAAAAGCAGAATTTGACATCAAATTTGTATGAGAGTTGACATTACCATTAACTCTCAGCATTTTGGTCGTGTGATAATAACAACATTTAATCTTTGACACAAAATCTTGATATTTTTCACCTGTCCGTGAGTGAAATAATTTAGTTTTTTTTGCCGCATTTTGTTTGACAATTTCCTGTAGTTCGGCATTTACCTAACATTGATATATTTTGTGGAATAACTGACACCAAACGTGAGTGCGCTTATCGTGATTTCTCCGGTTTGTCTAAAGATTTTAAATTGGTTCAGTTGTCAACCAGCACAGGCTTATAAGACTGGGCTGCGTAGGTTGGATTTAGCATGCATTGCCAATCTGTCTTTTTTTATTTTCAGTTCTTATGTTCAGTTTTTTACTATATTCCCTTGCTTTGAGTTGCCATTGGTCAAGCTTCAAAAACGACCTGTTACTCGTGCTTTATGGTACCTAACAACAGTGAGGTGTTACAGGAAAGGCTGATGGAGGAACCTAACATTGGTTTTTAGTCATACACATCTGTGATTATGAGCTAGTTTTATGGCAAATGTGTGTTTTGGGGTAAATTGTGATATTAATCTCTTAGATCGCGGCCGACTTATCGACTTTTAACATTTCCAGAGTGTTTGATATCGCCCGAGCAGTTTGCGGAAGTTATGTGCGATGACCTTGACCTAAACCCGATCAACTTCGTGCCGGCCATTGCCCAGGCCATCAAACAGCAAGTGGACGCCTTCCCTACAAATAACATACTGGAAGAACAAACTGACCAGCGTGTCATTATAAAGGTAAGTAGTTCCGTCGTTGTTGACACATGGTGAAGACCGCTGTCTTCCGAATGTCTTATAGTTTTTTATAGTTTTTCTTTTCTACTATAAACGCCACAAGGGAAATGTAAACAGTTCTGGCAAACGTAAGCATTTTAAGCAATAAGAGTGGCAAACTTATATCCAGACACATAAACTGGTGTGTTTTGTTTATTATTTACATAGACAACCACCATGGACTGGATATATATGTCTTTACAGAATCTTTATAATAATATATAACTAGCAAAGGCCCTGCAAAAAAATTTGCGTATAAATACACTTATAATCAACAATGCGCGAACATCCTACATAGTCCTCATTTCTAACACAAAGCCATTAGCAGCTTTTAATGAATTAAAATTATAAGGTTATAAACAGAGTATGATGGATGACGTCAGAACAATGGCTTTGCGTCAGCAGTTTTCCAAGCGAAAATCGCCTGAAATGGAACCTCCAATCAACTCATCACAGCTTCTCATGGTGGAGACGTCCTAAAATGCAGCTCACACCATCGTATAGCCCAGTTCTTTCTCTTTCTAAAGAGCCATATATCTCCTTCCAAGAGTTCCACTGAGCGCCGCTAGAACGTTTTTTCTACAGGCAGTTTGGCCAAAATTTCGAAAAAATCGGGAGTTGGGTCTGGGAAAACGCCAGTCGCTGGATGCCGTAGCATGACTGCGAAATTTAAATATGACTGTTCAACCATTACCGACACCACTCCCGACGTGTTCCCGTTCTCAAGAAAGAAGAGGTATAAGTTTTGCAATTTTTTTGGTGAAAAACGGCCGAAAAATGGCCATTTTTTGGAGGTTTTTTGCCTAGCCCCCCCTTCCTCCCGGAAGGCCCAATTCGAAAAATAAACCCCCAGGTGCGAACCCTTGGGTGGAGACTTTTCGTTTGATGTATATATCGTCGAAAATGGTGCGGTCGTCGCAGATATATATGTTCCAGCGAAATTAATATATACGATATGAACACTTTATGTTTTATAATTTCAGTTGAACATTCACGTTGGCAACATCTCGCTTGTCGATCAGTTTGAGTGGGACATGTCGGAGGAGCGGAACAGTCCAGAGGAGTTTGCGCTCAAACTGTGCGGAGAGTTGGGCCTAGGTGGCGAGTTTGTCACGGCTATCGCGTACAGTATACGTGGTCAGTTGAGCTGGCATCAGAGAACGTATGCTTTCAGGTTAGATAATTTTCGAACATTATAAGTTTTTTCTTGGGCTGTTTCACCAGAGTTCATGGTATGTCCGGTCAAGGCCATATCAATTCTTCGTGACACCCTGGGCTGATAGATCTGTTCTGCCCAATCTGTATTGTCACTTTATGATTGATTACGTACTGAAGAGGCTAAACAATTATTTGTGGTGTATTCTTAATATTACTAACCTATTTTCTACGTCGTCGTTGTTAATTACGTGTATATATGAACTTACATACAAAAAAGGCTGGGCAACTGCTTGTTATGTAGCACTTTGTACTTGTTCCTTATATAGCTACTTGTCTCTGTAACTGCCTGTGGTGTGTTATACAATGCTTGTTTTACATGAATATGAATGGATGCACATTTTCCAAGGAGAATAAGATTTTTTTAAAAATTCAGCGCCTAAAATGTAGCGCCCCTCAAACTTCGGCGCCCATTGCTGTGGCGTAGTTAGCCTATTGGGTAATACGCCCCCGTGTCCGGTAGGTATACCATGAAACATATTCATGAAACATTGTGAATGAAATTAGCCATCAGATTTTTTGGACTTACATTTAACAGTGTTCATCTCGTGTCATTCTTCAAGATTATATACGCATGACTCAAAATGAAAAAAGTTGAATATCTTGATGCTGTGTGCTACAAATCCTTATTTATTTGCTCCAGAAAACCTGGATGAGATTTTTGACTTGTTGATGAATTGTAAATTCTAGAGTCAAAGACAGAATTAATACTCTCTTTATTACATATACGGAATAAAAATTGAGAAAAAGCAATAAAAACTTTAAAGTAATAATTGAAAAATGAAAGTACGCTACTCAGACTTCTAATTTCAATAGTAGAAGACATATTGTTGTCACTAGTGATTTTGTTCATAGTTAATAAGACGAAAGTAATGGAAATCAGTGCTTTTTTAACTAGGATAACTACTCATAATATAAGTCACGTTTTTCGTCTTTATTAAAGATGTTTTTCTGAAATAAAAATTTGAGTGATTAAAGCCTTTGAATTTGTTCTGCTGACTGGCTGACCATCTCTCACACAACGAGGAAATGACCAGCTCTCTTACAGTTCTGCTGATTTTTTGTGTGCCGTTCTTTTCCTAGTAGTCACAACAAACTGTCATTTAATTTATGATTACTGACTTCCAATCTTTCTATTGTTAAATGTTTAGGAAACCAGCTTTTTACATCTACAAAATATATAACTTACTATCACATATGCATTGGTAAAGCACTGTTTATTACACCACCTTGCGGCTGTTTTGGGAGTTTCAGTTATAAATGTGTGTCTTTAATGTAGCACAATGTTACCAATAGTGGCCTCACATCGTCTCTGTGAATAGTGTTAACTAAATGGAAAGTTTTTTGTCATCACATGAGTGTGAAGCTGGGAGTTAAGTGTTTTTATGATAGGAAAATCACGTGTAGAGGGATAGTAAAACTGCTATGCATGAAAAACTAGGTTAACAATATTTAAGAAGTGAAAGTATTGCTGCCCAGAAATACGTTAGCACAGTGACTGTATGATTGATTGTGAAATAACACACTCGTATACGTATGTTACTGAAAATGCAACAAAATATTTTTAAATTAAAGGAAGGCAGGATAATTTTGCATGTACTACCCCACTTCATGTAAAGTAAAAAGTATACATTTTAACTGCAACAATATGGCAAGGCTTTGGAGAAATTGTTCCAGAAATTCACAACATCAACTACTAGAGAGTTTTTAAAGCAGAAGCTCAAAGCAGACATAGAAACACATGCAAGCAAAAATACTAAATCAGCAGATTAGCAACTTATTGGTAGACAGGAAGATTTTTTGCATACAACCCCATTTTCAAATCCCATATAAAGTATACATTTTCACACAATTAATACTGTTAAAGCATTTCTGATAATTAAATATACAATTAAAAACTTAATTAACTACAGGCAAGCCCAACTATTGATGACATCACAAACTAACATAATTTTCAACAGCAAAAATACTCCATGAGCGTGTTGCGCGTGTTTGCGAAAACGAAAATTGAAGTACAGCACTACCGCAAGAGATTCAGTGTGTTGTACTAAAACAGGACAAGTTTTAAGGCAAAATTTCAAATTTCAAATTTACCAGTGTGCTCACACATGAGCTGTCGAATGTGTGCAGCACATCACAAACAAACACCTCCGAACTAAAAGCTACAGTACTTGTTTTTTCTGCAACACTTTTCCGAAAGCTAGTGCCTGTCTAACTAGCGAATGGTGAAATGCATAGAACTAGCGGCGCGAATGTGAAATTACGATGAAAAAATAGTATGTTTCTTTCAATATATTGAAGAGTAGATTGTTTTGACCTGCAGTTTTACATGGGTCCGGTTTTGCTTTAACAACTAAGACTGATGCTGCTGGTGCAGTCAATGTAGCAAAACACAAATTTAAAGGCTGTTGATAAACCTGAATCAAGATTCTAGGCATTTGCCTTATAATCAGTTGCTAAGCAAAGAAGTTGACTCGTCTAAGTAATAATTTCTAATCTAGTTTTTTACCTGAGGTAAACAGTAAAAATTACAAGTCCTTGATTCATTGTAACACTGGAGATTTAGTGAACAAAAGTTGTTTGGGAGAAAGTTGAAAAAAATTGCTTCCGTTTTGGTTTAACAGTTTTTCTGGAACAATGTCAGGTCACGTTTACCGTTTGTTGCAGTATATTGTACATTTCATGGGTGACGTTTGTTTGTCATAGTAATTTCTGTAATTAAAAGCTCATGATACGTAGCTAAATTGCCGAATTGGTTGGACTACTCTACTGCCTTTCCTAAGCAAACATTTTGCCCATTGTTTTTGTAGTGTTAGTGCCTAGATACTTATAACACTTGGTGAAGGCTTTTGCATAATATGCATTCTGTCATCACTAAACTCAAACTGTACTCTTTTGGATTTTCCTTGCATTAATGTTTGAATTAAGCTTTTTTAAACTAACTTTAAATCCAAGCTTACTGCTGTCAAGACTAAAAATAGCTGCACGTAACATTTCTATTTTGTGGTAAATTGCATTGTGAGTTTTCTCAATGACAGTTTTGAGGTGAATAAATGGAGACCAAACCATCTGTTAGTCTTTTCTTCTTTACAGCAGCCAAGGGGAATCAAGGTTGGAAAATGTTTCTTACTTCTATATTCTTTAAGTCTGGAAAATTGCTTTAAACTTTGCTGCAGCGAGAATAATTTCTGGCAGATGGAAGTTTTTTTCGCTCGTGACATGTACATTATACTGTTTCTTTTTTGCATGTAAGCCTGCTGCTTCCCCTTGAATGTACTTCAGTCAAACTTTTCTACTTTGTTTTTTCATTTTCCTTATGAGTTAGGATGCATTAATATCCATAAAAATGTTTGTGTTCTTGTCAGCTTTCAAAATAAAATTTACACGCTCAGATTTAGTGCCAAAAATTTTGAAACTGAAATATTTTACATTTCCCACAAGAAATGGCTTTTGTTTCAAGCTTTATTAGAAACTAGCTTTGTTGGAATGATGTGTATTTTCATTTGTAGAATGTTCAGCATTGATAACAGTTTATTTTTTTATGTGCACTAGTACTTCTACTGCATGCTTTGTTTTTCATCTAGTCAAGAAAATAAAAATGATTATACAAAGGACTGATTACTGTAATATCTAATAATGAATAAAATTCCAACGATGACATCCTTAAAAACATTTGAACACCAAATAAAATGACTTATTATATTTTCTTACCTTGTTACAACTTTGTTAAAATCAGACTCATCTGTCTAAAATCGAATGCTGACTGTGTTAGCAGCATTTTTCTATTTTACCTTGTTGTTTTGCTTTTACTGATAAGTGCACGTTGTTTTACCTATTAGCTGCTTGTACTAGTATTTCTTGTGCTGTTGTTAAGATCGGCCTTTGTAGTCGTGAATGTTGTGTTGTTGTTGTTTGCTTTCTGTTTTTCGCAAGCGAATTCAAAGCTTGTGTTTATGCGTTAATTTAACATTACCACGTGTCAGCTTTTGTCTCATTATTTTCAAGCAAGCCGCTTTACGATCCGATTTCTTCCAGTGAATCTCCATTACCGACAGTCGAAGTTCCGTTTCGAACCCAGGCCGAGGCAGAACAGTGGTCGCCCTTCCTGGAGACGCTAACTGATGCAGAAATGGAGAAAAAGATCCGTGATCAAGATAGAAATACAAGGTACCAATTTCATGCTGTATTTATCTTAATAACTAGAACAACTGCTGCTGGCATTTTTTGCTGCCTTTAAACTACTTGCTTGTGAATTAGCAAGTTGATTTTGTGGGAATTGCTAAGCTTTGAGTATAGTTAAATTTACATATCATTGCCTCAGGAATTTAGCTTAGATAAACTTTACCAGTATCGAGTATTTTGTTTACTTTTCAGTTTTCTATAGCTGTCCATAATTCTGTACATTTCATTGTCATTGTTCTCACTTTGAACTTCAAGAAAACAATGTGTGCATTACTAACATTTCTTCATGAACTTTAAATTTTTTACATGGAGTGCCAAATGTGTTTTGGAATAGGTGTTTTTGGAAGTCAATAGGTTGCAATTTTTAAAGCTCCCGGACAAGTCTTGTCTATAATACTAATGCAAATAAAAATTGTATCGTGACTGCTAAACAAAAATTTAATGATAGGCATCTTCTTTGTCATCGAAATATAATAATTTCTGCCAGTCAGAGCCCTGATGTTGAGTCTTTTTTGATTGGCCTTAAGAAATACTGTTTATGATGTCTTGGGTTATCTATTTGTCTCCGCCTCTACTACTATTACACTTTAAATATGTGTAGAATAAACAATATGTACAGAATAGACAATTCTGTGTATCGTGTGTGAAAAATAATTAATCAAATAATGCACTAGATGTTTGCAGAAGCTGTACTTCAATTTATGATTTATTTCAGACGCATGAGAAGACTGGCAAATACAGCTCCAGCGTGGACATAACCGTAATCATTCCCTGAATATTTATACCTGTTTTATAGTGAAACAATCTTTCCCTCTTTCTGTGAGGAGCAACTGAACAGTAGAGACCATTGAAGTGAATGTAAAAGCGAAATGTATAATTTACTCAGTAGCTCTTGTTACGCTGTTTTAATTCTCTGGTCTACAGAATTCTGCCAGCCTTCATGGCCGATGGAGAAACAATCAAATGTGCAGTAATTTTATATTATATAATTATATATACAGTCTAGCCTTGTTATCTCGCCCCTCGTTATGCCGCGAAACTCGTCTCTCGCCATAGAAAGTACCAGGACGCATTTCCTGCTTTGATATTTACCTCGTTAAGTCGCCACCCTCGCTTCTCGCCCTCGCCACATCATGCTAGGATGAGTGCTTATGTAAACTATATTCATTATGTCGCCAAACAGACAAACTCAGAGGTGAATCGATCAATACATATACAGCGTGTCAATCAATATAACCGCGGTATGTAGACAATGCTGCTGTACTCGATAGACAGACATAATTAATCTAGTGTGTGTCTCACCAGGATTAGATTAGGAGTGCTGTGGTTGGTTAATGTGCAGAGAAACTAAAACATCACCGATATCCTTACTCTATAACACCAAAGATGCGTTTAAGTGTATACTCGAAAAAGGTTTTTTAAATAAAAAAGTAACATTCTAAGATTATTTTTATGACATTTTTTCATTTCTGATTTAATGTTGATTGGTATCATAATGCGAAATATATTTTATATGTACATAGAGGAACACTATGTTAATCAACTATTATGTATATACATATAGACTAACTTCGTTATATTCCCGTTATCTCGCCATACTTGCCTCTCGCCAAAAATTTGCCCTAGACGGACATTGGCGAGATAACGAGACTAGACTGTAATTTCTTTTCTGGCTAGCTCAGCACCGAGAGAGAGAGAGAGAGAGAGAGAGAGAGTACGCTGACTGCTTTCCTTCCACACTTATGTTGGCAAGTGAATGGTGATGAGAAAAACATATTCTTAACATAAAAATGGTTGCCAACGTCTGCAGCTCGTTCACAGTGTTGTTCATGATTTTTGATGCAAAGGTTTCTCATATTAACACCCACAGGTATCGGGTTCGAGTTACCAAACTATTTTTTCTATCATTTGGCTTATTTTCTTGTCACAATATTGATTTTTGTATCTTTTACACTGTATTTTTATTTAGGTGGGTTGTTGCGTGATACAGCATGTCGAAATGTTGCATGTTGTGATTGAATAAATCTCGTGTCTTTGCTTAACTAGGTGCTGGCAATCATTTGTATATTATGTTAGCAAATGGAAATCAGTTTCCTATGAAGCATGTACAGATATGTATTACAATTTGTATCTCAATTTGCTGAACTTGTGAATGTACATATCCAATAATAAAATTGTTGTAATAATGGTTTTTGTCTGCATTAAATTAATACTATTTCACCATAGTAAATGTGCGTGTTTTAGCTGGTTTTGATTTTGTTTATTTTTGCAGTCTTCAAAGCATGTAAAACCAATACATACCAGA
Source organism: Tubiluchus corallicola (assembly GCA_030141605.1). Taxonomy (NCBI): domain Eukaryota; kingdom Metazoa; phylum Priapulida; class Priapulimorpha; order Priapulimorphida; family Tubiluchidae; genus Tubiluchus; species Tubiluchus corallicola. The sequence goes on along the minus strand of JAQGDQ010000152.1, from coordinate 361,461 downwards.
TCTTAAACAACATAAATTTACACTTTGGTAAATGTGCATAATCATATATCAGAATGTACGAAATCGAATAGGAAAAGGCTTTGTGCCAAATGGAAAATGAGATAAATTCGCACTGGAGTTCAACCTCCTGTGAAAAAATCTTTGTAAAAACAGGGAACCACTTCTCTTAGCTTCATTTGCAGGTGTATCACCCAATTTTGCTTCATATGTCAGATATTTACATTATCCATGCAAAATACTTAAAATCAAAAACAAGCATTTATTCATTTCACCATTATGATTATAATACAAGTATAACAGTTCAGACTAACAACAAACATTGGTTAGCTTATGTAACGTACTAACCAGGGTGTTTACAGTTAAAAACAGCAGGTGACAGATCTAGTCGTTATAAATTAACAAACGGTTTTCCCTTTGGTTTCATGAAATTGATAGTAATTTAAAAAACAAAAGCAGGAAAGTTTACAAGAAATGTTGTCATTTCAAAAAATCACCACATTATTTGCTTCCAAAATTTCACATAATAAATTAAGCTTCTATTTTTGATACAATTTTTAAGCCACAAGTTAATCAATCAGAAATTAAAAGCACGTAATTGAACTCTAAACGAAAGACGTTAGAATATCTGCAGCGTACCGACGGTGGCGCCGTCTCTCCACTTTGGATCGTCGATGATATTTGCACGGCACATGGGGCACGTGCGCTCACGGTCGAACCAAGCGGACACACATTCCTCACAAAAGATATGCTGAAAATATAACAAAGTTTTTATCGCCGATTTTTACATAAGAAAATGCCATAAGTTACAAATACGGAATGACACTACTTCACTTATTACAAAAACATAAACATTTAAAAATAAACACTTGGTTCAACCATAGCAAAGCATGAATGAAATAACCACAATACTAAATTAGAAAGTCTGAAAAATCATTGCACCTATACTGGTACTTGAACCCAAGACCTATCCTAGCCATTGCATCACATAAAATACGACTTTTCATACCCAGAAATTTACACTACAAGCCATTGGAGAAAAACTTTCCAGTTCCAAGTTAATAAACTTAAGTTCATCATGATTCAAGTTCAACTTAACTTCTCTAGAGCAAATGATTATGGGTCACCATCTGCTGACGATGTCACTCTTGTACAAACAGCATCAGTTAGACAAAACACTGTTTTTGGGCAGTTTTCACACATTTCAGCTCAATTTTGCTTGCTAGGTACTTATATTAAAGGACACCACCCGCCTTTTTTTACAGTGAAAATTTCTGCCACTAAAGCCGAGCGCGCTTTCGATAATGCAAACTTCGCTCCAAAAAATATCAATTTAAGTTTTAAATATTTATCCTCAAACTTACCTTACAGTTTAGCATAATTGGATCACAAAGTTGATCTTGGCAGATCGGACAGGTGCTTCCCGAATTATGCAAGTCGTCTTTCCCTGGGATGACACCGTAACTCTGGGAATCAAACATTAATTGTGACGGGTTAAACAAAGTAAAACATGTTAAAAGGGAAGAACAGGGAATTTTATAGTATTCCCAAAGAAATTTCCATACAAAGTTAATATTAGTTAATAATATGCTTACCTGTTTAAAAACTTTTGTAATTGGAAAAGAAAATGCGGAAAAAATTCAAGAAAATGTTCAAGCCAACTGGTAAAACATCACTGTATCAACATCCGAGTGTGCACTGCTGGTTCACTCATGAACACATTACTCTTACTGACAATATAAAATAATTTACACTTTTATTTAGCGAAAAGTGTGCCACAAATGTTCTGGTTATTTTGAAAAACTTTATTCATTTTTATCTAAACTTGTTTCAAATGACTTGTTGGCAAAATGGCTGTGCCTAATGGTCATGGGAGAAATTTAAATCCACACAGCATTACTGCTAACTCAAGCCCTGTATACAATAAGACAGTATGTATAGAAATCAAGAATTTTTAAGCTTCACTTATGAAAAGTGTTTTCTTGTCTCCTAAGTTCATTCATTTCAAGCTAAAATCTATTATGAAACAATTAAGCTGGTAGCTCTTCTGATTACAAATGAAGAAAATGATCAAATGTTCTCAGTTCATGGCCAAACTTTAGCCAGTTTAGTGACAAACTTTATGAACTTGGTGATGAATTTAAACAAAACTAGAAATTTTAATTTGTAGAGACACTACATTTTAGCCAGTTATAAAGCCAAGAATAGTTCCTTGACACCATCTTTATGCATCTTAAATACAGATTTTTTCCATTGGCTTACAGCAGGGGTGTGCAAACTGCGGCCCGCGGGGCACTTGCGGCGCGCCGAGAGATCTTGTGCGGCCCGCGAAGAGGTTTGTCAATGTAATGAAAGTGCGGCCCACGCAATCCAGCTGAAGTCTGCACCAATATCGCAAAGATAGTGCGGGTAGTTTTTCCCCTAGATCGGATGGCATTAACCCTTACAAGACCGTTGTCACTTAATGTCACTGTCGGACATGACGAAATATATGGTTTTTAATATAAATTTTAATAACTTCTAAAATAGTTTCTTGAGTGTAGTAGTGCAGTAGTGATGATGTGCGCAAATCGGATGCAAGAAATCGTTATTAGGTCCTACTGTACTTGGCTCCTTGACCAAACAGCATGTGGCCCACAGGAATTGCGGGAAAGTTTAATGTGGCCCGGCTAGCCAGATAATTTGCACACCCCTGGCTTGCAGATAAGTATTTTATATAATTAACTACGTATGCTTGTACTTACAGTTTTTTGAAGGAATTTTTTTACAGCTTTGGAAAATTCTTTCAATTTCTGTATCAGCCGTAACCCCTGGAACAAAACAAATGTACACTACTTATTTTGTCGAGTCAAATTTCAACAAGGCTTGAAATTGCTTGATTAAATATGTACTTGCAAGTGTAAAAACTTACTTTACAAATGGAGTAGACAAGAACTAGAACAATAGCGAACACGAGACCTCCACTTCCAGTAGAATCACTGAGGTAGTATACCCATGGGTTGACGGGCAAGAATGCTCGATAAAAGTGTGATACTTCCTCTATGATCATGTAAAACCTACCCTATAAGAAGAGCACAGATTCAGCATATTCAGAATAAGCTACGTTACTATACATACTTAGTGCACGTCCAAACAAAATTTCCCAGTTTTAAATGCACATCGTATTACAAAGGGTGCTAATGGCAAAGAAAATACTAATAGTTCTTCTTTTGTTTTCAGAAAAACTTGCTTACAGCACAGCACACTTACTGAATTTGAGCATCACACAGTAAGTGTTGAAAGTGAAAGTTGTCCAAACTCTCACATAATGCTAAGCAGCATTAAACATAAAAATTTATTAAAACAATGTTTCTAATTAAGTTTTCCAAACTTTTGTTATTAACAGTTAGTCAACCCAGTTTGAGAATTTCTTAACACTTTCCCAGAAAGTGAAATTCACGTTTTTCTGCTGCCAAAGATCATTTCTCAAATTTAATTGGGTTTCACTTATGAAATAATCAAAACTTGAATTCGAATTTATTACAAAAATTACTTTAAAATCATGTTGAATGTCACTTTAGTTTCGAGAAACAAGAAAGTTTTTGGTTCCATTGCAGAAATAATCTTAAAATCAGATTCAAATTTGAACCTTTTCGATTTCTGACATTTAGTAAAAGTACACAGTTAAAAGCAAGCAGCTTCAACTGCAGATGTAAACTTCTATTTACATTAACTGCAACTACATTCTACTTTCAATTAACCCTTTCATACCCGTTGTATCCCGTGGGATACAAGAATATTTTCTGCCTTTAAAATTAACAAAATTTTAAAACTGACAGTTATTTGATCTGTTAATAGTTATTTTGATTTAAGCCAATAACAATAGACTAAAAATGGTGATAAAATGGCAAACTAGAAAATCTACATAGCATAAAAAACTGCTCAAGGTACAGTACTTTAGAAACGACTTTGTACAGATCAGCATAGCATGCATACTAAATGTCTTAAATACTTTAAAAAATTATCAGCAGTTGCAAAATGAAGCACATTTCACTCTTCCACTGAATCCCAATGTATCCCGTGGGATACAGGCTATATTTAGCACGCGGACACAGGTAGAAAAAAATAATATTATGTGTAAACAAGATGGACATACCGAACAAAAGTAGCAAGCCAAAAACAATTTTCTTATTAAAAAATAATTTGGGACTGAAAGGTTTAAAATATAAATGGCCGTCTTGAGTGCTCAGTGACAAAAGTTGAGTAAAGTTGAACCTAGTTGTTAGCTGAATAGGTGACCATAGAGAGAACTACTTCTAACCAGTTTTAACTATTGCCAGTTATAACCTTCGTCGAAGGAAGATGAACGCGAGTCCAAATGTAATCAAGTCACATTCAGTATTTCATCTCAGAGGGTTGTAGTATTTAGGACGGGTCAATCATCTACAGATTCTGCAATAAGTAACCCTCACCACTGAATGCTTCCAGGCAGCCTAACTGTATAAAAAGATGTTTTACCCGTTTTTTAAAAGGAATTATCCTGTTTGGAAGCATAGCCACCAATGCTTTGAAAGCAATAGCAGCGAACTTGACGACGAAATCACTAACGCCAACCACCCATATTAGCGTCCAGATATCCCACTTTGCCACAACAGGACTCATAAATAGTAACCTGAAAAAAAAATCAAAACGAAATTCACAGCAAATGTATGACAAGACTTAATTACCAGATGTTTAAAGCTACAGAAAGTAGAAAATAACATTGGTAGTGTGGTGCAGCTCATTAACAGTATAGAATTTTCCCAGTGATGTTAAAGGAGAACAATACGAAGTGCATTTCAGCAGTAGAGAGCGCACGTACTCATCTTGGCCGCTTAATTTAGGCCCGACACATTTTATTTGCAAATCTTCCAGTGTTGCAAAATCACCATATGTATGTCCTTTGGCCAGGATTTTAACTATGTTTGCAAACACTGGCCGAATCTCATAGGTACCAAGGTGGGCTGGTACTTGAAAATGGCCATCGTTTGGCATTTAATTACTGAATTGTACTTCAAAGTTGTTTATAAATTCCGCTAAATTTCTGCGTCTTAGATGCTTTGATACTGAACAATATTGTTCAAAACCAATCCGCAATAAATTTCATTTTCAAGATATTAGACTGTCATTAATACGTGTGCACAAAGCCAGTCCTGGTAAATTTGAGACTAAAACAAAAGCGCAAATTCCCATTATCACAATTTCTGTTTCTTGAAACAGGTGCCTGCATTTTCAGCAAAAGGAGAAACCTTGTGACAATTTTGATGTTTTTCACCGCACTTGCAGAGAACTTGCAGCCACAGATAGCTTGACAAAGTGCATGAAGTGCTTAATTTATTTTGCTGTTTATTTATTTTTCTAATTAATAACAGCATCAATGGACATACAAGTGAAAACTGGTTTAATAATCAGCGATTTAGTGGGCTAAGAAATAATTAAACTATGCACATATTGCTAAACACGCTTTTCTGAAAAAGATATTTGTTTCATGGCAATGCTTGAACAAATATGTCAAAACCAATGAAATGAAGACTTTGTGGTGAATTTGGGCATGTGAGAGGAGTTGTGTTTTAACCAAACTTCTGGTACAGATACAAGAACAAAATGTATAGCAGGGGCGTGCAAATTATCTAACTAGCCAGGCCAGATTAAACTTTCCCGCAATTCCTGCGGGTCGCATACAGTTTGATCAAGGAGCCAAGTACAGAAAGGCCTAATAACGATTTTTTTTGCATCCGACCTGCGTACATCATTAATACTACACTCAAGAAACTATTTTAGAAGTTATTAAAATTTATATTACAAACCATGTATTTCTACTTTCAGGACAGATAGTGGTAATTTCATTACAATGCATATTAGTAATGTGTATCGCACAGTCTGTGTAGTACAGTGACATTAAGCTACAACCGACTTGTCAGGGTTAATGGCATCCGATCTAGTAGAAAAACTACCCGCACTATCTTTGGGATCGTGGCACGGACTTCAGCTGGATACACTCAATTAATCGCCCAGGCCGCACTTTCAATAGGTTGACAAATCTCTTTGCGGGCCGCACAAATGCTCTCGGCGGGCCGCAAGTGACCCGCGAGCCGCAATTTGCACGCCCCTGATGTATAGCATTAAAAGCAAAGTTAAAGCGCAACAGCATGAACTTATACTTTCCTCTAAGAAAATGCCCTACTTAACAGTAGCTTATATTATCCAATGCTTTATGGAAGCTTTAAAACTTATCATGAATATTAATTTACACAAAAAAGCAGAGCATCTTAAGGTCTATTTATAACAGATAAAGAAACTCTACTTACACGTTATATAGTTTTTCATCAGCAAACACAAAATAAATAAGAAAGATATTGCTGCACACTAGCAGGACAATCCACGCAAGTCTCGCGATACTTCTTTTATGCTAGAAACAAAAATAAATTCAAATACATGCTTCAAATACAAACTCAGATTAAAGCCAAAATACGCCAAACAGTAATCACACAACAGTATAATCTACTTATAACGAGGTCTATTATAACGAGTTTCTGGTTACTACAAGCAAATTTCAAAGTGCTGTCAAATCTTAGGCTTAAATAATGTATTTAAGCCTTGCTGACAATGAGGGCCAACATTACGAAACTTTGCTTATGACGAGGGGAATTTTCCGGCCCCGTGATTTGCTCTGCATATAACGAGGGTGACTTTTACAACAAAAGGGTCACAGTACCCGGGGAGGATTAATCTACTCAACCTGCATAAAAAATGTGAACCACAAAGCATAGCACATGCAGACGTAACAAGTTACAATTGTACCTTAAGCGGTCAATGGTTCAGATGCAGAAATAATGAGTTTGTCAGCACACTAGCTTGAAAAATGTAGCTGAAATCTTTGCTAAACTACACCACATTAGCTTGAAAGATGTAGCTGAAACCTTTGCTAAACTTCAACACATTAGCTTGAAAGATGTAGCTGAAACCTTTGCTAAACTTCAACACATTAGCTTGAAAGATGTAGCTGAAACCTTTGCTACACTTCAGCACGTTAGCTTGAAAGATGTAGATGAAACCTTCGCTAAACTTCAACACATTAGCTTGAAAGATGTAGCTGAAACCTTTGCTAAACTTCAGCACATTAGCTTGAAAGATGTAGCTGAAACCTTTGCTAAACTTCAGCACATTAGCTTGAAAGATGTAGCTGAAACCTTTGCTAAACTTCAGCACATTAGCTTGAAAGATGTAGCTAAAACCTTTGCTAAACTGCACCACATTAGCTTGAAAGATGTAGCTGAAACCTTTGCTAAACTTCAGCACATTAGCTTGAAAGATGTAGCTGAAACCTTTGCTAAACTTCAACACGTTAGCTTGAAAGATGTAGCTGAAACCTTTGCTAAACTACACCACATTAGCTTGAAAGATGTAGCTGAAACCTTTGCTAAACTTCAGCACATTAGCTTGAAAGATGTAGCTGAAATCTTTGCAAAACTTCAGCAATTTTTTGTGTCTTCTTCACCTGACACCTGATAATAACATGTTCTCCTGGCTTTCATAAGCTTCTTGACTAAAGCTATGGTGCAATTTAATGTAAAAGCGGGCTAAAATAACCGAGTTTTTTCAAAAAATAACTGCCCAGCTTTGCAAAAGCTAAGCAATTCTGTGACTTTTTGAAGTTTCATTTTTAATAGAAATACTTCTGTAAACAAATGTGCAGATATAGGCTTATTTAACAGCCATTGTAGGTCCTGCTGAAGTGCTCATAAACAAAATCATTTTGCACTTATACAGTAATTTAAATAAAAGCAGAACTGTTCTTATCCACTCTGATAGAAACTAGCCACTTTCCACCCACACGGGCGACCAGCATCTTGAACCAGTTAAATGTTTAAACTGTAACACCCATGTGAAACACGCTCAGCTATCAGCAGATGATACAATGAATCACAGAAGTGGTAACTCGGGCAATTTTATACAGGGATGTATTTATTCCACACAAACTGATTGTAGTGGGTGCATAGGCCCTTTTTGGTTTTAATTTAGCTTTCAATTACTGCCACAGTACTGACACCTGTTTGTTTATTTAGTAGGCATTTAGCTTTTTACAGTAGTCACTCTTTTAAAATAGAAGCACCTAATATCCTTCCGTACATTAGCATTTTGCCCTTTTGTGAGCTGTAGCTGTAATAGTTTATGACATTTTACAAGTTTTTTAGTTCTCTCCGCCATTGCTCTATTTTTCTGACTGTGATGAGCATTATGACTGTGAATTTCTTACGAATTTATTGTTGTGACATTGTTGTTCTTAAGGCTACTTGGAGTTCTCATTCCTGTCTTTGTAACTGTTAAAGGCTCTAACAACGTAAGTTATTATTAATTAATTTCAATATAGTCTACATAATTTTTATATCAGTTCTTAGCTATAGCATCACATTTAATCATGCGACTAATTTTCTTCTATTCAATGCAAATTAAACTAAATGTTAATAATTGTATTTCAGAATAAAGAAACTTTTGGTCAACACGTTAAACTAGTGTTTTGTATCCATTTCACTGATATAGTCCTAGAAATAACAGAGCTTGAACCCTATAACTTTACTCTTCTGCGAAAAAATAGTTGCTTAACAGTAGCAAAAGGTCAGGCTCAAAAGAAATTATTTGTACAACAGACCTCGGCAATAATCTCGTGGTTGTTTATAGTAGTTACAGCGAGACTCGGTTATAGCAAGTAAATTTTCACGATGCATTAAAATGTGTTATAAGCAGATTATACCGTATTTTACTTCATAATTGCAGCTCATATTTGAAAGGTGTGCGATTTATGTGAATATTAAAAATGCGGTCTGCTGTACTCACCTTTTTTGAAACTTCTTTTTTAATAGTTTTGTTACCATGATATAGAGTAGCAAATAAACCTATTAATACCAGAACACCTGAAATAACCCCAAAAATGTATCAGACACACTTCCACATACTTGATCTGAAAATTTTAATCTATAATTAAGGCACGTGCAATTCTTGTGATGCACAGGGCGAAAAATAACAGCGGAAATTGATGGTGGAAATTGTTATGTTGTTTACAAATTAATCTACACACAAATTATTGTAATTGAACAAAAGAAAATTATTTCAATTATGCTAAATCTATATTATATTTCCACAATTCTTTTTTATTTTTGCACTATGCTGCCATCCATGGACATTTTTGTTAAAATTGTTAAATCTTGCTCTTTACAGTTTTAAATTTCGCAAACTTAAATTTTATACAGGCATGTACAATTGCACATTCTCAGCTCCGTTTTCACACCAGAGTTGATTTCACCTATAGATTCCAGACTATGATCATGCAGAAACTATTTCAGAATAAAATTTGCTGGTGTAATCAATGTTCAAACTAAATTTAATTTTTTTTTTCATTTCTTCAAGCCAGTAATCATGTTGTGTTGTTGAATAAATTGCTAAACATCAAACATCAAACCACACTCTTAATGTTTCTGAATGTCCGTATGGTTAGGAACAATGGTTCTTTGGCATTCAACATGTGTCTGCTTGCACACCTAAATCGTCCATAAGTCGGTATAGTTAAAACATGTTATTATGCTTCAAAGTAGAAAGCACCAAAAATTTGGTCTAATGTCAATTTTTTGTTTTTTTATAAAAACAAATGCTAAATATATTGGGTTTCTACACGCTAACATCAAATTATGAAGAAAATGTTCAAAATGTACTAAAAATCTAATTTTTTAACCTCGTACCCACTTTTCTTGCTAAAAACTAGGACCACAATTCTGAAAACTTGTATTTTCATTTCAGACTCCAGTAGTAGCACATGGAGCAATCATTTTGCTTCAGGCTTTTCCTCTGGGCAAGCCCAGATCTTCATCAGTAAGAGGCTAAAGCGATCTAGTGGATTTATATATAACTTCAACGTGTTCTTGAAAAGTCCGTAGCAACCAACATTTGTGCGGTTGCTATGTGTTTTGTAGAAACACGACAAAAACAATGGTTAACCTTAACAGGGATTTTCTCGCTACTATGTTTTTCAATGCGTAGCATGCACCTCAACTTCAATGTGGATTGTCTCAGCTTAGAAATAACACAGAGCGATGAATTTGGTATCAAAATGATCCTCAAGAAATGGAGATTTAGGATATGTGAATATCTAGAAAAGCTTAACTGTTGAGTTATGGACGATTTTTGCTATGCAAACACACATATACTGTATAACAGGCCTAAAAAACACTGAAATTATGAGGGCAAATCTGCAATATGTAAAACTGTCTACGATATTTTAATTTTATTGATGCTAAACTGAGCAAAAGGGAATTAAATACGCTTGCAGTAACTAATGAATGAGATCTTACCTAGCCGATGTTCGTACATTAACTTGATGAGTAGCAGCATCATGAAAGGAATGTATTTCTCAATAACCCTCAAAACAGATGCGTAATCGTTTGCTCCCATTTGGTCGTAACTTTGTGCACCATTGTTATTCAGGTTATCAGAACTTTCGTTGGCCGAAGCTTCTGCTTCCGTGGGAAGATTCACGACGACAGAGTCGGGCGAAAGAGGCTGACTAGTAGCATCTGCAGTACCTAAAAAGGTAAATTCAATTAAATGTGCAACATTACAGTAAGTATTAAGAAGCACTACTTAATATCATCTACCCACTAAACCTGCATGAAAAAAATGCTTTACAAAAATAAAATCAAAAGTTCAACGTACAAGAACTGTATTAGTTCCGATACTGTTATCATTAATTTGCATACGTGTACAAATTAAAGATGCATGTTTGTTTGGTTATAAAAAAGAATAGTAAAAAAGAATTATACAAAACATACATACATATATTAGATACCACAAAAACTATACAAGTGACATTGTACGTCTGTTGCTATTGTACATCTAAGAAAATGCAAAATTGCATTATACATATATATATAAATATATCTCGACACTAGGTGGAGGAGCTGCACAAGCAGCCAACGACTAGAGGGTGGAGGAGGTCAAGTGACCCAAATCAGGAGTGGAGCTCAGAAGGCGGACCAGTGCAGCATGCTCACTGACTCCGGCAGCCAACCTGGTGCCAAACGTATCGCTCCGCTTTCCCTTGGACTACACCAGGGAGGGGCGTTCCTGTTGCCTGGGCAACTCAGGATCTCCATACACCTTGCCCAGGCGTGCGCCCTGGAGACGTTCAAGGATCAGACTGCTCAGCCACAGTCGACGCTGCAGCTCCATCAATGACTCTCTTGGCGCGCACTCCATTGTCTTCCGAGACAGAAGGATGCCAACCATATATATATATATATATATATATATATATATATATATATATAATATAATTTCAGTAGTTTTTCAGTTGTTTTGCATTTACAATCTATAAATGACCTTTTATTGGTATGTATATATATATATATATATATATACATACCAATAAAGCTCCATTTATCTGTAGACACAAACTATGTGTGTGTGAGTGTGTGTGTGAGCGTGCGCATGTGGGTGTGTGTGTATCAAGGGAAGTTGCCAAGCCATTGACACTTATGACTTTACTTTCAGAGACAAGTTGTTCTATGTTTCAAAGTGCCATAACAGCATGAACAGCGTGCTCATAAAAATCTATAATTGTACAAATTATGAAACCAGTTTTCCCTTCTTCAGAATGGCTCAAAATTGTTGCTCGGTTGAGCGAACTCTCATTTGCTGAGTCCCAGAACAAACGTGTCCTAAAGACACAACAAAAACTCAGCTGCCAGGTACAAACAGATCGCTGGTACGTTATGATAACTTACTGGCCGCCGAAGCGTCCGACTGCTGATGACCATGTCCGTGACTGTGACGGTGATGCCTATGATGGTTATGAAGATGCCCAGGAGTACCAGTTGACGTTGTTGGTGGCAGATGTGCCAATTCCTGTCTAGAAATTAGATCCCTCAACATCTGCAAACAGAACATCCATAAATTTGCAAAGTGGTTCAATTTCGTTAACTTTGTTTACAAACATCTAGCTAGACTTTTACTGTATCTTAGTCTTCTCTACAGGTCTCTGAATTCTTTACATATTTGACTTTCTTGTAATAACCTAATTAGAGAATTTCAGTAGTTTTGTCTTTACATATTTAGCTTTCTTGTAATAACCTAATTAGAGAATTTCAGTAGTTTCGTCTTTACATATTTAACTTTTTTGTAAATACGTAATTAGAGAATTTCAGTAGTTTCGTCTTTACATATTTGACTTTCTTGTAATAACCAAATTAGAGAATTTCAGTAGTTTCGTCTTTACATATTTGGCTTTTTTGTAACAACGTAATTAGAGAATTTCTGTAGTTTCATCTTTACATATTTGGCTTTCTTGTAACAACGTAATTAGAGAATTTCTGTAGTTTCGTCTTTACATATTTGCTTTTCTTGTAATAACCTAATTAGAGAATATCAGTAGTTTCGTCTTTACATATTTAGCTTTCTTGTAATAACCTAATTAGAGAATTTCAGTAGTTTCGTGTTTACATATTTAGCTTTCTTGTAAATACGTAAATAGAGAATTTCTGTAGGCTCTCCTTATTAAACTGGTGGGTTGGTTGTGTAGCCTATCACTGAAGATCACTGTTGGCTGCAGTTTAAATGTATGAGACACATTTTAATATTTCATATTTTAAAACTCTTAATAAAAGTTGTTTTCTTTTTATAATAAGAAAAGGTTTGTGGAGATGTTGTTCTAGATTTCAGTGGCGAGGTCTGTGTTCAAGTGGTACGATTCCCGTGCTTCATACAAATGATATGGGTTTGATATTTGCTCTGGGCTGTATCATGCATAAACCTGGGCTGTTTATCTATGTATGATGACATGTATATAGAATATGTTTATCTATGTGCATATCACATCTAGATATCACATCATATCATGTCGTGTCATGCCACATCACGTACCATCATGTCATGTCGTCATCTCCTATCATATCATATCACATCTATACAGTCGACCCTCGTTAAACCGGACCCCGCTAGCCCGGATATCGGATAAGATGGACGTCATCCGTGGTAAAGGAAACTGACCGATTTCCGACCGAGCTGGAGCGCTAAACACAACACGGCCTACCAACTCACCACGAGCCATTGACGGGCCGAAGCCATTTTTTATTTAAACTGTACAATAATTTCTTTATCCTCACAGGTTAACTATTTTAAAGTAATATACAGTATAGTATATAGTGCAATGTATATAGGCCTTATTAAGGTGATTATTCCTGTATAATATAGACCATATATAGGCATATCGGATAAATCGGACAATCGGCTAAACCGGAACACCCACCCACCCCCAATTAGTCTGGTTTAACGAGGGTTGACTGTATTTAGATATATGCATGTATATGTATTAGATATAAGAAAGGGCACAAATCATTAAATTTCACTGCCGGCTTCAGTTATAGTTATACCCTGGCATTAAACTCTCTGTGGTGTGCAATGTGTTAAAGAACAAAAACTGCTAAAACTAAAGGCTCTGAATTGCAGGCACACTGGTGCCATAAGAGCCTGAAACTATGGTGACTTCAGCTGTTTGTGCTATGTTTAACAAATCTAGTCAATAACTATATGGCTCTAATCACAGGAAACCTGAATCTAGTTTATTAATATCTCTACTGACAACAACAACAGACTCGGTTTACCTGATTCACTGCTTCTGTGTTAAAATTTGTTGCTCCACTCAGACCGTCGCCAAGCGACCACCGAAACACACGAGGACTGATAGGTGTACTATTTTCTTCAGTTGATGTTTGAGTCTGGGAAGTGCCATCGTTTCTGAATGCCATTTTTGTTGCAAAATGACTGAGCTCCACCTAGTGTCTCATTTGGTTAACGGCACCTTATTAAATCACAAAAAATGCTTTCATCAAAACATTGTTAATTTTAAAGTTATGCAACATAATGTGAACTTATGCAAGGTAACAACCATTGCAACATTTACACACAGTTCACATGCATGCTGTCATATCAAAATATAATCATTATTATAAATATAGATTTTTCACAATGTTTCTAGATATTGTGTTTGCATTTCCAAATAAATTTATTATTATGTTACAAGTGATGACAGTATGCAGCCCACTGTAATGTCAATTACTACAATACTATCATTATAGTTAAAATAGTCAGTCTTTTTTTGTGAAACAAATTTAGTTTTACGTTTTATTACGTCATACTTATTGACTCACGACAGAAATCGCCAATGTCCTACTTGGGCTGCACATGTACGACACTGCTTTTTCACAAATTTGGCAGAATTTGTTTTAGCGGAAGTGTCCTACTTTGGCTAGTGGCGTACTCTGCGCCGCACAGTTATCACTTTCTTCCACATGTCAGTTGCACTCAGACCATTCGCATAATGACATTATTCATTAGTGCACAGTAAAGCATCAAGATAGATAGTGTACAGTTAACTTGTAAACTAATATTGTTATAACTTGTTACAGTTAGACGGCATTAAACAGTAGAGTAAACTTAAATTAAGGAAAAACATTAAAATGAAAACAGGATGCTAACAACTAAACATTTAATTGGCACGCTCTTTAACGACGTTGAAATACAGAAACCTGATAAAAATATTACTCAGTTTAGCCACTGTGAACCGCCTAAAAAGCTCACGTTAAGCTTCATGCAAGAAAATTTGTAACTTCAGATAACTTAACGAGGGCTAAAAATAAGCAAACCAAGTGCATAGCTAAATTATTCAAGTTCATTTAATACATGAACCGCCTAGGCTGAACAGTACCTTGAAATAGAAAAATTGCCTTTGATGTCACTTTACTCTTTAGCAGATTCATCAGCTTAGCCCAACTAAAGAAACAAACCACATTCAACCATCGCTGGACAAACTTTTAAACGTTTTTTTTACTAACATTATTAAATAATACCCACCTTAGTTGCTACCGCCATTATTTTGGCTTACTGTATTATGCTGATAAACTCATGTGCTCTAACAACAGCGTGGTCTGGACTTCAAGAAAGCGAATTAATTGTTATAAGCTTATCAATGCTCTTGTAATTGCAGTCTCCAACTTCCGATTAAGTATGACCATTAATGAACTAATGTAAAATCCGTCATGGATTTTCGTTCAATTTTGTTCCTATATAACACAAAACCACAGATATACAATGCCACGCTCATGTTGCAGTTAGGGTTATGGGTATTGCACTACTGTGTTGGCAAGGTGATGCCAAGCTGGGCAGATGCTCGTCAGTCCGTCCGCCAACCTTGGACTAAGAAAAGGAAAACTTTTATCTCAATCCTCCAATGCTTTGCAGCTACACACGCTCATACGAAATTCTGTAATTATAAGGAAGTTAATTGTGCTGAGAATAAAAATTTAATTATTCGAGCCCGATAAAGTAATCAACCTGTTGTTGACTTCAAGACCATACAGCCACCTGTGAGATCTTAATGATACTAAACAGTTTTCAACTCCACTCCTATGACCCACGTTAGCTGATGCAGAGAAATGCATCAACCTTCCATCTCACCATGTATTAGGGGTTTGAGTTCAGGCATCAAACGTTCGAGTTCGAGCGTTCGAATTCATTCGTATTCGATTCGAACGAGGTTTTAGTTCGAATTTAATTTGATTCTAACCAGTTTTGTTAGTTCAAATTCGATTTGAAGGAGTTTTTTCCTTCGAATTCAATTCGAACGCGTTTTTTAGTTCGAATTCGATTCAAACTTAAAACTATAGGTTCAAATATTTCAGCACTTCAACCACATATGTTCTGTATCATTAAAACAGCTAAAATGTTATTCAATTAGTATAATTTAGCTGTGATTTTTGTGTGCAATATTTACTGATGATTCGAAAATTTGTTCGAAAATCTTTCAATCTTAATTTGTAATCAAAATACTGAATTTTGGTCTATTCGAATTCGAAAATGGGAAATTTCGATTCAATTCGAATGTTCTTTCTAGTAAAAAATGCTCACTTCTGCCCTGTATATGCCCTGATAACACTGCAGTCTTACCTCACAAAGTTGACAGCAACAACTGCATCTACTCTCCCACCATGACTTCAATGCCAGAGTGGGTACTGATCACCTTCCACTTGCCTATAAGTAAATGTGGAGTTGGGAAAATGAATGAAAATGGCTGCCTGTTGGAGACCTGCAGAATGTGTACTGCATAGTCTATGACAGCCGTAACTCATTTTTCAAGGCTAAGCCATGGCTGAGCCACATGTCTTGGACCATATAACCAGGCAAGATCTCCTTTGGAACATATTTTTAGCTCATTACCCATTCCTATTATAGAGCCACCTCATTTCCTATTGTCTTACAAAATCAAGCTTCAGAAAAAGCATGTTGGTCAAAAGAAAGATATCATCGTGAGAAAATAGAGCACTGCTTTATTAAAAATTTGAAAGAAGCTTTTGAGCAGACTTTTGAGCGAAGTATGCCCAAGCAGTAGATGATCAAAATGGGGCTCTTTGGTTTATTGTGGGAGACTAGCCATCAAGATGCCTTTAAGCCTTTGAGAATAAAAGCAAAAAGACCCAGGCCTGGTGCAAAGCCAAGTATGATATGTTGCTAGAGTGCAAGTACTACACGAGCTATGTGATCTGGTGGGAATAAAGCCAAAAAGTTGTAGGCCAGAAGGTTTGCAAATGAGTATACTAACTACTGTTCTTCAAACGTTCGGATTTTAGCTAACACGTGCTGCATTCGATGAAGCTATAAAGAAAACAAGAAAGTCATTGGGCAATCACAATCCAAGGCAGCTTTCTAATTGGATTTCATTTAGGATAAAGGCAAGAACTTAGATCGGTGAAGCATTTATCTTAAGTACATTACTGGGCGCAAGAAGCCAACAGCTTCTAGGGCTCTGTAATATAGCTGACAGTGCTAATAATGCCTCAATGTTAATATTCCTTTATGGTGGTAATTCCCTAACTCTTTGCTGTTGACAGGAGAGGATCTGGAGGTTCAGTGCTTTCCGTCTGTGAAATCTACACCATCTCATCTTTGGCATCATTGCCACATCAAATACTTGAAATGTAGTCTTACTATGCCACAATCAGTGACACAATTATAGATACAGATGTGCAGATGCATTCTAGATACAATTACAAGTGCAGATATCATTAATTTAATCTTGTCACATAAAATTATTGTGTTACTGGTTTTAATAATACACTCATCTCTCAATTTGCCAGACAAAAGCAGGGAGATGTCGGTTTGAATTTGAAGATTGTCAGTATTTACCGATACTAAGCTAATACAGTAGGAACAATGCATTAGCCTCATGGTAATGTATAATCAATTGCCTAATTGTCTCAAAAACGTCTAGTACAATTCACTCTTATGCAAAAGTATGTAAAAGCTGTAGGCAAATGGCTCAAATAGCACCACGTAACTGACTCTATATTTTTATGCACATGTAGATACTTTGTGTGACCAATTAGCTTTTACTACATTTATTTCATCCTACATCGCTGTTGTGCACTATAATATACGTAGAAACAGCCACGTTAAATAACAGTCGTTACTTGTAAGGAAGTGACAGCCCACCAGTTGGTAGTCAGCTCGCGAAATGACATACTGTGTCCGTAATATGCAGGACTTTTTGATGGTCCAGTTTTGTTCAGTTCTTCCAATATCCATAACAACAAGGTTTGGCAATGCGAGATGTGGGTGTAATACGAAACGGACAGATTTATTATGACATAAAAAATAAAATTGGATAGTGTCCGGATTACTAAATTCGGAAATGACTAGTCGTATTACAAATGGAGAAAAGTTATAATGAATGTGTTTTGAAAAGTGTCCTGTCTTTGAAGTAACCGTGAAATTAAATAAAATTGTGCAAAATTAAATTTATAAATTTACCACGAATCAAAGCTTTATGCAAGTTGTAACAGCCGAGAGATGGCGCAGTATTGTGAAATCCGCAAAAATGGCTGCGAAGTGCTTTTGTTGTTTTGTCGTTTGACAGTTTCCGTTTTTAATTTTATAAAACTATGTTTACGTTAATAAATGTTTGTGCCCAAATTTTTACGTAAACGCTGGGTACTTCTTTTGATTTTCTTTGCGTCGTTTGTGTATTGCATTGTGAGTTTGTACAGCCAGGTAATAATTTTAATTTATACTTGTAATTTTATGTTGTACTTGTAGGTTAGTTTATTTTGTATACTGTAAAATGAATGAGTTTGTAACAGCAAAAAATAGAGTCTACTTGTATGGTACAAATCCAGAATTAACTAAATTTCAATACCAAATTTGAGAAGGAAATGTGAGAAAGTTGTAATACATGCAGCCTGGATTTGAACCACTGACGTTCTGCTTACAAGACAAATGAGACAACTAGGTTACCATATTCTTGAGCTGTCTTTCTCCACCCTCTTTCTCTCTCTCTCTCTGACTTGTTAATGCTCACTAGCACTTTATTATGTAATAAAATTGATGTATGAGACAAATAATTAAATTCAGTTCCATACCTTGCAGATGATAGCCACAGTTGATGGTTATTGAGTATTGTGGTCACAATTGCTACAATTATTATGGCTATTCCTCAGTGATCAAGACAGTACAAACTCCCTTGTAGCTGTATGGCTAACCAAATTCAGCATTTCGAATGTTATTGTTAGATCTGACTCATTAGAATGATTTTAAACTAACTAATTAATAATGCCTCGACTATTTAATGTCACTGATAGAGTGAGAAGGTCAATGATAGGTCACATAGAAGAAACTCGGTTCCCTGTACTTCAGCTTTACTTGCATAGTCGTATAAGGGCAAATAAATTTTGTTGTTTTATTTGTTTTTAGTCAGAATCTGTAATTTTACATGGCTCAGACATTCCAAGGCGGACGTTGAAATCTTTCAAATGGCAACCAAATTTTGATGAGAAAAATGCAACCCACCTGAAGAACTGCCGGAATTCTGTTCAAGGCAAAGCACTTATTACTGATGAAAGGGGTAACTTTCATACGATCGTTTTACTTTTAGTTTCTAGTGTTTTCTTTTGACTTCTTTCCTTACATTTTTTTTACTAGTTGCAACATAGCTCCTCTTTATTCTCCTTTTTTCTCGTCAACTTCATTCTTTATTTCACATTTCATGGCGGCTTAACAAGGTCCCTTTTTAGCAAACATCAACACCTTAATATACTATTTCTAGGGAGTCAGAAATTATTTTATTTATTTTTTGTTTTTTTTAATTATACAATAAAGTTGTAAATGTATATTTATTTTATTGTAGTTTGCTTGTTTACTGGTGAAAAAAACTGAATTTGAATATGAATTTGAATTGGAATTTCGTAAGGAAGCATTTTCACACAGTTTTTCTTGTTCTCCTCAGAAGTTGCATAGAAATAAGGTCTGAATTTCTATTGTTTCAAAGCAGCTGAGCGTCATAAGATTTTGTTGAATCGCACAATAACACATTTTAGATTGACTGACGGACTTGGTGATTAATACAATATCACAGTGTAAATACACCAATGTTATGTTTAGATTTTGATAAAGTCAGTGGCTCTATGAACTCTGTCACTTGATTTGATATGAAATTTTGCTGCATGACATTATGACATGTAACCTAACCAATTGATGAGAGTTTCTTTTTTACTACGACTCAGCTATGCAGCCTATGGTATTACTATTCTGAAAGAAGCGCAAGGCCAAGTCTCTTTTCTTAAAAATAGATCTATTTTTGCATTTGACTGAAAGAGTTTGATTGTGGACATGAAGTACAATTCCTATGGCTCATTCAGTGGTGATATCGTATTTCAAAAAAGGGCAGTTGTGAATCCGCAACATGGAGAGGATGCTTTGTTGTTGTATGTAAAGTGATGAACTTCGAGTAATGAATACGTATCATGTACAGTAGTACCATAGACATAGACAATTTTTGTTTATCTCCTTAAAATACACATTTTATAGGGTACAGGCAAAAATTAAATACGTATGTAACATAATTTGAGAACAGTATAAGTGCTAAGAGGTCAGAAGATGAATTACAGGGGGGTGTAGGAGAAAGGGTAGCGAGGGATGAATTGGTCATCAAGTCAGCTACCCTTCTCACATTAAATAAACGAAAAGTTTTAGGCACTGCAAAAATTAATAGAGAACACTGAAAACATAATAAATGGATGATAATATAAAAACTATGACGTCAGAACTTGTACAATAACACACATATAATTTGATTAAGTAGTAGCAACAACAAAAAAATCATGCAAACATAAGCAAATGAAAAAAAGAAAAAATAATAAATTAAATAATTTGGCTTTGGGGCAAGAGGGAAAAAATGAAATAAAAATAAACAAATACAGAAAATAAATACAGAATAGAGAAACTGGCAAGAAAAAAATGTACCTTCAAAATATGTAACCAAAACGAAAGAAAGTATCAGTTTGAAGAATGAATCTACATCTAATAATTGGCAAAGTGTTTAAGTTCTTGACCTGAGATGTCATTTGGAAATAATTGGCAAAGCGATAATCATTTTTTCTGTTTGAAAGATTGTTCTCTTCAGCTCGATAATGGTTGTGAAACTGAAAGCTTGTTGACTTCTGAAAGCAGGTTCTTTCTTGTATTTGACAATCATTTACCAAGTTTATTTTATTCTCTGTTTCTCTGCCTGTAGTTAGTTATATTACATTTAATTTCAGGTTATGTGTGTTCAAGAAGTGACGTTCAGTCCGGTGGATGTTGTAATGTTCATTCTCCTAGTACCAAATTGTATTCGTGTGATACTTGTTTAACAAACAATTGTTGCTCCATATACGAGTACTGTATTTCTTGCTGTCTTGATCCAAAGAAGGTAACCAAACTTACCTGTATGAACGTTTATATATATTTATCTTTTATCACTTACTGCATGCAACTAACTGTATGGACGTTTTTATGTCTGAAAATAAACAAAATGAATATTATTATATATACTAGTGGAATTTTTATTTGCAATGCTCTTTTAACTGTTAATAATGAAAAGTACACAACATGCTTGCTATGCTTAGTTCGTAGATAACATCTCAATAATCTTTTTGCACTTCTACAGAGACCTCTATTGGAAGAAATGTTAAAAAAGGCATCGTCTGCATTCAACCTACTGTTTGCTTCTGTGTCTGATCATTTTGAACTTTGTCTAGCAAAATGTCGAACGTCCTCACAGGTGTGTTATTATTCTGTTTGTTTTATACATCGAATCGTAAGCCTCATATATAGAATTTTGCAAAACTTGGTCAGTTAGTAATTTGGAATATTTGTGAATTTGTTTTTACATGATTTTCGCTTCATTGTGTCACATATTACATCTATATCCTATACAATAGCCAAGTGACATTTTTATTTTAGTTTGCTAGTTATTATACTATTTGTAATGTACCGTATTTTCCCGTGTATAAGAGACCCTTGTGTATAAGAGACCCCTTCAATTTTTAGGCAAAAATTCTGGAAAAAAAGTTTTTTCAGACGGACATTTTTAGAGGGTAAAGTACAACTTTTTTCAACTCAGTGCGGTACTGAAAACAAAATAAAACCAGTTAATGTGTTGTAGAAAAAGAGTACTGGTATATATTAAAGTGCGTACCTGCAAACCTGTAACAGGAAAAGAGAAAACGAGGAGATAATGTCTGTGTCACGATGCTTGTATTGCTTACAACCGCTTCATAGTCGAACGCGACACGCAAAACAGTTGTAGAGCACTTATTTCTTTAAAATCATTAGTGTCACAATTTATGCATCTTATTGAAAAGACTTACTCCCATGTATAAGAGACCCCCTATTTTTAAAGTGAAAATTCTGAGCAAAAAAGGGTCTCTTATACACGGGAAAATATGGTATACGCTCAAACCAAAGTTGCGTTCCCATATCTATGTAGTTTATTCTGCAAAAATACAAATTTTCTGTAGTCTACAATTACTACATCTACAAATCTACTGAAATAAAAGCGCTAGAAAATAAGTGCTACAGATGACTACGTTACACCAAACAGCTAAAAATGCATACATACATTGTTGGTCCAATATTGAGTCGAGAAAAAGCCAGAATGTCAGTAAGAGGTAGCAGTATAATTAAAAGCCAAATTTTAAATGTAACAGAGACGTGTGTACATAACAAGTTCCTCCTATACAATGTCAGAGTAGAAAAAGTAGTCTAGCTTGTTGAACTACAGTCTAATATATTGTGGCTTCCAATACATATACTACTTTGAGAAGGGGTAATGGACCATAACATTTGTACCTGCAACACTATTTATGGTATGAAAATGACACTACTGTTCTTTTTGGACATAATTTGACCTGAAAAACTCTGCAAAGTTAGTAACGAAGGTAATTAACTTTGTGGAGCTTTGCTGAAGGAAAATCGTTTACTTTTCACAACTCCTTCTGCATCATTAATAATCTCATTGTTCTTTATTTCAGAGTGTTCAGCATGAGAACTCGTACCGCGATCCAAAAGCAAAGCATTGTTACGGAGACAGCGTGCCGGACGTGCGAAACATCAATCCCTTGTAACACGGAATCTGTGGTCCATCCATTGTAATTCAGCTGTAATGAGGATACTATAAATTTGCCAAAAAGTACCGTTTATTCAGCAAAGTTTGTGGTTATAACAGAGAGGCGTCGTTAATTTAATGCTGTTGTTGGGAACTTGGGATGGATCAAACGATCTTGCTCATTCAGAAAACCCTGTTCAAAAGAAGATTAATGATGAATGGAAAAAAATTAACCAAAAAGTATCAACTGACGTAAAGTCGTCCTTAAACTGGATGACTGTAACAATTTGTATGGAGGTGACTACCCATCAGAGATTCTGGTATTTTGATGAGTAAGGTTTTGGGTTGCTAAATCTGGCCTATTAATCACACAAAGTCTTGAATACCTTGTGCATATAATTACAAAAAATGCAAATTGTTCTCTGTTTAGAGTCATCAAGTGCTTAACGATATGGACCTCATTTTGGTTTAGTTGTTTCTTTGTGTGTCCAGCACTTGTTCTATATTCATTTTTTATCATGTCAAATGTCAAGATTTGTCTTTTTGAAAAAGGCTAGTATCGGTCTGGTCCAGTTTTGCATTGACTGTCAACTGTTGTAAAACAGTCTGAGTTATCTGAGAAATTCTTTGTAAATATTACTTGTGTTACATCTTCTTGCCATTATGATGCACAAGTTAGCAAATTAGCATGTGTTTATTGTGACTGTAAATATTGAATTGATCTGTTTGCCACTAGTGTAACATTGCCAGCAAATGCTTGCATAATTTTTTTCTGCGTCTGCCTGTTTTGCCACAAGTGGAACGGGTCACTTATTTTTTTTAGTTCTGTGATTATTTGTTAGTTATCGTAAAAACTGCACTATTATATATACTTGCCACAATCTATACGAAGATCATTAATGTTAGTAGCGGTGTTCGCGGGGCTGGAAAATCTTGCCGGACTGGCGGACACAGTCCTCGGGACACTTCTTTTGGCGGAGTGACATTAATTTTTTCTTAAAGTATTTTTTCAAAAGTTTGATAAAGAAACTTGCGATGTTCTTCTCTCTTTATTAATAAAAAAGGCAAAACTGTTCTAGACGTCTAATACACATCAAAGTTACACCGTAATTATTGCTAGAGGTAACATTTTTTCCACGTTCCTTCATACGCTGCAATTTGTCCCTATGTACTTGTCACCAGGGACAAAACGTGCAGGTGTAATTTTGTACATAATAGTTGCACAGGTAGTAACTGAACTGTTATTGTAGCGACCTCATTCGTTCCCTACATAGGCTTGCTGTTATAAAGATAAGATATACTGATTTTTGCAGCAGTATAGCTAACCTTCCAAACCCTAACAATTAGAAGTACCAAGATTCATTGCATAATAGTTCAAACTTGGAAATGTTATCTTGCGATTGTTGGCTTCAAATTATACTATTATAGTTACTCTAGCAACTGGCCTTGCCGCCTGGTCACCAACCAGTACAAATTATGTGCTAATGTTTTAAAAACTTCACTGTTTAATTCCTTTCTGACACTCAAAAATACATCCTTTTTTTAGTTAAGCAACATCAGTCATAAGAAGTGCCTAGATAGGTGAGATATTTTGCAGAATTATTGTTTTAAGTTGTGCCCTGTTAAAGTGATATAAACGAAACCAAACAAAATCAGTGGGTCCTTTTTAGTATAGTTTTAAGAAATGTTATGGAACAGTACCTAAGATAAGGCAAAATTATCTCGCTAAGCATCACAATTTTAACTCGCTTAATTCCATGTGTGCTTGGTGTGTATATAGACTACTGATTATTACTATGAGTGAGTCTGTAACAATGACTAAAAATGTTTGAAGATAGCAGCTGTATTACCAATGGTGAAGATAGCAGCTGTATTACCAATGGGAATACATGTAATTGGTGAAAATTGTAATAAAATTCACATTTTATAAGTCCACCTTTTCAAATCTTCGTGGCCCTTTGCTGCAAACCAGCTCCCCCCCTCCCTGCAATTATCTGGATACTAGATACTTAAATCTATAGGATCTGTCCATCACTGGGATGCCAACTTTTAGTCCCTGGGACATTTGTAAGATTTTTCCAGCCCCGGGTATTCAAAATTAATAATTAATCAAAGCAGGTGTATCTTGAATAATAATGTCAAGATTCATTATTACAAACAAAAGTTGTAGGTTACAACAATGCTGTCTATGTTTCGGAAATGCCTATTATGGTGATGACCTTTCGTGGGCTACACCTTTTGAACATGGTAAAGTTTGGCGTTAATCTTGAGTGTTAAGATTTTAATTTTTTTATTCAATTGAGTTTTTTAATTATGTAAGCTTGATAAAAGATCAAATTTACATTGAAGTTCAGGAAGAAAGTTATCTTCTTTTAAAAATTCTTAGTTTCTTTGCCGATTCATTTATTAGCTGGTTCTGAGTTAATAGGTGTAAAAACTGGGTCTTCGCTAATGTTGTAACCTTGAATTCTTATCGAAATTGTTTTTCTTGTGTTTCTGAGACGCAAAAAAAGTACACCATTTAAACATCCAGAAATTGCATAACTGTTACTGTTTGTGCAGATTGGCTCTGTTAAGCCAGGATTTCACGGGACTGCAAATTTTTTGCGACAATTCAAAATTTTCCATGTCCAACTGTTGCCAAAAAGTTCGCATGACTGTCTTTGTTGCAAATCTTTCATGCAAAGTTGTAAATAATTCCACACAATTTCACTTTTTCCGAATTTCGGGTTTTTCTTCAGCGAAAATTGCGAATGGTATTTGCGCATGTTTGGCGATCTCTGCGACAAGGCAAATGTTGCACGACATTCGTGCGAGTATATTGCGATCATTCCATGACAATTTCACGGAAGTTTCGCCAAAAGAAGTGCGTGGACAACTGATTTTTGCCAAAACATTGAAATATAATCACAAAGTCGTCGCAGCATTCCCAAAAGCGTCACAAAAATGTTTTCAGATTTTGAACACAAAAAATTTGCGACTTATTTGCGCAGTATGGAGCACGTTCAGACTACGACGGTCTCGCAAAGTTGTGAATTTTACGGCTCCCGGGGAAAACTCTGAACATTTTTAAAAATTTTGCCAAAGCTGGCGACCTTTTGACGGCAACAGCAAACACCCGCGAATGTTTTATTACCATTTGGCAAACTTTTAGCATGTTTATCGACTGTATGGCTTGAACGAAATCGGGAGCGCTGTGAGTCTGGTTTCTTTGAGAGAAAGTGAGGAACTGTAAATAGTTTTTTTGTTTTTACTTGCATTTTAATTGTTAAGTTTGTGCCATTGAACAAATTTTTGTTTTAATTGCTGTTTAGCAACTGCTTGTCTAAGTAATGAAATAGTGTCATAATTTTTCTAGATTCTGTAAATTGTGAAATTGCGATCTCATATGGTATACTATACATTGTTATTTGTTGTTGTAATTTACTGTATTGGACATCAAAGCTTACTGTTTTATAAATTAGGAAAAAATGGCTTATAAAAAGTAAAGTTAAGTTGAATAGGAGGCATCATAATTCATCACACAGATCTGTCACTGTATTGGGGGTTCTGTTTCAAACCTTTTTATTGAAGGAAGATTAAATATATTTAAAATATTTCTGTTGTGTGTTTAAACTAAATCGTGCCGCCCACATGAAATACAGTAGTAAGACTGACAGTTAAGCGAGCTTTATGAGATTTTTTGTGAATTTATTGTTTATGTACAATAATACTAGACTTTCAATTGGTTTTGACTTTCATATCTTATCGGCTGTAGAATCTGCAATTTAAAAATCAGCAGACGTCAAGGTATCACTGTGTCGGTCTATAACGAATGAAATTGAATTTTTATTAATAAATCAAATTACAAGTCAATTCAGTTTTGGTAAGTGGAAATCGTTTGTTTAGCATAAGTTATCTCAAAATGACATTATTAAAGTCTATAGTTGGTTTAAGATATAGACTATTTTTGTACACATACAATCAGATCTTTTGTACACATACAATTAGGTCTTTTGTACACATACAATCAGATCTTTTGTACACATACAATCAGATCTTTTGTACACATACAATCAGATCTTTTGTACACATACAATCAGATCTTTTGTACACATACAATTAGATCTTTTGTACACATACAATTAGATCTTTTGTACACATACAATCAGATCTTTTGTACACATACAATCAGATCTTTTGTACACATACAATTAGATCTTTTGTACACATACAATCAGATCTTTTGTACACATACATTCAGATCTTTTGTACACATACAATCAGATCTTTTGTACACATACAATCAGATCTTTTGTACACATACAATCAGATCTTTTGTACACATACAATCAGATCTTTTGTACACATACAATTAGATCTTTTGTACACATACAATCAGATCTTTTGTATACATACAATTAGATCTTTTGTACACATACAATCAGATCTTGTACGCCTGCAGTTGTAATGCTGCACAGACATTTACCGAGACGAAGACGGTTTAGACCGGGATATTTGTAACTCTTCGAACAAATCTGTTCATAAGAATGGATATGTTGTCTGTATAAACACAATGGCTTCATTGGAAAAAAATGTCTACAGTATCATCTCATAGTATTAAGTCATTTTCTATCCACATACAAATTTTTGCTATTCTTGTGGTTAAACGACATCATTTTCAACAGCAAATGTGAGCCAGTTATACTTTATATCTGACAATATATAGCAAAAATTTTTGATAATAGTTCATTTGGTATTGTCACATTTATTTTAAATTAGTTGACTAGATGATGACATGTCAAAAAAAGATTTTTTTGTTAAAAAGTTTGTCAAAATTATTATTTCAACAAAATAACACAAATGGCAATGAATTAATGGAATCAAGTACATTAATGTACTAATGTACATGTTTCTGCATTTCAAGTGATTCGTTATATACAAAATAATAATGGCATTTCACACTAGAACATTGATACAGCTACAGTGTCACTATAATACACATATTTAATTTTATACTACAAAGCCACAAAAATCAAATTTACATTTTCTAAACAATTTATCACAACAGAGTTCACGATCCGCTGAATCAATTTTAGCTAGTAGCTGGAGTTGGCAATAGCGGCGGAGGCAGATTTTCCACCTCAGCATCAGCTTCATCGATGTCGACTTTCTTCCGAGCTCTTATCGTGCACGGTGTTCTAGCTAACACGTCCTGTATCTCCTGCGTCATTGATTCTTTAAACTGCCTCATCTCGGCTTGGAGGGCCAACGTGTTTTCCATTAGCGTCTCTTGACGCAAACGTAACTCCGCCAGTGCATTCAGATTCTGGTACATCAGTCTCAAGCCTGAAATTTACAAGCACGTATTTAAAACGGTCCGAGTTCGACACTCGCTCAGGGCGGTTTTATTTGCTACGCTCATTCTGAGCTTTAACTTCATCCAGGGAGGATGCATACATCCAAATGTGATTCAGAAACCTCTACTGGTTCAGTGGCTCGTTTTAGAGGCATTTATTGATAATAAGCCAGGTTTCAGTCCTGCCAAAGATATTATTTTGAGAAGGCCCTGTCGTTGAATGCTGCATTCGGGCATGAAAATGTTGTCCTCTGTTGGCTTTGACAATGAAGCAGTGGCGAATCATAGCTGAAATTGGTGGCGGTGCTGCTTCAGAAAATTTTTAGTCATTTTTTTAATACTGTGTAAAACGTAACAAACATATGTAATTTTAATGCTGTAGTTATATTTAAGATCAGGTGTTGAACGGCCTCTTTTCTTATTTGTAACTTTCTTATGGAGAGACAACTGTGAAAAATTAAGCTGTTGTAGTTCACTTACAGTCACACAAGTTATTTCTTTGGGACGCAAGGCGTCCACTATTAAATAATTTATGTTTAAAGCATACACGCTAAGTTTACACTTTATCACATCCAAGAATATGATTGTAAGCACGTGGCAATGGTTACTGTGATAGAGACAGTACTTTTCTACCTAGCAGCAGATGCTAGCATACAGCGTGTTAGTTCAGACACGTGCGCATGGCCGCATGCTCACAACAGCCAAACACCACTTTGCTTGGGCTGTGAGGCAAACAGTACTACCCTCACGTGCTCTGGTTCCGTACCAGTATAAAGAAAGAACTAAAGAAAAAAGACATTATATTGAATATTATCGATAATAATGAGTGAAAACAGGAGTTGCTGCAGCATCACAATACCTCTATTTCAAGGCTAAAATGTTAAAGTCATTATAAAGGATAACTGCGTACCTTCACACATAACACCACTGTTTCCATAGCCACCAGGTGGAGTTGCCTCACCAGACATGTAGCTGTCAAACTCTTCCTTAGACAAGCTGAGCGACTCCGCATTAATGCTTTCAATGAAAGTCACGGCACAACACTAGAATGTTCCAAAAAGTAATTTGCGTTTTAGTAAGCATTAGAAAAAAAGTCCTTAATGAGCGATATTTACGTACTGACAAATCTGCTTTTTTACATAAACTGCTCACAGAAGATCAAATGTCATTCAAGGTAAGAAGATGTAAATGTGCCCAAATTCAATTTGAAACAGTTTTTTTACTTAGAATTTGACTCGAATCTAAAATTATATATTTAAATAATTCTGCACTCCTAATACATTCGTTCTTTATCATTAAAATGTTTGAAACAGCAGCATGCAATCAGCACAATTCAGTTGCGATTTCTGGGCACAAATTTTAAACAAACTCATCATCATCATACGCCCGTCATGTCTATTGTAGACATTGGGCATCCAGAATTCTAAAGTAAAAGAAATCTGTCTTCAGACAGGTAAACGCAGCAGTAGTCCAGCAAAAAAACTAGACTCAGAATTCTAAAGTAAAAGAAATCTGTCTTCAGACAGGTAAACGCAGCAGTAGTCCAGCAAAAAAACTAGACGCAGAATTCTAAAGTAAAAGAAATCTGTCTTCAGACAGGTAAACGCAGCAGTAGTCCAGCAAAAAAACTAGACTCAGAATTCTAAAGTAAAAGAAATCTGTCTTCAGACAGGTAAACGCAGCAGTAGTCCAGCAAAAAAACTAGACTCAGAATTCTAAAGTAAAAGAAATCTGTCTTCAGACAGGTAAACGCAGCAGTAATCCAGCAAAAAAACTAGACACTGCTACGCCAGTGGCTTGTCAGCATCACATCCGTTTAAACAAACTATTAGTGTCTTGCTTCAGAACAATATGCATTATCTTTGTGAGACCACTTTCTATTAGTGATTCGAAAATCTACAAAACTTAATTCAAATTCAAAAATGCAAAAATTATGTTTAATTTGAGTTGTTAAGTCGCAAGTTTGATTTGATTTGAATTCACTTCCTGGCAAAGAACGCTCACCCCTACTGCCCAGTGAAACAGAAATCATATAACTAATTTATTAGTGACAGAAGATGTTTATGTTTTTCATGAATCAGGAGAGGTAGCAGTTTTCAGCAACACAATTTCCTGGTACAGAATTCCATAGGTAAGAAGCCCGGGGAAAGCGGGATTTAAAAGCAGCTGTTCTACATGTATGAATGTCCCGGAGAAGTATATGAAAAGCGATTACTGCAAGTAATTGTCAACATTTGGGAAAAAGACCACTGCGAAAACATAAATGGTGGCATGCCGTATACAACTGATGCCTGAATTTAAAATTTTAATAAAAAACAAAGTAATTGTTTGCAAGTTTAATTAGCATTCTTAGTGCAGCAGCAAAACACTAGCATGTAATAATCAATTTAATAATAATAACTAGCAAAGGAAAATTGAACACCTAATTAACTCGTCGATACTCCTCTCGGTGGACCTGTCCTAACATATAGCCCACACCATCGTGTAGCCCTGTCCTTCCTCTTTGTAAAGAGCTATATATCTCTTTCCGAGAGTCCCACCAGGCGCCACTAGAACGTTTTTTCCGCAGGCTGTTTGGTCAAAATTTCGAAAAAATCGTGAGTTGGGTCCGGGAAAACGCCCGTTACGGGACGCCGTGGCCCTCTCGGGAATTCTAAATATGCCTACTACACCCACGGATAAACGGGCTATCTATCCATACCCAGCACCACCCTCGGCCCGTTCCAGTTCTTCAGAAATAAGAGGTATAAGTTTTGCAAAAAAGGGCCATTTTTGAAGGTTTTTTGCCCCCCTTCCTTCCGGTGGGCCCAATTCGAAAAATAAACCATCAATGTCACGACACTAGATCGAGACCTTTCGTTTGATGTATAGATCGCCGCAAATGGTGGCCTCGTCCGGGCTGTAGCCTCGAATCTTATATATATATATATATATATATAAATATACCAAGAATATTAATATAAGAGATGATGATAATCATAACAATGGCAACAATATTTTTCATGATTACTAGTCACGGGGGGGGATGTGAGCAATCTCTATCAGAAGGCAAATTTGAATCTAATCGAATTAGTGACTTTCGAAATCGAAAACAAACGAATATCAAGATTTCGAATCCGAATTCGACTTTAGTTGTCGAACAAATTTTTAAACCACTAATAAAAAGCCGTCTTACAAAGATCACGTATCTTACTTGATTAGTAAAAACACTAATAATTTGTTTAAAAATTGTTCACAGAAATCACAGCTAAATTGTGTCTATTGCGTGCTGTTTCAAGATTTTCGCTCTTGTGATAACCACGTGTCACTGCAAATCACTGGTTGAAGTATGACAAACCATTGCGGATTCACGGTCAGGTTGTATGTGTGCTGGCAGATATATTAAACTTTAGAAATTTTTAAACCAGAAAGCTAGTCAAATATTTGCTTTTTTCTGTGAATAAGCAACAGGCGAATTATTTAAAAAAGTTGTATCCATATTTAACAATTTATCATTTATATAGTTAACAAAAATTTGTAGCTTTAGCCGACTTAGCTGATTTTTTCTTTAAGCCAACTCAGCTGAAAAATCATTCAACTTCAACCGAGCTAGCTGATTTACTGTGTGAGTCAGCGGATGTAGTAGCAACTGACTCAACTTCAGCCGAGCTAGCTGATTTACTGTGTGAGTCAGCTGATGTAGTAGCAACTGACTCAACTTCAGCAGAGCTAGCTGATTTACTGTGTGAGTCAGCTGATGTAGTAGCAACTGACTCAACTTCAGCTGAGCTAGCTGATTTACTGTGAGAGTCAGCTGATGTAGTAGCAACTGACTCAACTTCAGCAGAGCTAGCTGATTTACTGTGTGAGTCAGCTGATGTAGTAGCAGCTGACTCAACCTCAGCCGAGCTAGCTGATTTACGGTGTGAGTCAGCTGATGTAGTAGCAGCTGACTCAACTTCAGCAGAGCTAGCTGATTTACTGTGTGAGTCAGCTGATGTAGTAGCAACTGACTCAACCTCACCCGAGCTAGCTGATTTACTGTGTAAGTCAGCTGATGTAGTAGCAACTGACTCAACTTCAGCCGAGCTAGCTGATTTACTGTGTGAGTCAGCTGATGTAGTAGCAACTGACTCAACTTCAGCCGAGCTAGCTGATTTACGGTGCGAGGCAGCATATGTAGTAGCAACTGACTCAACTTCAGCCGAGCTAGCTGATTTACTGTGAGAGTCAGCTGATGTAGTAGCAACTGACTCAACTTCAGCAGAGCTAGCTGATTTACTGTGTGAGTCAGCTAATGTAGTAGCAACTGACTCAACTTCAGCCGAGCTAGCTGATTTACTGTGCGAGTCAGCTGATGTAGTAGCAACTGACTCAAATTCAGCAGAGTTAGCTGATTTACTGTGTGAGTCAGCTGATGTAGTAGCAACTGACTCAACCTCAGCAGAGCTAGCTGATTTACTGTGTGAGTCAGCCGATGTAGTAGCAACTGACTCAACTTCAGCCTCTAGTTATAAATTCTTACCAAGTTAGTAAAGTAATACCCAGCTTCCCCAGTCTGTAGTTTACTGGGATTACTAAACCGAGTTATATACTGTATGTTAGACTGTAGCATAGGCGGATTTGCCTTGAGTACAATGTATATAAGAGCTGGTAAAAAATCATCAGCGCTAGCCGGTCCCCCTAGTGACTCCTTCAACACTTCAAAAACTTGTTTACTGCATCGTACTATACACGTGAGCTTGTCTTGTGGCGCCCTCTTGGAATCCATCTCAATAATATCTGAAATGTAGAGTTATCAAAATTATTCAAAAGTGTTAACGTTCTTCATCGAGTGTTACCTGAAGTGATAATAATACATACATACATTATAAGTAAGAATTTCTTTTTTTCCTAGTTTCTGGGACTTTTTAGTATTCAATTCATCAACCTTCCCATAAGCAAAAAACTGAGTTTATTGCCAAATACAGTTTCAGCCAATACAGATGATCAAAAAGCATACTGTAAGATAATTCAGTTTTATACATTTCGTTACAAATCTCTTGTACGCTAACTTAGGCTTGTATCAATGAGGCTCAAACTAAATTAATGTTAATGTTTATGCATATTATTAACCCGATTTCCAGTCAAATAACACTGACTTGTAAAAAATGAATGAAAGTGAGTGGATTCTGATTCCAGTAAAAAATGAATGAAAGTGAGTGGATTACGGATCAGAAGTCTTGCAATTCCCAAGGAATTTTGTAACAACTACCTAATAAATCAGCAGTTCAACAATTGAAAACATCCACAAAAATGCTTTTTCATAATTCTCTGAATACACTTTGATACAAACAAGTTACAATGTTGTTCAGTCACTACTACGTGTAGATAAACCTACAGAGATTAAGCAACTAAAACTGGTTAAACAAGTAAACAGTCCCGACTAGGGGCTGTATGACACTGTTTTATTACACATGCAACGTTTTTTGTAGTTCCCAGGCAATTCTAAAAGTTGAGCTTTTTAAATCGAAAAATATAAAATTGCAAAGTATTGTTTCCGTTTTTTCTGACACCAGATGAGAAAGACGTCAAAAAACAAGGTGACTCATGCATATCGTAACACATATCATATCATAGCACTCATGCAGTAAAAGAAATGCATCGATTGAGCAACAATGTTTGTATAGTAGAGCAACAATGTTTGTACAGTAAGTTTTAGTTTATATAAACTTTTACTCAAACCTCAAAGTGATGCAGGCTAGCTTATGAACTAACGTCTCAGTGCCTACAACTAGCTTGCCTACCTTGAATAGCCTGATCAATCTTTTCTCGAATTCTTGTGTCTCTCTCGTTAATCGCCGCATCCATCATGGTAGCCGTGATCCAGTTCAAACTCCGTATCCGGTTCTGTATCTGTAAATCTCTCTCCTCGTCCTGGGTCGTCAGCGGACAAAACATGACCCTGTACAAGCGAGTCGTTAAGTACTTTTCTATAAAATCCATCAGCTGGGTGATTTGTTCTTCTGTAGAACCTAGAAGAGCAAAATATTGCAAGTGGGTTATTTAATTAGAGTTTTGTAAAGTTTGCAGAATTATTAAAGGAAAACCGGATGATTGCGCAAACATTAGTTCAGAATAAAGAATGCTCTAAAGTATTGAATACTACAAAAGCTTTTTCTAAATCAAAACTTAAATAATAATTACTGCGGATACTCAAATTTCGTTAAGCTTTCAAAGCTACGCGCGGCTCAGTGAATCTACTAAGATTGGCAGCGGCGCCTTTTTGTTACATGCACGTGGCTGACAAATAGAAGGTGGTACCGTGATAACCATGATCATGAACTGCTGTGTTAGTTTCATGACGTCATATGATGTAGAGCCCATTTTTTGTGACATGATGCATTTAAACAGTACTGTAACACTTATGCAAATGTGCTTGACGTGCAAGGGAAGGCGCCTGCCGTTGCACAAGCTGTGGTTAGTTTCTGACGTAAGCAAAAGCTGTGTTCGGTTACCGTTATTTAACTTTCTAAGCTAATTATTCAGATATAAGGAACAATTGTTAACTTTTATAAGCAAGAAAATGTATATTTTGGATAGTAAATTAAAATGAGATTGAGTCTAAACAAACGTCCGGTCTTCCTTTAAAGGAGACGAAAAGTCAATTTTAAACATTGTCTGCAAAAGCTTTCCATAACAAAGTTACATAACTTAGCATTACACTTAGCTGCTTGATAGGCTTATGTAACTAGAAAAAGAAAAATCTTCGTAATTTAAATATCTGCACCATCTGTTAAAATGTCACTGACTCACCTTTTCAGTGTGCACCACTGACTCACAAAAAAAGTATTTTCAAGCTTATTAACAAGATACAGTAATTTATACGTTTGCTTAGTTAGTGAAGATATGCTACGAATGTACTGATTATTTTTTCAAACTTTAAGCAGTGTTATCTAAACAATTTACTGCCAAAATGGCTACACTTAGCTGTCATCGCAGGTGTTTAAATCATCAAGTTTTAGACAATGCTGCTCCTAACACAAGCTCTCTATGCAATAAGATAATATCCAAGTGATACAAAATCTCAGGACGATTTTTTTGCTTTATATAATTAAAGGGTTTTTATCTTAGATGTGCATATTGATTTTAAGAAATGCATGTTAAAACAATTGTGATTGTAACAAATAATTAGATTTTAAGAATTTTTTTACAAATTTTGGCAGCACAGTGTCTTACTCTGGAATGCGGGATGCGTTTGCAGCCTCTCTGCCATTGTTTGGTAGAAATCCTGTACCATTTCTGACATTTCATCAATTGGCATGTCGGGATTCTGGGATACTCGATCACAGAAGGCATTTATCTGTTTGGACACATCCATGGCAGCCGCCTTTTTCAAACTTTTCAAAAACTCGGCAAAATCCTTTCCGATTTGCTGCGTCTCAAAACTTGGCTGCCGATGTTTTGGTTTAATACCAGCAGGTGGAGCAGGCTGTTCTGTAAAAAATGAACGGAAACAATAGCACGATTTAAATGGTACAAAGAATAGAACATGCCATTAACTTTTCAGAATTCATATCCCAAAATGCAACCGAAAGTTTAATCTCTCTAGCCAAAAACTGGAATTACAGCCACAAATCCAAGAAAAAAGATTCACACATGCTGATGATACACGAGTAGGAATGCATTTGATACAAAGGCACACAAATCTAATGGATATCACTATATCAAAAGTTAAGTGTATATTTTAGAGTGGACAGATACAGTGTTTTCTCTCCTATCAAGGTTGTTCCGTTCCAGGCCCACCCGCGATAAGTGAATTTCCGCGAAGTAGGGACGCTATACTTATTTTAGTAGTGATACAGTAGTTATTTTAAGTCTTTATAAACTCTCCCGACACTCTTATACAACACCCTTTCCAATTTCTCTAATAACTTTTCCCATACTGTACATGAACTGTTTAAAAAACTTTACTTAAATGTTCACCGCAGATGAAAACTACGCACACGCGACATTAGGATGCTAACATGAAATGGAAAAGCTGAGAGGGGGTAGCTGCGCACAGCGAAAGAAAACAAACTGCATGGTACCTGAACCAATCAGGTACCTGAGCCTTTTAATGTTAGAATTAATATTTTTAATATATTTTTATACATTTTGCGATTTTTTTTATGCAAAATTCATCAAATCTATACATTATTGTACAATACGTACTACGCATCTGCAAAAATACTTTAGACGAAGTACCGCAAAAACCCGCGAAACAACGAAAATACAGCGATAACTATTTTACATTAATATTTTTGAAAACCCGTGAAACAGCGAGTCCGCGAAGTAGCGAGGGAAAAGTTAGCGTGGACAGAAAATTGCAAGCATGCTACAGAGATGAGATATGAAGATATAAATTAAACTGAAATCACAGTCTTATAATTTTATGATTTTCAAAATTTTAAATGGTCAAATATAATGGAAAAATAATAATTTAATTTAAATTATGCTTTATTTTAGTTTGAAGACATTGTCTTAAGTCAAAAATACATGGTGTTACTAATAAAAGTAATTCTGAAGACATAACTTGTTATTTTCAAATACTAAAAAGAGATGTATTAGTTAACAGAATACTTACACAGGTGCCATAGTCATATTAAGAGTACAAAAAAATCCACTGCAACGGGCCGAAATTTTAGTGCATATAAAACATGCACATGTAGATAAATAACATGTTTTAAAATACTGTTAGAAGACATGTTTCAAAATACTGTATAAAGGCCACCTTGGGACTGGAAAAAACCGTCCCTTATAGCCAAAGTTGAGTCAGACCGAGGGGGTATGTAGACCTGTACTTTTCTGTACTTTTGCCCATATTTTTATGGATTATTGCTACACATTCAGTGCAAACGGTATTTAGGAAACTCCTTCAGTGATGCGAGATCCGAGCTGTTCGAAGGCTGAAGTTGCGAAAAATTGAGATTAAAAATTGTTCAATTTCGCTTTGGTCATAGGGCCCTTATATGCGAGGTAATTTACCTGGGTTTCTATTACGTGGGACCTGAAGATATCGTCACTTATAACCGAAAATCCCTTATATCCGAAGACTTTTATAAGGAAAAACGTTACGAAAAATCGGGACCGGTGTTGGTGGTCCCTTATAAGCGAGTACCTTATATCCGAGGTTGACTGTAACATTCAACTGGTTAATATCATTCTCTACACAGATTGTAAAGGCTCAATACTACAATACAAGGCTACATAGATTGAGATCAATACTTAAGGAAATTTTGCATTGCAGTGTAGTATGCAGGTTTCAGCTTATTAAAGTTACATAACTACATAACTTAATCTGGAGATTGAAATGACAAAACGACAAAGAATAGCACTTAAATTACACATGTTTTACGGCAACTGATTTACACATAGCAGTTAAAACGGTTCGTTTAGACTCAAAGTCGGAGGTTATTACTCACCTTGAGTTTCCTTAGTTTTCTTTGGCTTGAAAATGAATCGAACGCTTTTGGATCGTTTCTCGGCTTGTTGTCTCTTCTTTTCCTGAAACTTGCCAAAAGCTAGCGGGCTACCGGTGGCAGCTTTACCTTTCTTTGACGTAGAACTGCTATCAACAATACAAAACATTTAAAATAAAATTCTACATTGGTTTCTTTTCTCAATTATTGCATGACACACAGTAGTGCTCTCATATAAAACATGAAGCTTAAGTTCATTTATAGAACATACGAAATCTTAGCAGGATGTGTTTTATGCTTAAAGTACACAAGAAGCTATCATCTCAAAAGCAGAGAATACGTGTTTGACAATAAACATAACAGTGCGCAACAAGTTTTATTGAAGGCCACAAGATGGCGCAATACACAACAATTGCATATTTATATGCCTACAAAAATAGGTGTGTTTTGACGAGAAATGAAATTTTTCTAAATCACCGTACAGGTTAGTTTCAAACAGAATTGAATTTCACTACATAAGGAGGACAGAATCTGAACGGACTGTTGTGATGAAACATTTGTAACTTGGCAATATTTTGCTGAGACCTAATCTGTACTTTCTTGAATCACGTACTGTTATAAGCTCCCTAATATAAGCCAGTGCTGCACTATGGACATTAGCAAGGGCTTGAAAATTATAATAGGGACTGATTGTAACTGACAAGCCCCTTCACCAATGTGCTATGATATTTGAGGAGAGGCTGCTACTATTGTTTTTTCTTTTGTTTTTTACAGCACATTCAGAGCAAATTCTCTCTCATCTTGAAAATCCTCTTATAAACCATGTCAGTAAATAATTTTTTAATTGTTTACAATGACAAAGATGTGATGTATTAGCAAGTACCTTAGTTAATTACCGATGACCTCTACTGAACTGTTTACCACACTGTTTTTTTATTACTTGTCTAATTAATTTTTATAAACGTTATAGCTAACAAAGATCAAAACACAGAAAGCTTCTAGTCCATGATAAACATTGAGAATACAGAACAACCTGTGGATTTCTCTTGTTCATTGTACAGTGTTTACTTTACTACAGTGATGTTAATTTGTCACCTGGTGGTTTGTTGAGTTCTGTTCTAAAAATTACAGACATATACATGCCTATGTGAATGATGGTGTTCAGACGGTGATCGTGTCTTCTGGTACTCCTTCCAGCATTTCGAACACAGTCCCTGCCACTGGGGGTTACCATAGAAACCGCATCCGTTTCGACACAACAAATCCGATTCATTGATGTGGAAACCTCTCTTACCAGTTGGTAATAGCCAGTAGTCTGAAGAGTCTGATGCAGTTGCCATGCTGTATTGCTTAACTCATCCACTAACATAAAAAATATTTGCTATTACTAGTATTAGCACAGTTTGGCATTAGATATGCAGACCACTGCAAACTGCAGCTAAGATTCAAAATAGGACTGCAAAGCTCCTTCAGTCGCATACTGGCTGCACTAAATCTAACTACTACCTTCATAAGATTGGAAACGTTAATTCTCCGCTCTGCGAGTGTGGTTCAATGACTCGATCTACAAAGCACTTTTTTGTCTTAGTGTGGTCTAATCAAATAAATATGTAATGTATATGTATTAATGTATAATGACCTACTTTCACACATATGTTCTGTAGTATCATTTGCAAAATGACAGAATGAACATTTCAAATTTTCTTTATACGAGTTATTAAAATTTGCTATTACTATTAGATCAATCATGTTCAACCTTATAGCCATCTATATCTCATCTCGTCTAGCGACATTTTAACACATAATCTTGCCTTTGAAAACTGTTGTTATTTAGAATCCTAATTTTTTCATGTTCTGTTTTAATTTTTGATAAACATATTATATTAATTTCGCTTTTTATGTACTTTGCATTTCATGTAAAAATTAGTGTAAAAAATTATTGGAAGATTCACGATGATTCTTATTCTATTAGACGAAAACAAATAAATTTAAACTGCTAAAGTGAGAGATAGCTAAAGTGAGAAATAAACATACAACCTACAGCACTATGAAAAAACTGCAGATTTGCAAGAATCCAATTGTTGGTATGAAAGATCTTCATTTCAAAATAACCAGAGCACAGTAACTTAAAGATACCCCGTATTTATACAATGAAAACAACGTGAAACGCCGTGTAACGCTTTGTTGGAGTGCCATTAATTTGAAAAGAACGTTAATACTTACCACTTCGTTAAAAATTTAGCCTCTTAGTGTGCAAATACTTTGTTGTTTTAAGAATTTGTCGCGTGGCGTGAAGAAAGCAAAAAAACTTTTCGCCTCGGATGAATTTTTCAGTCACGTAGGTTTTTTGGCTTTCATGCTGAAAAACTGATGTAACTTACTTGAACCTGAAGGTTGTTTTTGATTGATTTTTCGTCACAGTAAATGTTGTGTTTTTTCTGACACGGTTCAATCTGAGTTATCACCTAGTTTATAGAAGTAATTCTTTGCCTTTAGCATCATGACTTTGAGATATGAAATTTTCGCCATTTAAAGCAGCTAGTTTGCATAAGGTCACTAGTGACTTGCACAGTTTTCTTCAGATCAGTGACGTCACCGTGGAAACTTGAATATAAATTCAAAATGGCAGTCTGCATATACAGCATTACGTTTTGCATGCTAAAAATAGGTGAAGGATATTAAGTAATTTTCATCGAATTGTATTTTATCACACATTAAATTGTTACTGGAATTCAGGCAGTAGTTAGCCAGCCGGATAAGATGCGTTTAGTGATTTGAGTTAGATACTACATTGAATTTCTTTCTGATTGCTACCAGGTGGCATCATTAATTTAAAATTTTCACAAGGCATTTTTGTAAACAAGTGCCTGATGTAATATTACAGTTACTACTTAAAAATTATGCATGGTCATTAATTCTTTTTAATCAGTAAATTTTGTTTAACTCGTTGTTGTCAAAATTGATCTGTAAAATTACTTTATTACTAATTGTTAAATTACTGCTATACGTATGTTTGTTAATTGATATTATATTTTTTCTTATAGGTAACAGTGTGTTGGCATTGCCTTGCACTGCCAGATTTTGGGCAGTTGATGATGAAGCCATTAAAGCACTTAAAGATTATACCTGTTCTGTACGAGCAGAATTTTTTAGTGCGCCAATATTTGTTAAGAAGCAGTAGTCTGAATTTACATACTAATACGGGTAAAATTTTATCAGTTATAATTAATGTTGTTCATTCAGCTTAACGTCTCATTCTGTGTATGTGCTGCTTGTGCAATTTCACGACTTTCATTTTTGCTCTGATCCATTTTACCGGTATTTGCCTGTTCCTTGCAATGTTCCAGTCACATTTCCTTGCTAAAACACATGAACTTGGCAAAATGCAGTCAAAGGGATTTGCATTAGAAAAATGAACACTGCAGAACACCCTACATATGATGGTGTTACATATGGCAAGAAAAGTTTCTCCTATTATGGAGCCACATTGTGGAATGAATTACCAAACTGTCTCCGAATGGCCGAAAATCTTGGGGAATTTAAACGTCTAATTAACTCATGGACTGGTGTATCATGTAAATGTGCCATTTGTAAATTCAGCGAACTTCCCAATTTTGTTAAGTCTTAATTAAATGCTGAATGTGTTGGCAGGAAAAAAATTTTTATTGACCTAGATAGGTTTGGTGTAAATTTTAGAAAATGTTACTGCCTAAAATTTTACTTTCTCAAATTTTTACTGTCTTCATGTAGGTGGCATCCGAAAGATTTTAAGAAGTACATATTATTACCATGTTATCGCTCATATACATTATGTTTGATATCGGTTTACGAGCTTTAAGCTCATGTTTTACAAATATGTACTGTTTTATATCATACCGATGAAAATAAATATTATCTTATCTTTTCTTATCTTATTACATATTACCTTTAACTGCATACCTCAGGTTCTCTTATCATAATTAGAGTAATATATATATATATATAATTTTTATTCGTACTCATGATATAATCACATTAAATAAACAAACAGATAAACAAGCAAAATAACATTAATTAACAAGATTAGTAAGCAATGTGAATATATACAATTAAGTGAGAGTAAGATATGTTAGTATGGCATAGAATTCATTCCTGTCAAAAAAATCAAAACAATTACATTCTAATAATAATAATAATAATCTTTTTATTTATCTTGTAACACACGCACAGTTATAATACAATTAATTTGGAAACAAAAATGTGAAGAAAAGGCAGCGAAAGACCAATTGGTCA
This sequence comes from Tubiluchus corallicola, assembly GCA_030141605.1. NCBI lineage: Eukaryota > Metazoa > Priapulida > Priapulimorpha > Priapulimorphida > Tubiluchidae > Tubiluchus > Tubiluchus corallicola. The sequence continues at coordinate 319,955 of JAQGDQ010000152.1, read as the reverse complement.
TCTAGTCAGCTGCCCTTAAGAGCTGCCTTCTAGAGCCCATATAACTTTAATGAAAGTTTATAGTCCATATTTGTTCATCGCTAGCATAACTTCTTACATCTAATGTAGAAATTAAGTAAGAAAATTTTCATTTGTGTAAAAAGTTTTGTACTCGTTATAATTAGATAAATTATCTGTTATTATTGTTATCTCTAACAAATCATAGTTAAGGTCACACTAATGCTGACTGTACTGGGTATCACCAAGTCAGTACAACAGCAAGAGATTCTAACTTCTTGAACAATTAAATAATTAAATCTAATGACCCAACTTGTCTGGAGCAAACAGGCTTTTTAGCACCATGCTTAATTATGCTTTGGTACTGAACAGACTGGAATCTTTTTAGGTTCGTTCGCTTCTTCTGAACGTTATGATGTCATTGTTGTGGGTGGAGGCCATGCAGGTAGTGAAGCAGCTGCTGCATCAGCCAGAATGGGTGCAAAAACATTGCTGCTGACCCACAAGCTCGAAACAATTGGTAACAAGAAGTATTTCACATTTCTTTTGTGTTACTTGTAATCGTTATGTTTTTGTAGTGACTAATTTATGATTGGGCCAATCCTAATGGCTGTGATATGATCAAAACCTAACTGCTTATCCTGTATTATGAGATACCTATGTAGAGATGTCTTAGCCAATTCACTTGTAGGTTGAGCTCCTCTCACTTAGATATTTCAGTTAGTCAGTCAGTCAGGTAGTTGGAGAGTTAGAGCAAGTATGGCAGATAATACTGTTTTGAGACAATTTTCCTCATACTTTCCTTTATTTTTACATATCAGATTCAATGTTGCTTAACTTATGTTGCTCAGCACGTGTGGTGGAGTCACTCATCTTATGGCTATTTCTCACATGTGGATAAGTCATGTTTTTTTAGAACTAGCATAGGGTTTTTAAGGTAGTTAATCTTTTCTTACCAATTTTATGTTAAAAAGTGTAATGGTATTTCTTTAAATTTTGCATATACTAAATGCTTTATCTCTGTATATATTTCTGTTAAGTGCTTTATTTTTCAATAATTTCAGGGCAGATGTCATGTAATCCATCATTTGGGGGAATTGGCAAAGGGCATTTAATGCGCGAAGTGGACGCACTAGATGGACTTTGCGCTCGGATATGTGGTAAGTAAATTTATTAGCAAATCTATCTAAAAATAACTTACAATAAAATATGACAAGATTGTATCATAGATAATAATAGCAATAATTTTGGTGTTTAGTTGAAGAGATGCAGATCAGTAAGGTTAGTGAATTTTTTCATTACCCGTAGAAGTGCCTTTAAAATTCTAAATGGCCTGTATGCTGACTTAGAGTGTGGCCGTGCAAAGCTTAAGGATTTAAAGTCTTCCGTTTATTATTAGACATACACTGACGGAGTTATTTTGAGTTTGCAAGTCCTCCGGATCCTCAAGGAGTGGTTGTCTACAAGCAGTGTGGGTCCACAGCTCTAAAAATTCGCACCATGCAGACCGGGCACAAATTTGCGGACCGTACATCTCTGCTAATCACACCTGATTTAATGATTGACTATTTGTTAAGAAATTAGTGTTCTGCAAAGTGCAATTGCACTTTTTTTAAAAAAAGGGAATCATTGGCTGATATGAAAATTTATTTATCATATTTTGTAGGTTTGATGATGATTTTATTTTGAGCGGATGTTGGGTACCGGGACTAAAAATCATGTTAACTGGCTGGAACTATTTAACTTAACAAGATTTTTTTGCTAACTCAAGCCTTTCAAATACGCAGGAGTACTACTAGTTGATGGAACTTTATTCTATGAATTTTTAGGACATATTTAAATTCAGTTTTTGCACCTTTAACTGTTAATTTTTCGATTCTAGATGTATCAGGCATTCATTACAAGGTACTCAATCGTAGAAAAGGACCAGCAGTTTGGGTAAGGTTACAATCTTAGAAATTTTCTGTGAGAATTATTTCTTTCTGCCCTAATTAACATTAAGCTGCTTGCCATATATGACTGATCTTTTGAGCGAAGCGAATTGAGCTTTATTAGATATCCAGACATTTACCATTTAAAAAGTTTGGTACAACTACAGTTAAATCTTGTTACAATGCCAGGTCTGGGTTACCACTAAATATGGTGCTGCAGCCTGGTTGGCAGTAGGGCGAGGGCTATTAAATATCAAAGCACCATTTTGCTGTGCAACCTTGATTTTGTTTTATGATTAATTTGACTATGTGATAAATAATGTAGTTACATTATACCAGGGGTGTGCAAATTATCTGACTAGCTGGGCCACATTAAACTTTCCCGCAATTACTGCGGGCCACAGGAAGTTTGATCAAGGAGCCAAGTACAGAAAGGCGTAATAACGATTTTTTGCATCCGACCTGCGTACATCATTACTACTACACTCAAGAAACTATTTTAGAAGTTATTAAAATTTATACTACAAACCCTATATTTCTACTTTCAGGACAGATAGTGGTAATTCCATTACAATGCATATTAGTAATGTGTATTACACAGTCTGTGTAGTACAGTGACATTAAGCTACAACCATCTTGTAAGGGTTAATGGCATCCGATCTAGTAGAAAAAACTATCCGCACTATCTTTGCCACGGACTTCAGCTGGATACACTCAATTAATCGCCCGGGCCGCAGTTTCATTAGGTTGACAAATCTCTTCGCGGGCCGCAATTTGCACACCCCTGCATTATACCTAGAACAATACGTGTGTTATGTACAAATTTTGCTGTATTAATAAAGCAGGTTTAGTTGTACAGTGGTACCTTGCAAAACTTTTACATAACACAATGTGGAGTAGCAATCTTGTGAAATACTGTTTAATTAAATAATTGCTGATTAGAGAAATATGTAGCCACACAGTGTACCCATGCTCCTAACGTAACATTACTGGATAATTAAGATTGCTTAACTTGACCTTGAGTTAAACAGCTTCAATAGCCATTAAATTCACATCAGTTCTGTACTAAAGCTTAGCTACGCAACTTTTGCACGCTTCTTGCTCAAAACCTCAGCATTCACTTTCACACAGTCACTTGCCACGAAACCTAAATCTTCATTTAAACACCATAATTTTATCACCGATCATTGTTTTTACAATATAAATGGCTGTTTTTCAGCAACAATTCACTGTGCTTTATCTTAGCTGGCATTATAATGGGGTAGATCTATTATGTACAGTGGACTTTCCACAGAGCAGATATGTTGGCGAATGGCGGTAAGCGAGGTTGGCAGTATTCTCTATATCTAATACATTATGGAAACCTGGACAAGCCAAAAGCTGGCATTATAATGAGAGGCGATATAATGAGGTTCGACTGTAGATTATATATAGAGATTTTTCTAATTTAAAATGATAATTATTGCGATTTTAGGGTTTGAGAGCTCAGATTGATAGGAAGCTGTATAAGCAGCACATGCAGCAGGAACTTTTGTCTAACACTCCTAACCTGACAGTTCTTGCAAGACCCGTAGAAGATCTTTTATTATCTGCTCCTGGGACGCCTACCAGTAAAGCTAGTAAAGCGTGCAAACAGCAATGTTACGGCGTCATATTCGGTACGTGATGTTTGCTTTTTATGAAATGGATTTAATAACAAATTTCTATATATATCAGTATATGTATATATATATAGACATTATTATGTTTACACAAACAAGCTACTGGAGACAGCAAACGCATAATTTTTGTCAACAAATTTTGCTGCATATATTTTTTTCTCATGAATGTAAAGGTACTCATTAATTTACAGAAGCTATGCTGCTTTTAAAGCATGTACGTTCACTTCCAGTGCGAATTGGTTTGTTTGGTGTGAATAAGTGTACAAGTGTAACTTGAAAAAATAAAGCTAGCTATCTTGAACATTGTTAATGTCTTTCTTCCTTGTATTGCCGCACGTTATTAAAGTGTCAAATTTGAATCTGATTCTTTTGACATCCAGGAGATGGCAGCAGAATAGAGGCTAAGAGTGTTATCCTCACTACCGGCACGTTTTTGCGAGGACAGATCAACATCGGTTTGACCGTGAAGCCCGCTGGACGTGCGGGTGATGAACCGGCTGTAGGTCTGGCTAAAACACTGGAAAATGCTGGCTTCGTCATGGGTAGGCTGAAAACAGGTTAGTTTCCTGTGTAGTGTCAAATGATTTTTTGTAGCCAGGGCTTCCTGCACTGGAAGACAGAGTTGTAATACTCACGGTTTAGGGGGTCATGGTTGTATCTTATTTACAAGGTAGAACTGAGTTTAAGGAAGACAGAAAGGCAGTAGGTGGAAAACAGACACCGTAGACTTGAACTGTAAATTTGGATAACAGTATGGTAGTGGTATTGATAATGTAGTAATGAAGTAGGTGGTGGTAGCAGTAGTGATAACATTACTGTCATTATAGTAGTGATAGCAGCAGCAGTAGTAGTCATCATCATTGTCATCATCATCATTACTGTCACTCGTAGTAGTAAGAGTTGCAATAGCAGTAACAGCACCAGCAGCAGCAGCAGCCGTAACAACAGTAGTAACAGCAGCAGCACCGACACCACCAGCTGTAGCAGCAGCAGCAGCAGTAGTCATCATCATCATTGTCGTCATCATCATTACTGTCACTCGTAGTAGTAAGAGTTGCAATAGCAGTAACAGCACCAGCACCAGCATCACCAGCTGTAGCATCAACAGCAGCAGCAGTAGTAGTCATCATCATTGTCGTCATCATCATTACTGTCACTAGTAGTAGTAAGAGTTGCAATAGCAGTAACAGCACTAACAGCAGCAGTAACAGCACCAGCACCAGCACCACCAGCTGTAGCACCAGCAGTAGCAGTTCTAATATGACACGTTGAAAGCCATAATTTAAAAAGAATATCACTCATGTTGATCTTTGTATATCATTTTCAGGCACTCCACCACGATTACTCAAAGCCAGTATAGATTTCTCAAGAACTCAACGTATGGATGCAGACAAAGCACCCATCCCGTTTTCATTTTTGAACCAAAATGTCTGGATTCAGGTGCGGTGATGGCTGTTCATTTATTATTTTTTACATTGTGTGGTACTCTGTAAGTTGATGTTCGGCACTCAACGATGCAGCCTCAGAAATGTACGTGACTGGTTGCAGGATCGGAAACTGTCTAATCAAGAATAATTGTTTAAGATTAGACATTGTTTTCGAAGTGATGTCTTAGTCATATTCAGATTCCCTTTTAAAGAGCAAAATAACCAGCGATGGTTTGGCAGATAAAATTGCCCAGAAGCATTTTTTGCCGGTGGTCAACCATCGATTTACTGCTCAGACTTGCCATTGCTTAAGTTTAGCCGCTCATCTGCTTTTCTCGTCTTTAACTATGTACAACCTTACTAAAACTTGCCATTATAATGTTGTTGCAAAGACGCTATTGCTACACCCGTGACTGATGTTTATGAAAAACCTATAGCGGTATGTTTGTCTTAAAGTTGTATTTCTCGGTCATATTTACTTGATGGAAGGTCTGCAATGTTGAACTCATGCAAGACTTAGGAAAATGGTTTGTTTAGAGTAGTATTGGAAAAATAAGCTTGGCAGGATTTGTTTCTTCTGTGCAATTAAATGAATCAAAACTAATGAGTTTTAAAACTAAGAAATGGCATAATTATAGTGTTTGGGGATGTTCTGTGTTACTGATAATTGCTCCTCGGCCGACAAGCAGTGCGTCAGCAAACCGATGTTTGTTGCTAATGTTTCAAGTTTTTCCTGATTCAAAAAAACGTTTTTTAGGCAAAAGATCAAATTCCTTGTCACATGACACACACAAACGAAGCAGCTCATCAAATTATCCGGGATACGCTACACTTGAACACGCACGTACGGGAAGAAGTAACGGGTCCTAGGTGAGCAGTTTGTTAAGTACCACTTGTGTTGCAGCGGAAGTACTGTGGATGTAAAATGTTATTAGCATGTGGAGTTGTGAGGAAATATCGATCTTCCAGAGAGAAGCTCGCTATGTCAAAGTTTGGGAGCCTCACCACCCAAGCAGATTGTAATTTAGCTGTGTTGTGTTTGCCATAATTAGTTAATTGCAGTAAAGTGTATTGTCTAAGATTGACAGTTTATGGCAAAACTAATTATAAGATTAGGATAACAACTGATTATAATTGACCTTGTTGGTAAATTTGTTGTTGTCAATGTCGCTTTTAATTGTTGTTGTTCTTGTTATTATTCTTGTCGTCGTCATTATCATCAGCATCGTCATCATCATCATCGTCGTCATCATCATCATCATTATCATCTTCTTCTTCGTCGTCGTCATCATCATCATCGTCGTCATCATCATCATCATAATCATTTCTATTATTAATATTATTGAAAAACTTAGCTGCTAAAATTTTTGCAAATTTTTGTTGATAGACTTCTAATAGTTTTGAAACACTGGGGTAAAAATAACCCCAGTTACTTTTTGTTTCTATTCAAGTTTCTATTCAAGTTATGTTACATTACATTACATTACATTGCATTGCATTACATTACATTACATTAGATTAGATTAGATTAGATTAGATTAGATTAGATTAGATTAGATTAGATTAGATTAGATTAGATTAGATTAGATTAGATTAGATTAGATTAGATTAGATTAGATTAGATTAGATTAGATTAGATTAGATTAGATTAGATTAGATTAGATTAGATTAGATTAGATTAGATTAGATTAGATTAGATTAGATTAGATTAGATTAGATTAGATTAGATTAGATTGGATCACAGCAAAGTGAGATATTTTATTCCATTCTTTAAGCCTGACAATAATGCAGTGCCACGAACAAAAGAAACCTAGTTTAAAATGTTCTTCAGCTCATGATGCCTTACCAAAATTCAGCTCTCGTGAGTTCCTCCCTGTGAACTCTGTTCCTGTAAGCTTCTGCATTGTTGAACTCTGTCTCTAGTGAGAGGACTGATGAGCTCAAACCAGTAAGCTCATTTTTCTATTGAACAAATTAAGTTCTAAAACTGATCGCATATACGGCTGGCAGTTGAACAGAATCGTTGCCTCAAAGAACCATATTGTTTAATAAGAAAGACAAGCAAAAATTGACCAAAGCTTCTCTGCATGTTGGCTTATTTGGAAAATAATTTATTCAAAATACTTTACAATTTGCGATTATCCAGAATACTGTACATTTCAGGTACTGTCCATCCATAGAATCAAAAGTTCTCAAGTTTAATAGTCAATCGCATCAGATTTGGTTGGAACCAGAAGGTAAATATGGTTTATTTATAAATGATGCAATTGTTTATTCTGTATGTTTTGTGAAAGTCGTTTAAAATAAATTCTGTGTATACTGTTTATTCTGTAAAACATTTTAAGCTATCAATTAAAATATTTTCACAGTAACTTAAAGATTAAAGAGGCTTTCTCCATAACCCTTACATATTTACTTTCAATTTTTACGAAATACTATATATATATATATATATATATATATATATATATATATATGTATTTATTCCAATTTTATCTTATTTTACTTATTTTATTTTATTTATTTCAGTTAATTTTTATTTTACTTATCTTTACTTTCTTCTTGATGTAAACAAAGCAATATTATTTTCTTTGTGTATTTTCTTTTTTTGTTATTTGATAACTATGTGTTTTTGTCTGAATATTAAATTCTAAAATAAGTAATATATTTAACCTCAATGTGACAAAATATCGGTCAGCTTTTATGATTGAAGCTATTGGAACCCAAGAACTAAACTGTATTGGTTGCTTATAAATATTTAGCACAAATTTTTTCATATTTTTCCTATTTTTTCACCCTTGTTTCAGGCTTTGACAGTGATTTAATTTATCCGCAAGGTTTGTCAGTTACCATGCCCGAGGAACATCAACTGCAGATGATGCGTAAAATTCGAGGTCTCGAAGATGTGGACGTTGTGCAACCAGGTTTACACTTACCGCATATACTTATGTACAAGTCGAATTTTTGGGAGGCGATTTTAAGGTGAAATTTTTGGGGTCGACTCATACTTAAGATATACTTTTGGGAGATGTCGCTAAAAAGCCGTCTACAATACGAAAATATGTAAAGAAACAATCCTTCATTATAAACTGGACTGAATAAAAACTCATACTGTGATACTTCACATCAGAGAATGTTCGCATCTTGACATTACTTCACAAAATTAACAACTATTACTGTAATTTATTTTAATTTATGTGAAATTAAGTTAAAATTTATATATTACCGGTAAATAAATTAACGACGGAGCACTCGATCAGAACATGGAAATCGCCAATGTTGTGCAGGTGCTGCCACCTGTCGGCTTCCATGGTAACTTTTACACTGGCCTTATATATGCGTGTTTTACTGGCAAAATATCGATTACCAGCATACACGCGTATATAAAACACAACTATGCAGAGGTATTAATTTTAGTAAATTATTATTTTCTTCAAATGGGAAGGTGATGAACCACATCATTTACTCTGGAAGATCTTAATAGTTTATAGTTGACTTGCACACAGGTAATATATAAAATGATGCAATTTTTGGTCTTAAAATGCACATCGACTAAGGTCGACTTGTACATAAGTATATATGGTATAAAAAATCAACACAGCGGTACTGATTTTATTTTATGTTTTAAATTTCACAGTTTCGCTAGTTTCACACAATGCTATACGTGTACTTAGAAAAGGGGTCAACTTATTTTTGCTTTAATGTCTGTTGTGAAAACCAGCATGAAAACAGTCAAGAGCGATTTGAGTAAAAAGTTGAGAGAGGAAATTAGAAGGACAATTGGCGATGTTGTACAATAAGATAAGTTTCCATTGTTATGTTGTAGGTTGTAACAGTTAGTAACTCATATTAATGTTATTTTCAGGTTATGGTGTCGAATATGATTATATTGATCCCAGACAACTGAAGCCAACTTTGGAGACGCTTCCAATAGCAAACCTGTTATTGGCCGGGCAGATTAACGGGACGACGGGTTACGAAGAGGCTGCTGCTCAGGTGAATAAAGCTTGTGGGTGCCAACTGAATTACACTCTATGAAAAGTAGTCTGTGTGTGTGTGTGCGCGTGCGTGCGTGTGTGTGTGCGTGCATGCGAGCGTGGGTGGGTGGGTGCATGTGTAGCATTTTGTACGAAAAGGGAAGTTTTATAATTGTACTTCCTGTAAAGTAACCATTCCAATGCTGCTTGCTTTTTGTCTCTGTGTCTGTTTTTCCTTCGTTTGGCTGCTTGTCTCTCTCTCTCTCTCTCTCTCTCTCTCTCTCTCTCTCTCTCTCTCTCTCTCTCTCTCTCTCTCTCTCTCTCTCTCTCTCTCTCTCTCTCTCTCTCTCTCTCTCTCTCTCTCTCTCTCTCTCTCTCTCTCTCTCTCTCTCTCTCTCTCTCTCTCTCCCTCCGTCTCCCTCTCTCTCTCTCTCTCTCTCTCTCTCTCTCTCTCTCTCTCTCTCTCTCTCTCTCTCTCTCTCTCTCTCTCTCTCTCTCTCTCTCTCTCTCTCTCTCTCTCTCTCTCTCTCTCTCTCTCTCTCTCTCTCTCTCTCTCCCTCCTTAACTTGTAAATTTTTATTTCAGGGTCTAGTAGCTGGTGTAAATGCGGCAAATTTGGCACTTGCTCTACCTCCATTCATCATTAACAGAACAGAAGCCTACATAGGTGTCATGATCGATGATCTGACGACTTTGGGAACTAATGAACCTTACCGGATGTTTACTAGTCGGTCGGAATTTCGGCTGTCATTGCGACCAGATAATGCCGACTTGAGGCTTACAAAGAAAGGCAAGTCAGGGCAAGCAAAATGCATTGTCTGGTTTTTAATTTTTTCTTATATTTTCTTTATTTTTAGATTTTTAGTATAGGTATCTGATTTCAAAAATTATACTTATTAGCAGCATTGGATACAAAATTCCTTTTCTAATATTCCAATATAGCTGAAAAGCAGAGGATGTCTAAAACTTAGTAATGTTGTTAATCTTGTTGTCACATTTATCTTTGAAAGCCACAACAGGCCACAACTTGCTTTTATGTTATATAAATCATAAAAAACCTCGTTAAAGAATTTCCTGGGCTGGAAGAAAAATGCTGATTTCATGGTACTTTAAGATTTTAATGACTTTGCATTTCACTTTTTTATTGTTTAGTCTTTGTTTTCATTCTAGGATACGGAGCCGGTTGCGTGTCGGCACAGAGATACCGGCACACTTGTAAAATACAAGAACAATTACACGAAGCAACTGAGCTGTTGAGGTCAAGAGTAAAGCCACTTTCACACTGGTGGAAAGCATTACAGATAGACAGAGTGCATGTGAACCACACTCTGCGAAGGTAGTTAGACATTCGCATTTGCTCGTTTTTGAAGTATGAATCAATGTACCAGCTGGATTTGTATTTTAAGTCTAACTGCAATATTTGTGATAGAAATGACCTCATCTAATGTTTTAAATTGTCTAAAATACTTGCACATTTTTTGCTGTTGTCGTTATATTGCTTCTTTATCACTTTTTTGTGGTCATACAATGATGTATAAATTACTGAATTGTAATGAGTTTTGATCTTGATGTACAGTCTAGTCTCGTTATCTCGCGACTGTCCGTCTAGGGCAAATTTTTGGCGAGAGGCGAGTATGGCGAGATAACGGGAATATAACGAAGTTAGTCTATATGTATATACATAATAGTTGATTAACATAGTGTTCCTCTATGTACATATAAAATATATTTCGCATTATGATACCAACCGCAGCACTCCTAATCTAATCCTGGTGAGACACACACTAGATTAATTATGTCTGTCTATCGAGTACAGCAGCATTGTCTACATACCGCGGTTATATTGATCGACACGCGATATATGTATTGATCGATGCACCTCTGGGTTTGTCTGTTTGGCGACATAACGAATATAGTTTACATAAGCACTCATCCTAACATGACGTGGCGAGGGCGAGAAGCGAGGGTGGCGACTTAACGAGGTAAATATCAAAGCAGGAAATCCATCCTGGTACTTTCTATGGCGAGAGACGAGTTTGGCGGCCTAATGAGGGGCGAGATAATGAGGCTAGACTGTAATTCATAGCTTAGAGACAAACTTACTATCAAATGTCATTTTTTTGACAACCAAAACTAACTTAGTAAAAATAATGTAACTGGAATTTAATGATTTGGTTGTTGTGCTTTATGATTGACTGTTTATGTTTTAGTGCATATGATTTGCTGGGTTATGACCCAGTAACCGTCGACAAATTGGCAGCAGCCTGTCCTGAAGATTTTGCTTACTTACGATATAACAAGCAACTTGCAGAGAGATTAGCAATTCAAGGTAATGCGTCCTTCCATGTTATCTGTATAACAAGCTACAAACTTTGTGCTGCAGTGGATTTGGCTCGGTTTGATCCGAATTGCCTTTGTGTGCCCAGAATTTCATTTACTGTGTACAGTGAATGAACTTTGTGAGCTTCTGTGAGACACTATCAGCTGTACTGGTCACTTTCATCAATGTTGTTGCTAAACATATTTCATTATAGTTGCATTGTCCTAGTAACTGTAGATGATCCGCATTGGAGCAAAAGTTTGAGAGATGACGGAAACTTGTATTTTTTTCGAAACGAAAAATCAAGTTTGATATTTTACAACGCTGTCTGTTTTTTGGCATATCCAAGAGCATATAGCCTACAACATCTGTGTCATTTTTGAGATACTTTTTGTGTATTTGTTCAGAGAATTTAAAAAGTTCCATGAATTTACACATCTTGTTAGGCAATCTGTGCAAAACTGCTACAGTAACATTTGCTGCATCGAGAACTCACCACCGTAGGAGCTAAGACGGATGCCTTTGCTTATTTCTGCATAGAAGTTTCCTTTTTTAGATTTTATCTTGTACTAAAACTCACGAGCTTCTTTAGTCCTTGTATCTTGTAGTAAAAACACTAAGAACAAAACTATTTATAGTTTCAAAAAGTACTTTAAAAGAACCATTCTTGATTCATACTTTAGTACAATTATGGAGCTTCCATGTCTGAATCAGTCGCAATGTACGGCCTCCCATTATTTTTAATATATAATTTTAATATAGCTGTATGTAATTTAAACATGCACCATGGTCGTTTCCTCCCCTCCCTTCCTTCCCATCTCTAATCTTACTATTTTTTCCATTCCATCGTGTTTACTAACCCTTACCATTCTTTCATTCACTCATCCTCTCCTTCCTTCCTTCTCCTATCCCTAATCTTACTATTTTTTCTATTTCGTCATGTCTACTAACCCTCACCATTCTTTCATTCACTCATTTGTGCCACCTTAAGAAGCCAAGCTTTCAAGGTGTCATACAGCAACTATTTTATTTGGTTAATTTGACTTCATCAACGTTTTTTTACCTATACTGTTTCTTTTTTTCAATCATATTGTATGTTCATGTATTGTATATGTATTGCTGAAATGAAATTAATAGATTTGATCTGATTTGAAAATACATTAGCTTTTCAGCTTTGTCTTACGCATTGTTTTTAGCTCTTTATGCTACTGCCGAAGCTGAACAGAAGAAAGAAATAGAGGAGGTCAGAAAAGATGAACTTCTGCTGCTCCCCGGTGACTTGGATTATAATTGCCCGACTCTTAGTCTGTCAAACGATGCAAAATCTAAACTTTTGGCAGCCCGGCCACACACGGTAACATTGGTAGTTAGTTATGACGTTTCCGTAAAATGCTGTATAAAGAACATTGACATTATGTTTACTGTGTTTTCAGTGGACTCTATGATAATAGTCAGTTGGATGCGATTGTTCTGGGAAAAAATAACATTTTGCAGTGTGCATAAGTTATTTACTGCAGTGCTGTTTGCTTCCTTTTCATTTTCTTCATTTTTATTTTATCTTCTTTGTTTTTTCTTCGAATTCTAGAGCGAATTTAACGTTTATTTCAGTATTTTTAATCTCGTCAAGATTAGTAATTATAGGATATTTATAATCAGTTGGGTAAAACATAATTAATTGCACTTTTATTGATTTTGCTTGCAACTGGAAAGCCAATTGTGATAAAAGTATCATTTAAAAACTTGAGTTCATGTTTGATAATGAGTAAACTACTGTATGCAAAAGAGATTGTACTACTCGATGAATTGCAAGTGTAAATGAAATCTGAAAGATTCTCTTATACCCTGTTTTTACATTTTTAATGATTGCACTTTTGACTTTTGGGCTCTTTGCATATGTGGCTCCTATCGTGAATTGTTTCTATGTTCATTATGATTTTTTTTTACTAAACTGTTAGTATCACTAGCAAGTTTATTTGTCCCAAACAAGTGTCCAGGATGCTCATCTAAAATGATGTATTGAATGGGCAGCCAAGTTCAGATGTGCATGTTTCCTTCCCCTGTTAGCTAGTCGAAGGCAGTGTGGCATATAAATTCACCCAGGGTTAATTTTCCTGGCAACCTAGTTAATAAACAGACTCAGTACTGCTTGACTTTGGTTGCTAAATAGTTAATACACGGCTAGACCAATTCAAACATTCGTCTCGCAAAGCCTTGCACAATAGATCATACCAGAGCAAATATTTTTGTTTATACAAGTGTTTTCAACAGACGTGTCTCCATCTACTCAAACTGAGTTGAACTAAGCAAAATGTTCTCAGTAACGATGTGTTTTGCTGCTTCAAATTTAGTGCGTTGAATGAAAAACAAATTATCTGTTAACAGATTGGAGCAGCAAGCAGAATTCCTGGCATTACTCCGCCTACCATCATACGTCTGTTGCAACATGTAAAACGAACAGAAAAGCTTGAAGAATCAGCCAAGCACCAAACCAATTATCAAGAAAACAGGTATGATAATAAGAACCATCCAATATCCTTATGAGCTTCCTAGAAAATGAGTCAGCATTTGAACATCAAGTGTGTATTGTACACACAAATGCTATTAACATCATTTTTCGTTAATAGATTTTTAGATATGAAAGCGTGATAAGCCAAACATGTATTTGCAAGGTTACATGTTTAAATCCTGGTAGGCTCAGAAGTTTCAGTTATTCACTTAATTAACTATTATGTATAAACTTTAAGTTTATAGATTTATATATATATAAATTTATAGTATATAAAATATTATTAGTTAATATATATATATATAATATATATATATATATATTAAACTAAATTTATAGTTTAAATTTATAAACTTCAAGTTTATAGATTTATATATATATATATTTATATGTTGATACACAAACCGTTGCTTTTTTATTTTGTGTTATTATTATTAAGTGTATAAAAGTTTGTTATAGTGTTGTTCATTTTTCCTGGATAATTTGAATTGTCCTGTGATTAGTCGGTTTAGAAAATTTATATCATCATAAATGGGAAAAATTTACAGCACTAAAAGACAGAATTGCATTTTATCAATCAAGAATAAAAATGTAAGCAGTCAACACTGATTGTAAAATGAAAATGGTATAATTTGATGTGTTTAAACACTGAAACTTCTTAATTCGCTTATCAGAAGAGAATAGACAGCATTTTACACCTCATAAGGTCTGTAAAAGAGCATACGTGACTTTATAAAGCTAAGGCACAGACTCAAGGAATGCTTGATTTGGCAGGCCAGTGACTGCTTATGGTTTTGCTTTTGTAAGCTTCTTAGCTTGTTGCTAAATGCCTAAAACTCATTATGTTAAAATGAAAAGAAGTATTCTGACCTATTGGTATAGGAACCAACCTATTCATTACTGTTAAATATGCGCGGGTAATTTGCAAGAAAACAGAGTATGATGTTAGTTTAACCGAAAACAATGTTATCAGTCCACATAATTCTTTTATACATTTTAATATAATTTTCCTTACCGTATTGTTATGTTAAAAATCTTAAGTTATTTTTATTGTGTTTGCCTCGCATGATTCACAGTATTTTAGAATTGTAAATCTTTCATTATTTAAATTATTATGTTCTACAGTATTACGATACCTATCATTTAATTGCCAAATACACACATCAACAGAACGATGCCATAATTTATTTTATTTAATCCTAGCTATCTAAGAGTGGCTGACTTGATAACCTACGGGTTCTTCGCTGCCCTTCTCCTTTGCTTCGAAATATTGCATGTATTCCTAATACTGTATTTTGATCATTCTTGTGGAGTCAATAAATAAATTGAATTGAATTGAATTGAATTATTGGAATTGCCTAAATGCCTAATTTTTCAAAAGTATTACAAATTAAATAAAATGATCCCGGTTTTAAGTTATAATTATTAAATGTAAAATTAATTATAAAAATTAAATTCATTTAGCTCCTGGAAGACCTCTGATCAGAACATTTCTTTTTCATTATTTTCATAGCTGTCTAGCTATGATGTACCAAAATGACTAGATTAACTTTAGATACATAATAGTTATCTTACTATGGTAGTCATTGACTGCTGAATGATTTTATATGATGATAATTGTTTAACCTTTAACAGTAGCTTGTGAAATGATAATAATATCTGTGCCTGGATGCCATTGTATACTGTCAACATTGGACTTCGACGGCACATGAAGTAACTTCCCGTATGCGTTTTTCCATTGATTTTATGGTCATTCACTAGCTTGGAGGTCTATAAAAAAATTTGCAGTACGTTTATGTGGGACTGCCTTGTTCAATCATCATGTCTTCTGAGATGGGCTTGAAAAATGATTGATTAAGTGGGCTACTAATCCTAATAATCCAGTTTGAATATTCTGTCTTAACCTTTGACCATGCTACCACGTCTAGTACACTAGTTTGCATGTCTGCTTTCTGTCTCCGTCTTAGATATTGCTGCCTAGTCTACTATGCAATGTGTTTAGGATATCTTTACATTTGTTGAACAGTTATAGGTATAACAGTAACGCAGTTTTGTAGTTTTGTAGTCTCATTAAAAAGTGTTGTGCATTTTGCTTAGGAAGTAATAAGTGTGTTGAAAAACCAGTGAAAATTCGAATCATTCCTTTTGTAGTGAAGTGGAAAAAATTGTTTTAAAATGAAGTATGAAGAAGAAAAGACAACAATCCTATGTCACGAAATTCATTTCGTGGATTTAATTTCTGATTTAAATTTATGAGTGATATGATGTGTCCTGATTCTTTCTCCATTCAGTCTGTATTGTTTCATCTTATCACCTGTGTGAACATGTCCCGAGTTGTGATGTGTCCTGATTCTTTCTCCGTTCAGTCTGTATTGTTTCATCTTATCACCTGTGCAACATGTCCCGAGTTGTGATGTGTCCTGATTCTTTCTCCGTTCAGTCTATTGTTTCATCTTATCACCTGTGCGAACATGTCCTGAGTCGTTACCCGTTCATGCATGGCTTAATTCTGAGCTTGACAAGTTTAAAAACAGATATGTCATGTCAGAAAGTGTTGATGGTTGGGTTAATAATGCACAGATAACCAAAAGTTTGTTTAGTTCATGCAGCTCATAACCGTGTTGTTTTCAGTGTATTTTTTCACGGGGTGTTAAATAACTCTTTGCTAATGGGTGAGGCATATAAAAACAACGAGCAACAATGCACAACAATTTATTACAGTGTTCTCCCGCTTATCACAGGTGTTCCATTCCAGGCTCACCCGCGATAAGTGAATTTCCGCGAAGTAGTGACGCTATACTTATTTTAGTAGTTTTACATTCTTTTACATTCCATCAATCAACCAATCGTGTGTCGTGTACAATCTCAGGTCGGCAAGTAGCATCTCAAACAGGCGCAAGTACTACATTTCGTTTTTGGGTTGTATTCATCCGCCGAATAAATGCACTATTTACTGTAAATGGTATTTTTTATGATTTATAATATTTTATGCAAAATTCATCAAATCTGTACATTATTGTACAATACGTACTACGCATGTGCAAAAATACTTTAGACGGAGTACCGCAAAAACCCGCGAAACAGAGAAAATACCGCAATAAATATTTTACATTAATATTTTTGAAACCCGCGAAACAGTGAGTCCGCGATAAATGAACCGCGAAGTAACGAGGGAACAATGTACATCAAAACATTGCTGGAACAATAGGGACTTTACCATAATCTCAAAATATCGTGTGAAAGCCTGGCACATCTCGTGTAGTCTGAAATCTCGAGGGGGTGTAATCAGAGCAGTGACCTCCTAAAAACTACAGGATTGTTTCTTCTTATTGAACTACTAAATGACCTGGAAAATCACTGAACCTCAATCCTACAAGCTCCAGTGGAACTATCCTGAAAGATAAAGTGAACACTAAGATGATAAGAAACATGCCATTGATCGACATTTAACAGATAAGCTTGTGGAGGCATCTGCAAATTAGTATTGAAGGATCTTAAGTTCTTTTAGTATCATAAGCCATTTAGCAACGTTTATTTTACACAGGGCCATTTGAAAGCTTTCTAATGTGTAGTAAGAGACTAGAAGTGGACAGAGTTACTGTTTGTATAGTCATCGGTTTTCAATAGACTTCTTGTGCTTTGCAATAGTCACCCTTCCAATTAGTGACCAATTTAGACTCTGCTTTCCTTTGAGCATTGTACGTACACTTGTGTTTCACGTCAGGCAACAAGCACCTTGGTTACCGGTAATGCAGTACGACAAAATGTCATCAGTAATACATAGTAAATATACACGCCTTGTTTATGAGACTATGACGTGTCAGGTGCAGCTTAAATACAAACAGCGGAAGTTTTATGTTAAATACTCAAGCAAAAGTCAGGTGCTGTATAAACTATTTACTAGAAATATCCGCGCCCTGATCATGTGTAATTTACTGTGATCTGTTGTAAATACCTAATAGAGGCGTGAACTTTACAAACATAGGGCGGCCATAGTGACAGGATGGAGTTTTAATAAAGTCCGTATGATGTTACGCATGTTACTATAGACTGTGACAGGATTATCCTTAAAAACTTTTCTCCAAGTTAACTCAATGTATTTCATCCTGGTAGAGGCGTTTTTAAAAGGGCCCTACATCGCAAGATAGCCCGGTTTCTTCTCTTTCCAAAGAGCTAGCAATTTGCCACACGGCGTTCCTCTATGAATGGCAGATGTGAAAATATCCAAAATTAGCGATTTTGCAAAAAACGTTTAAAAATGGGGTCTCGGAGGGCCATTTTGTAACTCTTTGGAAATAGGAACATCGGCTACACGATGATTTAAATCTCTCTTACAAACGTCTCTACTAGGATAAACTTTTACGAGTTTGGGGAACGTTTTTTTCCGGACAACCCTGTAGAAAGCGTTGAAGCGTGAAGGCTGTGGAAATTCTTGCCTGCACGTGCAAAATGTGTACATGATTAGAATTTGGCCTGTAAACTTACGTAGTTTTTAAAGCTGTCTGGGAGCGGATACAGCTGATCGCTGTGTGATACTTGTGCTGTAGCCTTACACGTTTTTCGTGTGTAACGCGTGTGTCTTTTTCTATTTTGTGAATGGGCAGGGTCATTTCTTTTTGTGGTCAACTGTGTTGTTAAGAGGTCTGAGTGCGCGTACAGCTGATATTTGACCATTGTTAAGAGATCTCAGTGCGCGTATACCTGATACTTGAATGGCCTTGATTTAAACACAGGTAACGTGTCGGTAGAGTACAATAGATTTGAGGCTGTTGTTGTTTTCTTGGACTGTAGGGCTGAGTTTAGCACGCTGCCACGGGCGGTCGTGTGCTCAGAGCCGCGCATTACAGTTTCTATAATCAGTTGCATTTAAGTGCAAATCCGTGTTTTTATTGACAAGTGCGGCTGAAGTTTATCTTTGGGGCTTTTAGCTGACATTATTACTGGTTTTCAATGTAGCAGATATGTGAGAAGTGTAATGTGGGAGGAATTCATCAGCACGGAGAACGAGATTCACCAAACAATAGTGGCGGATCTACGTGTGGGGGTCTCGAAGTTATGGGAACCGAACTCTCTCTTTAACCAACGCTAACAAGACATCTTTAAGGCCCAAGGGGCGTGAATTAGGGGTGAGGGAGCGTAATCATTGATAATATGGGCGTCTCTTAGACAATAAAATATCATTTTACATTTTAGATATATGTGAGAAGTAGGTACTGTTATGGTCACTCATTAAAAAGTTGCTCTCGGACCTCCCTTCAGGAATCACGTCCTTCTGGATTTAAAACTTCTCGAGTCTCATTGTAAATCCGCCACAGGATCAAAGTTTATTTGTCTTGGAGGCTAAAACTCACAGAATTAGCCACAGAAGTAACGGTCAGCGCCAGGTTGAACTTTACTGCATGAGAATTCTACATGTATTTTGACTATTATTAACAATTTGGTAGACTTAAATAAGTAACTACACTCATTATCAATAATATTGTTACTTATTGTCACTAATTACTGAAACAAGTAATAAGGTGCATCAGAATTCATTGTTTTTTTCAGTTTGTGAGATCTTGCACATATTGGAAAAAATGTCAAAATTTCAAAAACTCCATTTCAAAGTATGCTATTTTCCTCTGTTTAAAAAATTGACGATAGGTGGCAGCACTAAGTAACATCAAGCATTGATTTAGCTGCATAGAAGTAATATTTTGCTGTTTTTCGGCTTCAGATGAAACAGATAGGAGGAAGTTTCGACCAGAAACTCGACTTTTCACAGGAAGGGTGATGTGAAATGAAAGCATTCGAAATGAAAATCACGTTTTTATGTTTCCTGTTAGTTTTGTTGTCATTTGCTGCGTTCATGTTGGTTCAGTTGCTTAAACAAACAAGATTCGTCTCTTCAAATGTACAACTACGTAAAGGTTAGTTTTTTCTTAGTTTCCACAATTGGCAGGTTCTTTATATGTTTTTAAATGCAACAGTTAAAGGCAAACAGTGAGTTTATTGATATCCCATCCCATTTTGAAGTACAGCAAAAAGTATACATTTCAAGACTTACAATAATGCCAAAGCATTTCTGGTAATTAAATAATAAGCTTAAAACTTAATTAATATCAGCAAGCCCAAATAGTGATGACATCACAAAGTAAAATAATTGCCAGCCCTCCGTCTTCAAGTCAGTTCCTAATCTCCCACGAGGTGTGGGCCTCAAAACACTTTTGTCTAACTACCTAATGCGCCATGAGCTTCTGCGCATAAGGATTACATCATCAGTCAGCCGGTCGAACATCAGCTGGTCACTGATGCCACACCTAACTAGGCTTCTAGCCACTACGATAGTTTTATCTTGCATCATCAAGCATTTAATCTTGAATTATTAATTTAATAATTTAATCACCAATTTAATCAAAATCACTGTTTAACACAGCTTTCCTTTACTCACGACTGAACATTATTTTCAACGGCACAAACATTCCACGAGCATGTGTATGTGTTTGCGAAAGTAAAAATTGAAGTACAGTGCCACTGTACAACATTCAGTGTGATACACAAAAACTCGGCAAATTTCGAGTTTAAAATTCAAATTTCAAGTTACTGTTGTGCTCACATATGAACTGTCGAACATGTGTACACTGTCACAATTGAACACATCTGAACTGAGAGGTACAACACCTGATTCTTGCACAATGCATTTCCGAGGTGCAGGTCTAACTGCCCACTCAACTAGCGCATGGCAAATGTATGTACAGTGAAAATGTAAGTCATTCTCTCAAAATATGTACGTTTCCTTTCAATATTTTATACGGTAGATTGCTATGAACTATAGTTCAAGATTGGGTCCAGCTTTCTTTAATTTTATAGGGTAGATTACTTTGAGCTATAGTTCAAGATTGGATCCAGTCTCCTTTAATATTGTTGCCAGAGTTTTATAAAATCGGAAGAGGTACTCACAGTTGTAAAGATACACATATAAAGGAGTTGTGTGTGATAAACATGGTGTAGGCTCATCCAAGGTGAAAAAGCTAAAATATTACTAATGATTTGCGTTTCTTTTTATAGACGCCACTTCCATCGCTCTTGGTGGAAGAGCTGTTCAACGTCAAACAAAGAGACGCCGCGTGATTGTCCTGCTTGGTTATCATCGGAGTGGCAGCTCTTTTACTGGTGACATATTAAACCTTCATCCGGATGTGTTTTATTTGTATGAACCCCTGCGGAGAGTGTTCAGCTTACTGCAACACGAAAATCGTGACTTTAGCGTTGGAGGTGCGCTGGATCGTCATTCTGTTGACTTTCTCGGTAAAATGCTGCATTGTGCGTTCGACGAGTTGCCACTTTGGTGGCTAGAAGATTCGCATGATAAGAGTACATGTCATTTATGTCGCAGTCGTGTCATAACTGATTTCCTTGGTTGCACTAATCTGAGTCTTACGCTGAAGAAAGACAAGTGCAACTTTGTCCAGTTAACTGCAGCGGATTTGAGTAAAATGTGCAAATCAAAAACGATAGCCGTGAAAATTATCCGTTCCACATTACCTGGAGCATTAACTCCACTTGTAAATGATCCATCGTTGGACGTAAAAGTAATCCACCTGGTTCGAGATCCACGTGGAATCGTATCGTCCATTAATCGCATACCAGCTTCGTCTCCAGATCACATACCAATGGACAAAGTGCCACACGAAGCAGAAAGAATGTGCAGAAAAATTAAGACTAACGTAGAGGGCGCCACGCTACTGCCGAAAAAGAACTATTTCTTATTACATTACGAAGATTTGGCTATAAACACGAGGAATGTGATCAAACAGTTGTACGAGTTTGCTGGTTTGGCAGTCTCCGAGGCGTTCATATCACGCTTTGTTGAACAACACTCGCAGAATCAGGACCGTGACGCGTACTCCACGGCTCGCAGAAATTCCACGCTGACCGCGCTTGCGTGGATGAAACATCTCCCGAAAAACGTTATAGCAGAAGTGGAAGAAAAATGCGGCAGTTTATTGAAAATTTTAGGTTATAAAACCGTGTTCTGAACACAGTTGAAGCTCACATTAGTCAGTGATAATTTAGCAGATCTGAATGATATATTTCAACTTGACTTTGTGATATGGAAGACTCAACATCCGGCATTTAAGCAGAATGTTTTGTCGTCTACCTCCTAATGTTTTAAAAAGTCATGAGTTTTCGGGATTGTTGTAGCGTCTCTCATGTGTTATTTATATATCACCTTTCTGAAACTTGCTCTACATGTGTGACTACTGAAAACGCGTTTCTGCATTTTGTTTTATCTCAACATTTATCTGCAGGCATGTGATAATATTCGCCTGCTGCTTGTTACGATAATGATGACAACTGCGATGATGATAATGATGCTGACGATGTTAATTCATTTTTTGAGATAATAATGATTTTGGACACGGTGACAATAATGTCTTGGTACTGTCCGTTTGTAATGAATACATTTGATTTACAGTAGGCGTCGCTTAATAGTCTAATTTTGGGACCGAAGTGTTTTGACCAAATTAACCGACTGAACCTATTAACCCATGGGTGTTGTATTACAGGTATAGAAGTATGAATCACCAGCTTACTATGGTTTTCAATGAATTTTAGAAACAAACTATTCCCCTAAATTCCTTTGTACAGTTAAAAATTAGAAAAAAAATATTTAAAAATATTAATTTACATAAGTCAATAAATAAATTAAAAAGTATACTTTTCTAAATCACAGATTTTTCTTAAGTCTGTTTATTTGCAAAAATTACAAAAATTTCTTCGAAGTCAGCTGCTTCATTTTGTCATGAAGAAGTTGGCTCACAAAGTTCTCATAATTATAAAAACATTGAAAATCTGTTGCTATGTGATGCACGTGTTCTCGCAAACATTTAGCTGTTGGCGTACTGGAGTTGCAGTGTTTCAAACTTCTTAACTCTATGCTCTTATTTGTTGTATGATGTTCGTATGATGTTCACTCTTGTAAGTCACAAAGAATATTGACTGGTTACTGTACCTGCGTCTTTGATTGTTAACTGTTTAAGCAACCTGATTTGCAACCAGAACTTCAAAAGTAAACTGCCGGACAAGTGATTAAATGTTTAGCTTCCAGGAATTCTTGGGTGAGGAGGTTAATTGCAGTGGACGAGTGGGTAACAGATTAAAAGCAAAACCGCCATGCTAGCGTATTAGTGTACCATATTAG
Organism: Tubiluchus corallicola; assembly: GCA_030141605.1. Taxonomy (NCBI): domain Eukaryota; kingdom Metazoa; phylum Priapulida; class Priapulimorpha; order Priapulimorphida; family Tubiluchidae; genus Tubiluchus; species Tubiluchus corallicola. Next base: position 296,952 of record JAQGDQ010000152.1, on the reverse strand, counting down.
ATAAAAGTACTGCTTACAAACAAAATGGTACTACTGCACCTAAAACCTCGAAGACCCTAAAGCAAAAGTGGACCCAATCTTAAACTGTAGTTCAAAACAATCTACCTTTTAAAATTTTGGAAGGATGTTGACTATTTTTTCAACACTGACTTACATAATTTCATGTTTGCACCACTAGTTCTTTATTGTTACATGCATTTTGCCATTCGCTCGTTAAACAGGCACTAGTGCTGGCTTTTCGACAATGTATTGCAAAAAAGCAGGTGCTGTACCTCTCAGTTCAGATGTGTTAGTTTGAGACGAATTACACGCGTTTAACAGCTCACAGCGGTAAATCTGAAATTTGAATTTTTATCTTAAAACTCGCCTAGTTTTAGTACAACACATTGAATATCTTACAGTAGCACTGTACTTCAATTTTCAATTTTACTTTTCCAAACATGCGCACCACGCTTGTAGAATATTTTTGCTGTTGAAAACTATGTTCGTTTGTGATGTCATCAATAGTTGGGTTTTGCCCGCTGTTATTTAAGTTTTTAATCTATTATTTAATTATCAGAAACACTTTCGCAGTATTAATTGTGTTAAAATGTATACTTTATATCGGATTTGAGGGTAGTATATGAAAAATCGTCCTGTCTTCCTTTAAAGATGATAAAGAAATATAATTGATATTTGCTTCACGATTAAGCTTCATTTAAACTTCGCATACCAAGGACGGCATCTAGAAAGTTCTAAAATACATGTAAATTCCTTTTCAATTCAAAAGACTACTTGCAATGTACAGTACCAGTTTTTTGCAGTTTGTAATTTCGTTAATTGCAATATCGAAAGTGGAAGTTAGGTGAGGACATAAACAAAGATGTGCATGACAAATGCTTTGACTTCTTTATTGTTGTCGGAGAATCGTGTAAATGAGGATTATAAACAGGTAAGTGATTACCTGTGCCTGCAGCTGTCGCAGGATGAGTGTGGCAAGAAATGACAAACATCACATTTATGCTACTTAAAAGATAACATTAACACAAATGACTATCTAGCGACTTACAACGTTGTTGTTTGTGACATGTCCAAAACTGCCACGACAATTTTGAACGGAAATAGCCAAGTGGTCACGTGCGTTTAGGTACTGAAGTTGAGCAATGCCTAGATTTGTCAGTGAATGAATGGTGGGTTGAACACTCGCTCTGTACAGTGTACAGTTTAATTCACCAAACTGACTATCACTTCTTACCGTGTTGAATGCATTCATGTCCATACGTGGTGCAGACACTTGTTAAGACATCCACGTCTAATGTTAGAGGGTTGGCCTTGATAATGAGGATTAGGTTCCAGTGTCACCACAACTACTCACATTAAGCAAGCCTTGCCGCTGAGTGCTTATTATGGCTTGCGGAAAACCACTGTATAAAATCATTCTTTAGAGGTTCAAAAAATCAGCCTTATCAACTTCATGTTTTTTGCTAAACATGGACTTTATCTTGAAGATGTTAATTTCCCCAGAAGTGATAATATGCTGTGAAAACTTAAAAGGTCAAGTTCATGGTCTGCTGCTGTATTTCTTTATTCGGGCCATTCCATCTTGGAGGCTATGGCGGTGGGATGCCACTGACCAAGGTCCATTTGGCTGCTACGGAATCCTTGGACCGGGGTCTATGAATCCTATTTGGCTTCCTTGGATTCTTCTATTTCTTCCCTGGCTGTTTCTTCCAGCGCCTGGGTACCATAGTGTTTCCTTTGGTAAGATGCTAACTGACATTCTCTTTCTGTAGACCCTGTGCCGTTTCTTGATCTCCTCTTCATCTTTTCCTTCTCTTCAGCTTCGGCATCCTCTCTGCCTTCTTCCCCGCCTTCCATCTCCAATGGTCCCTTTCTCGTGTCCTGTAACACAAAGTACACAGCAGTATCCTTGTTGCCTAGTTTACTTTACTCATACGTCAATTACATTATTTATACATATCTAATTATACTGCAGATATATATCCCATTTCCCAACTGCGTGATTATATCATTATCACATATATGCCACCAGCCTTCATTTTACTATGGTTTCATTTCACCATTAATTTTCTTATGTCTTCCTCTTTACGCTTAGACCTTTTGTATCCTTTCTTGGATACCTATCCGGGCAGGTGGTTGAGGTCTTTCCCTCAACTCTAACTCCTGTGGGTCTTCTGCACGCTTTTTGGCCCTTTTTACCTTAGTCCTGGTATCGTATACCTCAGACATCCTTTCGGACGAGCGCTTACGCACCCTACTGGGCGATTCACTTTCGGTCGGGGTAGCGGTATATCCTGCTCCCAATCGTGGTAGTAAGGAGTTGAGTACAATCACCCCCCTCTATGTTTCCAGCAGCAGATTATTCCTGCTATCAGGAGGGCAGTCACAATACCCAAAATCAGGAATCATTTCTTATAACCCGGCAGTATGTCTGTGGGAACTGTCTCGGTCAGTTTAAGTCGTTGGCGTTTCAGTCGTTCCCCATTTTCTTGAATGGAGGATTTCAGGTCTTCTAATGACATGTCAAAATTGTCCCATGTCTTGTGTGCTGGCGGTTTCACATAGTCGGGGATCAAATCTACCGTGCCGGGAGTTATGTTTTGCATATCACTGATTTCTTTATCCGCCCAATCATTTTCTCTGTCGGTAACTCGATCTTTTTATGTACGCTAATTGGCATGTTAACTCTTTAACAAGCCGGCGTGTTCTTTAATCTTCCTTCCTCGTTCACTAACCTACGTTACCTGAACTCATTTGATTCAAGCTCCTGAACTCATTAAATTCAAGCTACAAGTTGGGTGAGTCACTTATAATCAAATTGTAAGTGGTTTTCAATATCAAACCCAAGGAGGGGTAGTTTTATCTCCGAAATCTAATCATTCACTGATTTCAATTAATTTACAATTAATTCTTTATTTTAAATTTGATTCACAACAATTGCATTGCCTTACTTGCTAAAATCAATCCAGATTTGAGAGAAATACTGTTCGGGTTGTAAAATTTTCTTAGCTTTAGAATTATTTGCGGCTTCTAGTTCTCTAGCAAAAACAGAAACTAATTGCAGTTCAAGGTGCCCCCCATTATTGAAGTTCTTAGTCTCTCCAACTTTTTAGAAAGTGAATTAGATTCATTTGCAGAATCCTTAGCGCCAAAACGGATTTAGTTCTATTTCCGTTCATTATATTCATTGTTTTTTGCTTTATTTTTTGAGTCCATTACGCACTGAGTAAACCGGGGGTGTGCAAATTGCGACCCGCGGGCCACCTGCGGCCCGCGAAGAGAGAAGAGATTTGTCAACCTAATGATTTGTGAGTGTATTGAGTGTATACACTGATTAATTGAGTGTATCCAGCTGAAGTCCGTGCCACGATCCCAAAGATAGTGCGGGTAGTTTTTTCTACTAGATCGGATGCCATTAACCCTTACAAGACGGTTGTAGCTTAATGTCACTGTACTGCACAGACTGTGTGCTACACATTACTAATATGCATTGTAATGAAATTAGCACTATCTGTCCTGAAAGTAGAAATATATGGGTTGTAATATAAATTTTAATAACTTCTAAAATAGTTTCTTGAGTGTAGTAGTAATGATGTACGCAGGTCGGACGCAAAAAATCGTTATTAGGCCTTTCTGTACTTGGCTCCTTGATTAAACTGCCTGTGGCCCGCACGAATTGCGGGAAAGTTTAATGTGGCCCGGCTAGTCAGATAATTTGCACACCCCTGGAATAAACCATGGTAAGCTACCTAAAATAATTGACGCTTCTTAAATATTCCGGATTACAACTAAGTTTGCCGTCTTCTGGTGCGCCTAACCAAAGAAAGCAAGTGCAAACGTTAAAAATGTATAAATTAGCAGAAATTAACTAAAGCGGAAGTTTGGAAAAGCACTTAATTTAGTTCCAAGTTCCTCTGTGACAAACAGTATCAGTTTCAGTTCCAAGTTCTTGCTAAAAGATCAAAAAGCGACGTTAGCGGGGCAGTTTAATTTCACAAAAAAGATCTTGCAAACAGATCAGAGAACTTTAACTAGACTTTGCATGAGCACGGGCTTTGATACACTGTAGTTCTGGTACAGGTCTGATCTGAACACGGGCTTTGATGCACTGTAGTTCTGGTACAGGTCTGATCTGAACACGGGCTTTGATGCACTGTAGTTCTGGTACAGGTCTGATCTGAACACGGTCTTTGATGCACTGTAGTTCTGCTCCAGGTCTGATCTGAGCACGGGCTTTGATGCACTGTAGTTCTGGTACAGGTCTGATCTGAACACGGTCTTTGATGCACTGTAGTTCTGCTCCAGGTCTGATCTGAGCACGGGCTTTGATGCACTGTAGTTCTGGTACAGGTCTGATCTGAACACGGGCTTTGATGCACTGTAGTTCTGGTACAGGTCTGATCTGAGCACGGTCTTTGATGCACTGTAGTTCTGGTACAGGTCTGATCTGAGCACGGTCTTTGATGCACTGTAGTTCTGCTACATGTCTGATCTGAACACGGGGTTTGATACACTGTAGTTCTGTTACAGGTCTGATCTGAACACGGGCTTTGATGCACTGTAGTTCTGGTACAGGTCTGATCTGAACACGGGCTTTGATGCACTGTAGTTCTGGTACAGGTCTGATCTGAGCACGGTCTTTGATGCACTGTAGTTCTGCTCCAGGTCTGATCTGAACACGGGCTTTGATGCACTGTAGTTCTGGTACAGGTCTGATCTGAACACGGGCTTTGATGCACTGTAGTTCTGGTACAGGTCTGATCTGAGCACGGTCTTTGATGCACTGTAGTTCTGCTCCAGGTCTGATCTGAGCACGGGCTTTGATGCACTGTAGTTCTGGTACAGGTCTGATCTGAACACGGGCTTTGATGCACTGTAGTTCTGGTACAGGTCTGATCTGAACACGGGCTTTGATGCACTGTAGTTCTGGTACAGGTCTGATCTGAGCACGGTCTTTGATGCACTGTAGTTCTGGTACAGGTCTGATCTGAACACGGTCTTTGATACACTGTAATTCTGGTACTGGTCTGATCTGAGCACGGTCTTTGATGCACTGTAGTTCTGCTACATGTCTGATCTGAGCACGGTCTTTGATGCACTGTAGTTCTGCTACATGTCTGATCTGAGCACGGACTTTGATGCACTGTAGTTCTGCTACATGTCTGATCTGAGCACGGTCTTTGATGCACTGTAGTTCTGCTACATGTCTGATCTGAGCACGGTCTTTGATGCACTGTAGTTCTGCTACATGTCTGATCTGAGCACGGTCTTTGATGCACTGTAGTTCTGCTACAGGTCTGATCTGAGCACGGGCTTTGATGCACTGTAGTTCTGCTACATGTCTGATCTGACGTGGTGGAAAACGTCAAAATCATAACAGAAAATGAGTAACGAAAATCTAAGAAAATTTGAAATGCCATTGTTACTTTTATTTAATGGTCAAAGTTAACGTAAAAACAAAACTTCCTTATCATAGATATTATAATTCTCTGCTTTATTTTAAAATTTGACGCTAGTCTTATTAGCTACCATGACTTCCTAAGCCTACCTATTGAAACAGGCCTTTGGAGTTGCGTTTTTTCCAAAACATTTCGTTCGGTTTTGCTGGTCAAACTTTGTAAATGCGTGACAGCCTTGGTAACCATCAAGAATTGAATTGAAATTATTTGTCTTATACAGCAAACATTATTAACACGTAGTAAAGTGTTATATAGGAATAATACTTGCTGCAGTTAAAACTACCATAAGATCCTCGTTAGATGCTTTCTTTCAGTTTTGATGAAAAACTCAAACTTCGTCTTTAACTGTTGTGAGGTCGAGTCATGTAATATGTAATTGATCTGATTTATTGTTCGCTTTATGGAAGATGGATCAGTGGATAGAATAATTCCTCAGGTATCTGTGATGTTACTTCTTGATGACAAGGGTGCCTGTGATGGTATTGAAAGATTTCTTGCAAGCACGTTATCGTTGCAGTGGCCATCATGAGAGTGAATGCTTCCAAGCGAGTGAAGAAGATGACTGAATTAACAAAGCCAACATTCATAAAACACATCAACGTGTAATCATTATTAGCCCTAGCTTAGCTCGAGTCATTACTTGAAAGCATACGTAGTGCCCTTTTGCCTTAGGCCTACTAAGAGCTGTTGAAGTATTAAATAATAAGATCGACAGATAGAGAAACAAACAGACAGGTAGATAGATAAAATCTTTATTTCTCAATTAACATCTTATTAACATCTTATTAACATCTTATTAATATTATTCCAAATATGCTATAAGAAAATTTACAAAACTGAGAATCAGCTCTCGTACTTCGTGTATTGAAAGAGGGAGGTACGTTAAACCTAGAAAAATCCCAGCTGAGAATCGTGTATGCTCCTACTGTTTAAAAAATGAAATCGAAGACGAAAACTTTGTTTTAAAATGTCCATATTACAATGATCTCAGAGGAAAGTTATATAATCACATCAATGTAATTATTCCAGAATTTTTCCTTATGAGCGATGCTAATAAATTTTTGTTCTTGATGGAAAGTAATGATTTAGAAGTAATTAAGGTGTTTATTGATTATGCTGGAAAAGCGTTTTCCATAGAACAATATACTATGTAATGATCATATCATTCAAAATGAGGCATAATGAATGACGATTTATTTTAAATACTAATCATGAAACTTTTCATTAAATAACTAATATAACTAACAGCTTCCTGTTGACAATATTTATTTTATTAGTAATTGTTTTGTTTGTATAATTATAATGTCATTATCTTTCATAATTGAAATTGTATATATGTCTCGTTTTTTTGTATATTTCAAAATTGAAATTGTATGTATGTCTTGTATGTATTTTTGGCACTAATAAATAAATATCTTAATATATATAATTATACAAAATGTATAAATGTACGTAAGATATATTTATTGCCTGCAAGAGCCAGTATACCAGTCAGTCATACAAAGTGCATAATAGCGTCCTCTAGCAACTTAACACAAAACAAAATGACAATAGAGAAGTACAGTAATAAAAAAAATGCACTGAATTTTTTTTTACAAAATTTACATATGCACAAATAACTAAGTAAATGACAAGGGAGTGGTAAACAGCAAAAGAGAGTGGTCCAACTGAACATATTATAGTTACAGCGTATAATGTTTTTGTTCAGTAAAATGACGCAGAAGTGCTCATGCAGTGATGTAAAACTTTACAAATGTTTATCGACACACTTCAAGCGAAACGTGGCCAAGCCAATTCTTTGTGTCATTCACCTAGCAAGTTAAGCCATGGTAGCTATTCTGACAGCAGTTTAACAATTATAGGCTCACATAGTGCTGAACTGAGGGCATGTAGAACTTCCAATCAGTCTGTGGTGAACGTTCATATGTCACATTCAGCAAGTTGAAAACAATCCACTTGCATCAACTACGTTAAGTTAATGTACGGAGTTTTTGTTTGTAATTCAAAATTAAACTGGCAATTTTTTTGTCATTCTGAATAAAATGCAGTTACTTGACACTATGAACAATTTTGGTCACCCTGTTTCTGTAAAAAACTGCAGCTGTCAAGAATGATGGATGTAGAATAACATTACGAACTATGGATGACGGGAGAGGACAAAATGTCGCCGATCACGGTCTAAGAAACGCTTGTGGCTGCTCGTTAGCTGCGCTACAGTTCTTATTTTTATTTATGACGTCATTGTGCTTTTTTCTCGTTTGGCACGAATCGTCGTTTGGGGTGGAGAAAAGTGCGCCCAAGAAACAAAATGTTTTAAACAAGAACTGGACGACTATTCATCAGATACGTCAGACAAATTACAAGTAAGTTTGGTGATTTTTAAGATTCAGGTAGCGTACGTGACCTGTTGTGACGTCATGTCAATGCTGTTGTTTCGCTTGACAAACATCCACGCCTCCTTGAAGTTTATTTTTAAGATTAATTTTATTACTGGCATTTGGTGGCTTCCTTTTTATTTTAATTTTAAGCAAATTTCACACAAGTTTACACACTTCACATTTAGTTGCAATCAGATATCTTGTAACTAGTTTAATCTACAACCAAATCCGAAAATATGCTTTACTAAGGTTTTCTACGAATCACCAGGATGTCCTGTTTTAATAGTCAGTCTCACACAGGCACACTTTGAGAGGAACATCACGCTTTCATCAATTAGCCTAATGGCTAATTAATTGAAGAATGAGGCGCTGAATTAATCTAGCCACCTATCCACGCATACACGACGCACGCGCCGTGGTGTCATCACGTGCACCCCGGACAGACTTCAACAGATTTTATTCTGAAATCCATATCAAATTTAGTTGTTGTTCGTCCTTCATAGTCGAAGAGGACCATGACTTCATTCTGACTTCGTAGGATGGGTACGGAGGTGGCTTATAAGCCCGATTCTTGCTGAGAACCTCCTCCTGCAATGAGGACACGAGAATGGTGCACCTTGATAGGCATTGCGTTCTCTGTCTTTTCGAAGCTGTCTTCTCTCCTGCCTAACTTGGATGCGCCTGGACTCATAGTCGGTCACTCCCGATTTGATGAGGGACCGCCAACGAAATCTCTCCTGTGCCACATCTTCCCAAATTTAGTTATTACACCTGCAACGGTGTTATAGCATTTTCAGTTGTTATTAATTAACTGGTCACATTTAACTTAATCAGCGACACCGAAATTGTTTACACGATCATACTTATTTACTTTATTAGATAATCAGACCATAACTTTTGTAAAATAATTTATTTTTACATATATATATATATATATATATACATATATATATATATATTTATATTTACATATATACATTTACATTTACATATATACTTACATATATATATATATATATATATGTATATATGTATGTATATATGTATATGTAAGTATATATGTAAAATGCATAATTATTATATAATCATAAATAAATTACAAAAAAACATATTTTGTATATATATATATATATAAATGTAATGATATATGTATATATACAAAATGTGTTTTTTTATTTTTAATTTATTTATAATTATATAATAATCATATATAACTGTTATACATTCAAGTTGTCACAACCTGCAAGCTCTAAATTTTTTTCTCCTGTTATTTTTTACACGCGAACCGATTCGTTAACAAACACGCTACATGATGTTTCAAAATAACTTTAACGAGTTTTTAATACACCGATTGGGAAACGGCAATCAGCGAGTGGAGTTAACCTCGCAAGGGCCACTCAGGCGCTCCTCAGCTTCGCAAAAGCTACTCACAAACAACCCTCTGGAGAAACATGTTGAAATAATTATGGGTGATACTACATGTCTCCTGCTGAGAGAGTCAAAGTCAAGTGCATTGTAAAGAGTATTGCATATTGAGTATTACAATGCATAACTGCATTGTAAAGAGTATTTTCATGTTCTTCAGCTGTACAAGATTTCTGCAACAGAAATTTGTTTAGTAGCAAAACAGAGATATTACGGTAGTGAGACGAGTAATAGCAATGCAGACGTGTAGCTTAACCTGGAAAGGTTAGAAAGAGTCACGATTTATTATTAGTTTCTCCAAGCCAAAAAGGGTCAGAGAGAATCAGAATTGAACCCTGAGTAACTTTTGTTATATTTAAACGCATGTTATTGATTACTTTAGTCTTTTAGACTGATCATGTATAAAATTTTTACCGAGTAAACATTGAAAATTTATTTTTTGCATTTAAAAAAAAATTGGTGAAAATAACAAGTTTTTGCATCAATTTACAATTTTTTCATTATCCTCCAGCATTCTGATTAAGGTATTTCACACAAAATCTTGATATAATTAAACCACGTATTTTCGAATGAAATAATTGAATCCTTTTTGCAATGATTTTCTTTACAATTTCTTGTCCTCTGGTAAGTTTAAAGAAGAGATACATTTCTTAGAATAATTAACAAATTGTTACTAAACGCGCACTCATTCTTCGTGGTTTTCCTGGTTTTTTTTATAGGTTTTACTATATCTGCTGTTAGTGAGCAAGAGATTGTGAGTCTTTACATAGCACTCACTGTCGACCTGTATAATTAGGGTAATCAAAGTAGATAGATGGCAAGGCGCGTTTAGTCCCGCCAAACTTGATGACGTCACAAACTTCCGCCAAACTCGATGACGTCACAAACTTCCGCACTGTGGGTGCTTACAGCATGTAAATAAATGAAAAAACACGGAAAAAATTGGTACTAGTAATTTTGGTACGAGGAAATTTTGGCACCGGAAAAATTTGCTGCTAAGAATTTTTAGTTCAGCAAAATTTTAACACTAGGAAAATGGGCGACTTAAGTAACTATCTCATCGCTAAAGCGCTGCGCGTTTAGTATTTAAAGCAGAGATGTTTATCACGTCAGGATTTCAAAGGCCTAATTACACCATGTTTCCTCATTAGGCAGTTTCTTTGAAGATATTTCCGGCAAAAAGAAGCTATGTCCTTAACTAATTTGTAGTTAACTACCCAAAAGCTTCCGCTTAGACTAATAAGCAGTATCATCACTTTGCAAAATAATAATAACATACAGCGTAGACTTATACATATAAGCAGTTTTTTTGCATCATGCTATTTTGAGTCATTTGGGATTCGTTTTCAGATCAAATGAAAGTATGTTTCACAAGAAATCATTTGACGAAATTTACCGAAAAATATTTAAGCAGAACAAGACTAGCCGTTTGTGTAATACAGGTAATGTATCGATATTTTTTATGTATTTGTTGAACCACATAGCAAAGCAAATTACAAGAGACAAAGAAAAAACTTGACTTAAAAACATTCTACATCGGAAGAAAGAAACCACATATGAGTAATTCAAGCACAAAACGCATACAACAGAACAACATATATACAGACCATAAACTTAATATTACATGTATTACAGTTAGTCAGTCAGTCAGGCCTGCACTGAGTTATCTCAGTCGGGCTTGTCTTCATATATTTTGTGGACCAATCTGACATTAATTTTAATAATTTCTACATCTTGTGACGCCTTTAAGAACACGAACTGCTCATTACGAGACATAATAAAAGTTAGGACAGAAATCAGAAAGAATACAAAAACATTCTTCTGTTTTTTTTATATGAGCGTTCAGTGGACATTCAGTGATTACATGCAATTCATCCTCGTACTTTCTTCAAACAGCAATTTTACATACTCGTTGTTCTAGAGGTATATTCTTTTGTTTACATAACTACATCGACATAGGCTGCAAATTTTATGAAGTCAGACCGAGGTCTAAATCAGGTCACCTTCCATAACGTTTCTCTGCACCAAATTTGCAAAACAAACATTTGATGCCTAACAGAATTTTGAAAAAAAGATTGTCTTTGACACTGTATGATATTTTAGATCTCACGGGTCATAGATCACGGTAGACACTTATTTGTTCATCGTTCGATCTATTAATTCGTTCATCCATCTGAAGATTCTCTCCAAAATGAAACTTCGGCACGAATTAAACAAAATTGGATGGTACAAATGTAAAAGTTGGCCTACGGTAACGAGGAACTTCTAATTCTGATATAGGAACAGGTCAAAGAACCGTCAAAAATCGCAGAGGAATTTATGATTAAGGTGTTTTGAAAGAGAAATGATATGTGACCAAATCAGGCAGCAGAATTGCCCTTCACACACTCGACTTTCCACCACTAACTTACACTTAGTATCATTCTGTTTCACTTTTTCTAAAGATCTCAAGTCTTTGCCATTGCTTGGTGGCATAGAGCTTGACCCTCCACCAAGGAAGTCACTGAATTTCACACCAAATGTCACTCGATACCAACTCCAGTACGACTTCAGGGTCAGCGTCATTCAAGTAACGGCATGGCCGCTGCACTGCCAGACACATGTAATGGATAAATGGAATCACACGTGTGACAAGTAGGTTACTTTATGCAATTTACTGAATGAGCTTCGTTGTTTAATTAACGATAATTCGATTGAGCCTCTGCATTGTTTTAGCTGCTTAACTGATTGGCTCGTTCTCTCACGCAAACACTGTATTGATTGATTGACTGGCTAACTGACTGAATTACTGACCGATCCACTGACTGACTGACCAACTGACCGACTGACTGACTGACTGACTGACTGACTGACTGACTGACTGACTGACTGACCGACCGACCGACCGACCGACCGACCGACCGACCGACTGACTGACTGACTGACGGACGGACTGACTGACTGACTGACTGACCGACAGACCGACCGACTGACTGACCATCAACAGAGCAATAAGACGCAATTCATGTGAAATTAATTCACCTCTTGATTTTTAGCTGTGCTTTGTTGATCATAAAATGCCAGTGTTGAAAGTTTGTTGCATAGACTTAGCTCTATGGGCTATACCGAATTCACTTATTTAGTAAATTTATTTTGATAACTGGCATTATATTTCTACTGCCATTTTAAAGTTCAGAAACGCTCAAACATTTTGTGATTGAAGATAACTTCTCGTAGAAAAGTGAGTGAACATCTTAAAACCAACTCTTACAATTAATTGTCTCATTATCTTCAATTATATTTCTACTGTTACGCGTTTCTTCAAAGCAGTATAACTTTAAAGTTCAGGAACAATGAAAAGTGCAAACTCGGAGGGATTTTGCGAGGAGTTTCTTCTGCTTACCTGTCTGATAGGTGACGTAAACGTGACTAATGGACACACGGGCAAGCAGGGCTTCCGTAATGAACTTTTGGTTGTTTTTAATAAAAAAAGATTTTGGCGATTTGGGATTTGCTTCTATTGCACTGAATGTCGGAATTCTTTGCCTCAAAACCTCAGAACTGTTTATACTGTGCGACTAATCAAAAACACTTAAAGACAGGCTTCTTAAAATTAGCTGCCATCTATTCCAACTAATGTAAACTCAAATAAGGACTTATTTTTTACTATATTTTCTCTCCTTACAGGCGCGATATGTACGTTTTGTGAGAAAATTTTTAATCATTTTATTTGTGTTACATTTTCTTAATTGCAAAATAGAATTACGACATTTCACAGTACAACGTCATATGAAGTACTTTGCCTGAAAGTTTATTGTCTATTAGACAAAACCAGCATTACAATTACGTTCGCATATATATTACGTACAATTGCACAAACTGAAAACAAAATGACTACAATTACTTGTCAAGTGGACAATTTTATGAAAGTGTTTACATCTGAGCTGAAAACACTTTCATAAAATTGTCCACTTGACAAGTAATTGTAGTCATTTTGTTTTCAGTTTGTGCAATTGTAATGCCCAACTGTAATGCATGTTGCGTTGTTGTTTGTTAAGGGCAGAATAAAACAGAGGCGTAATCAAAAGGATGAGATGACGGTAAAATAAGGGTGTAAATACGTAATGTAAGTAAAAGAGAGGGAAAAAGCTAAAAATTATAAAAATGAGAAAATGAGGTGGTGATAATGACGAAAATGCAATGAAAGACTTGATAAAATTAATTTTATAGTTTATTATTTATTGAAATTGATTGCTTCATTATCTACAGTTTTATTTTTCAGGCCTCACTTGCGTTCTCTCAATATTGGCGAGAATAAGCTGAAATTCGTAGTTTACCTGATAAACAACAACACGAGAGAGTTCATGAGAATTGGCCGTTACTACCTGTACATAGAGAGAAAAACTAGATACGAATTCGAACCCGAGTTTTCTTCGCTTGATAAGAGCATCGCCGTTTGCAGTTTTGTTCAGGTGATTGTGTTTCCATAACAAAGAAAGGGAAGCTGTTCCAAAATTTACTGTTTTAAATAAAAAACTCTCAGCTTTTGACGCCTGTTCAATCAAAAACTACAGGAATTCAACAGCAATCTATGGCACATTTGTACGAAACTAGGGTCGCATAGAGAGTGCAAAGATGAATTCCATACAGGTAATAAATGTTTTAAAATGACCGACCCCCGCCCCCCCCCCCCCGTGGTAAATACCGCTCAATTAACAGTAAAACCACAAGAACTTTAAATTCAATCCCGTTGCAATTCGCACCATCAATAGTAAATTTCAGTAAATCTCCAATATTTATTCTCTATGTCACTGTACAACTGATTGAATTATTTGTGTTAATCTCCTTGTTGTTTCTATAAGTTACTGTAGTACGTAAAACCACATAAATTTCATTGTATGTATTTTGACATGACATTGAATTGCTTATTTATTTATTTTTTTATGAACATAACTTAGAAACTTACTTAAACTGACTTGAAAATTCTAGTCTTCTAGACGTTAAAGGAAGACCGGATTATTATTTAGACTCGATCTCATTTTAATTTACCTTCCAAAATACACATTTTCTTGCCTATAAAAGTTAGCAGTTGTTTTACTATTTGAATAATTAGCTTAGAAAGTTAATTAACGGCAGCCGAACACAGCTATTGCTTACGTCAGAAACTAATCACAGTTTGTGCAATGGCAGGCGTCTACCTTGCGCGTCAAGCACGTTTGCGTAAGTATTACAGTACTGCTTAAACGCATGAAGTCACGAAAATGGGCTTTACGTCATATGACGTCATGCAACTAACACTGCAGTTCATGATCATGGTTATCACGGTACTGCCTTTTATTTGTCGGACACGCGCACGTGACAAAAAGGCGCCGTTGCCAATCTTAGCAGATTCACTGAGCCGCGCGTAGCATTGAAAGTTTAACGAAATTTGAGTATCCGAGGTAATTATTATTTAATCTAAGCTTTGATTAAAAAAACCTATTGTAATTTTCAATATTTTAGAGCATACTTTATTCTGAATTAATGTTTACACAATCGTCCGGATTTTCTTTGACATTTGGGAGAACCATCGCAGCAAGTGTATAATTGTGCAACAAAAAAGCAAAGATTTTCCTGAACTGAAAAAAGTTTTGCTTTAATAAGTACTGCGACAAAAATTCCGCTGAATGAGGTTAATGCATTTATTGACCAATTCCGACTAATAGGTTTCGCAAAGTGATCAAAATAGAAGTAAAGTGCATATAGAATAACTTTTCTAAGCTATGTAGATAAAGAGGAGGTCAAGTGACCCAACGGCCATGTGTAGGGGAGTAAAGCTTCCAAATCAGGAATGGAGCCCCGAAGGCGGACCAGTGCAGCATGGTGACTCCGGCAGCGCCTGCAGCCGACCTGGTGCCAAACGTATCGCTCCGCTTTCCTTTGGACAACACCAGGGAGGAAGAGACGGTGCTCCTGTTGTATGGGCAACTCAGGATCTCCACACACCTTGCCCAGGCGTGCGCCCTGGAGACGTTCTAGGATCGCATTGCTCAGCCACAGTCGACGCTGCAGCTCCATCAATGTGATCAATAACTGACTCTCTTGGCGCACACTCCATTGACTTCCGAGACAGAAGGATGTCAATAACAATTTTAGCACGAAGGCAATAAGCTGAAGAAAACATTATTTGTCGGTAGATGATGATGTGTTTTGAAACTGGGATTCACAGAGTATTTTTTGTATTTTTTTGTAAAACGAAAGTACGTCAAAAAATTTCATGTAGATCTGCATACATTGCAAACACAGAAAACTATAAGAATGCAATCATCACAAACAATAACAATATTGAAGTTGCAAAAAAATTGCAAACAGTTTAGATATATCTGTTCGAACCAAGGAGATAAACTTATTGAGGCCTGGGCAAAAATGCGAAATGGAAAGAAGTGGGGAGAAAAGCACAAGATTAAAATGGCCGACGAAAACAAGAGAACAAAGTTAAGACGATGATGAAATGAGAATGAGGAACTGATTCAACTAAATATGTGCAGAAATGCAGACGAATCAACAAAGCAGCTGTGAAAGTGAACATGAACCAGTCAAACACACAGCCTTAAGATACTACTTCATGATCTGTTACTTTTGTTCATTCTTTTTTACAAATTACCAACTTTTATGAAAGCGTTACTGTGAATAAACTTGAACTGAATTAACTTGGACATGAAATTAATTTTGTCTGGTAGGTTTTACACGTCAAATGTAGACACAGGAAACTTCAAATGTGACTTAGGTAAGTTAAATGTAGACATAGGAATTTCGAATGTGTTTTGGTAACTCAAATGTGACTTAGGTAAATCAAATGTAGATGCATTACTTTGAATAAATAGGTAATTAACTCATTTAAGTGCAAACTAGAAAAAAATAAACCAAAGATAGTCATCACCTCTTTCGTAACTTTGAAAAATGTGTTGTTTATCCCTTCCCAAAGAACAGTGAATCACTAATTAGTTTTTTAAGTAATGCATTAGCACTGCATTAATGAATTAGTTTCTCTCAAGAAACATTGTTTATTTTAAGAATGTATTGTTTTCTCTAACAGTTCCAATGGTATGTAAAGTTTGTAGAATATTAGTGAACTATTCGTAGACCTATATGGTTATTATTTTCACAGCAATTATTAAATTAAGATTAAAGGAGATTAAATTTTACTTCCTTAAGCTTTACCACCTATCCACATTTGAGATACCAATGTCACATTTGACTTGACATGTGTCTACATTTGACTTACCAAAAACGCTTAAGATTTCTTGAAAACCATTGTTAACATATTTGAAATACCAAATCTACATTTGAGTTACCAAGACACATTTGAATTACCCAATCTACATTTGAGTTAACGCAGGTCTACATTTGACGTGTAAAACCTATATTATAGACAATTATAAACTATGCATAACTGTAGCTTCATCACAAGCGAGCTAGAACGAGGAAAGGATGCGCGGTCAGTTGCCTACTTGGTAGCTAGGTCTTCATCACCTGGTGGACACTTTGTTAAAGAATATTGGTACGATATCGTGAAAAGAGTCAATAGACTCCATTAGTACAAAAATTAAGAAGGATTATAAATTTTTCATGCTGATAGAGGAAAAACGTAGAAACATTGAAAATAATTATACTTCGCAATGTGTCTCATCGTATTAATTACCCGCATTAAATACTTTTTTAATTAGCTACTTCATTAAGCTACTTATTAATTTAATAAGTAGCTATTTAATAAACTGCTTATTAATTTAATAAGCTACTTCATTAGCTTATCTCGACTAAAATTACTCATCTAGAAAAATCTCTACTGATAAACTGCGAAATGTTTAATTTTTTAATGCTGAATGATGATGATTTTTTTAGGATTGTGGTCTCATATTTGATCCTCGGCTACCATGTGGAGGTCAAAAATCATCTTTCTCAAGTTGGCAAGCTTTTACAAAACACACTTCAGAAGAACCGATTTGTTCAAATGGTTATCAACAAGGTAACGGTGGACGTATAGTTGTACTCTTAAATAATTTCATTTCTGCTAATAACATACACAATGCACGAACTAGCAAGTTCTGTAACTTACATGTAATTTTGTTTCTATGTACTACTGTATGGAAATTATGTAGATAACTTAAACTAATGGAATTTTTTGTGTGCAGATTTTTATTATTTAACTTTTTGTGTAGATGTTAATGTATTGACTGTTTATAAACCACAGCAATAATACTGCTGCTGCTGCTGTTGTTGCTGTTGTTGTTGTTGTTGTTGTTGTTGTTGTTGTTGTTGTTGTTGTTGTTGTTGTTGTTGTTGTTGTTGTTGTTGTTGTTGTTGTTGTTGTTGTTGTTATTGTTGCCGTTGTTCTAGTTGTTGTTGCTGTTGTTGCTGCTGCTGTTGCTAGTGCTGCTGCTGGTGGTGGTGCTGTTGTCGTTGTTGTCGTCGTTGTCATCGTCGTCGTTGTTGCTGGTGGTGGTGCTGTTGTTGTTGTTGTTGTTGCTGTTGTTCGTGTTCTTGCTGTTGCTGTTGTTGGTGCTGGTGCTGCTACTGCTGCTGCTGCTACTACTACTACTACTACTACTACTACTACTACTACTACTACTACTACTACTACTACTACTACTACTACTACTACTACTACTACTACTACTACTACTACTACTACTACTACTACTACTACTACGACTACTACGTTCGTGTGTTTCGCGACAAAAATACAAAAATAACAAAGATGTTTGCGATAAAATAGTGTGCTTGTTTTTTCAGATTTACTTTTGTAGGCAACTTTTTGTTCTCACTGCTACTGAAGTTGCTTATGATGGTCCTGCATTCCGGCTGAATAGGCAGTTTTTACTTAAAATCTCCCTGGCGTAGATATTAAATAATGACAGAATCTTTTCTTAGGCAGATGGGTTTTGCCTTGCCATTCCTGCAATAACATTACCACATGCTACTGGAGGGTTGCTGTTTGGAAACCATTTGGATGTAAATACAAGGTCTTCACTACTGAACAAATTACCAAATGCATGGAAAACAAAAAAGTATGTGTTAGTTTTTCACAATATTTAGGTCATAGAAAATGTTTATTATCAAATATAAACTCGGTAGTGGCCTACTCCGATATTGCTAAGGGTTCTAAATTTATTAAGGTTCATTTAGTTAATCAACAAGCATGAAAAAAATTACTGTGAACGGTATCGGATTTGAACTAGAAACCCTGTGTTTTTACATGTGCTAGTTGATCTAATTCGCCCACGTGCTGTCAGCGAGAAAAGTCAAACCTGCTGTATTTTGTGAGCTCAGGGAGTATAGCTCAGCTATTGTGAGCTCAAATCGTAGGTTTATTTCGTTATTTTTTGTTGTTGAAATTTTTTTAAATCATTTTGTTATAAACAAACCGATACGTTTAAATCGAATTGCTTAATAAATAGCCATTTAGATAAAAGACATTTATATTAACGCTACACAACTTTAAAATGTAAGTGTATTATTACAAAATTCTTTTATGACTGCTCACTTTTTTTAAAAAAAAATGAGGAGTCACAAAAGTAACTGTCAAACGCAGTTTGACATTGTGATGATTACTCTAGCTTGTAGACCAGAAGACTGTTGATCAAAGGTATGACATTGAATAAAATTAATGATTGAAAAAAGACAGAAATCTACTCGCATGTTTTTGCAGATTTTGTTATTTGGAGATTCGACCATCATGCAAATGATAGATTTGCTTATAAAGAAAACGAAGAGCTGGAGGTATGTCCAATTCCTCAAAGACAAGAATCATTTTCATAAAGCGATATTCAATAAGAACAGGACGCTCGTTTACCAAAAGTAAGTTCTTGCTGTGATAGCAAGCCTACAGTTGAGATTAAGACTCGCATCAATACACAAGAGTGCATAAATACTTCACGAGACCCTAGGCTGATAGTTCTATCCCGCCAATCTCTGTTGTGAATTTATGGTTGTTTGTATAATGAACAAATTGGACAATTATTTGTGGTGTATTAGAAACGTTATTGGCCTAGTTGCTATGTGGCGATTGTTAATTACATGTATTTGCATGTATTCAAACAGGCTTGTTGTGTAATACCTTGCACCTATGCGGTATGTGGCACGTATATATAAAAGCTGTGTTTTGTAACTGCCTGTGGTGTGTTGTAAAATTTGACCTTTACATGAATATGAAAGTATACACATTTTCCGAGGAGAATAAGAATTTTTTTCTAAAATGTGACGCCCCTGAAATTTTGGCGCCCTAGGTTATAGCCTAGTTAGCCTATTGATCAATGCATCTATAAAATTTAATGGAAATTAATCTATTGATAGGAGCTAATTACTTATTCGAGATCTTAATGTCAACATTGTTATAATTTGTTATGAAATAAGCACATTCAGTTTTTTCATTTTAAAACCATAAATATCAATTAACTTAAAGAAAGAAAATGTGACCAAGATTTGAACCAGAAACTGTTCATTTACAAGGCGAACGCCGTGACTCTGCTCAAATGATTATTATTATTATTATTATTATTATTATTATTATTATTATTATTATTATTATTATTATTATTATTATTATTATTATTATTATTATTATTATTATTATTATTATTATTATTATTATTATTATTATTATTATTATTATTATTATTATAATGGGGTCCTAATTCAGTGATTTAGCTCAGTCGTGCAAGTTTTTTTTTAAATAATTAGAACTCACATAACTCCATGTAAATTGCCTATTCTACGTCTGTTTGTGTAAATATTCTTAGTTTTTATACTACTACTAAAATTGTACTACAATTTCCAAATAATAATAATAATAATTTATTAACAAAATAATGTTGCCGCCATCTTGAGCTTTCGTAAGACTATTTCTGCTTATTATAAACTTTATTATCTACTTGACTGAGTTATTTAAGATATTTATAAATATTTTAAGGGTGACTTGCAGGTTGGTGATAGCAAAGGGGCTATTAAAACATCAATTATTAAAATTATTAAAAATACAAAACTAGCGATACACGAACGACATTATGATGCTTTTTCTCAACATTACCATAACCAAAAAAAATTTCTGCGACAAGATACGATACGATACGCTAAATTATTCTAATTATTCTGCACTCTAAAACGATATTGAGCTGAGAGAGTTTTATAACTACAGGCCAACTCGTTACTCGTTAATGGTAAAACGCTGTGAAAAATTTACATCAAGGTCACTATCTTCTTTCTTGGCGCAATTTGTAATACACGGATTAATCAAGTTTAATTGTAATGTTTCAAGTCTGCACGGGCATATAATCAAACTAGTATCAGTGCTAGATAAGATGTCAGTGATATTGATAACTATTTCGTGTGATAAAAACCGATTTTAAAATTTTTGACAGGTATTACAGACAAGGAGAAGATGATTCAGGGTTAGAAACCCTGACAGAGATACCAACATACGCGCAGTCACGTTTAGACAGGTTTATTGAAAGGTAAAATAGAGACGCAGAGTTTCATATAAAACTTATACTGTAGACGCAGTTTCATATAAAACTTATACAGTAGTAAAAGTTTTGAATTGTTACTATAAATATATGGTTACAATAATCTAGAAAATTACTGCTTGGTGCAAGTGATGACATTTTCCAAAAATAATGACAATTGTAGCACACATCGAAATGTGAAACGTGTTGATTTCCCTCTGGCTTTTACTTTACTATGCGACGGCACTATTAAGAGACGAATAGCAGCTTGATGGTGAGGTGAAACCGAGAGCCAAATGATGACAAGGGACAACAAATCAAAAACTGAGAGAAACACGTAAATGTTCACGATGCTTAAAACACTAGTGTTGCTACTATTATTATTATTATTATTATTATTATTATTATTATTATTATTATTATTATTATCATTATTATTATTATTATCATTATTATTATTATTATTATTATTATTATTATTATTATTATTATCATCATCATCATCATCATCATCATCATCATCATCATCATCATCATCATCATCATCATCATCACCACCACCACCACCACCACCACCACCACCATCATCATCATCATCATCATCATCATCATCATCATCATCATCATCATCATCATCATCATCATTATTATTAATAATGCTAACTTAATTCAGAGCACTCAGATTAGAAGACATGCTACTTCTTGTTACTTTTCGTATCTCTTTTTTCAGTAGCATTGTTTTTACGGATGGGTCATTCTTCTCATTCCATCTCATTGTAGACATTGAACCATCAACATTTATTAAAGTATTCCACCCACTTCTATCTGCAGCTAACAGCATAAGTTCTTCTACTCTAAAAGATACATTTAGTTGAAGTTGTTGAACATCTTCATTTGTCTTAGCTATCTAAGTAGTTTTCGGTTTGTCAGGTGGTTTTTTTGCAAGGTTTTAAGGCTCCTTTAAAGCGATTCTTACTGGTGCTTCATTTGGTAAACTTAGAAGATGTCCTAGCTTAGGAAGAAGCCCTTTGGTTCTTGACTTTTGAACTCCTAGGAATTTCTTTCGTTCTAGTGTATAAATCTTTGTTTATAAGACTTCTATAAAATGTGTCAATCTGCTTTTCTTGAGTAAACCCCATATTTCACTGTTGTACATAAAAATGCTATTAACATAAGCATCAAATTATTGAAGTCTTTAAATTATCGAACGACGGTTGTTAATGGCATTCACGCCTGGTTACTATGACGACGGGTCATTAATCGACGTTAATGCACTGTCATTTTCATTTATGACTGCCATTGTTTAAATAAGGTCAGCGTTCCGACCATCAATATCCAGAACATTTCCCTTGTAATAGAATTTCTACATGGAATTTGTATTTGGCATCAGTTCTATTATACTACTTGCCGTTCTAGTTTTCATATTCTAGTGGTAATTGTTACTGACTAATGCCTTTTGAATTAGTAGTAATAAAAAGTTTTTCTTGCATTTTAGCACAAAACCGAATGTACACTCAGGTTTAGAAGTGTCGTTTTTCATGGGTGGCAGTTTCTGGTTGTCTCCTCTTTACCTCCGGTGGTTAGCAGACAATTTGAAAAGGTAAGAAAATACAGTTCACTTGTGGCAGTGTCTTTCCCATAACAGGCCTAAATTATCTTAGCTTATTTGAGTGTATAGTCTTATATATAACCCACTTAACCCACTTCTAAATCCGCTTGAAATAAATAAAGTTTATTTTTTTTAGGCTATTAGTATTAGTCTTATATTGTAACCTAGTTGTATCCCTCCGCAGTGAGGGTGTTAGCCATTTTGGTTGCCCATGGGGGTGCCTTGCTTGAGATCAACAGAGAGGCAAACAGACACGTTTTCATCTTTGAAAATGCAGAATGTTGTCGTGAACTAGGCTTCTCGAGTAAAAGTGTTTACTCATGATTACAAGTATCTTTCCCAATCCTGTTTTCATATATTCATTTTACTTACGATAAACTAGCTTTGTTTTCAATTAACCGTGTAATTGGTTGAATATGGGCTTCCTTCTCGGAACGTATATAAACGTGGTTGTAATCTTGCAACTTGTTCTCCAGCTAGCTTGGAGTGACATAACATGGTTTTCCAATTCCTCCTTAACGAGGATAATCCGTAGCCAATTAACGGCATGTAGTCGTTATATTTGTATTTTGTAGTGTTTTTGTAAATTTGTTTCATTCAAGTTTATTTCGACGTAGTAATTAACTTAACGTAGCCAATGACTGTGACGATTTTTGCTCTATTGTTCTTTGTCTCACCAATGCGCATATTTTAACTTAATCGTTTTCTGTAAATGGAATTTCGGTATTGGAAAACTTTATTTTAAAAACATATTTGCACCTCGCGAAATACGGAATTGAACTTTAAAATAAACACCATTGTCTTCAGCCGCTCACAATTACTGAAGTTCAAAATTTCAAAATATTTACAAAAACAAACCTAAGTCGCCATTTTTTTTATTTTTTATCCCTGTAATTGTAATGTCATTAGGTATGTTATTGCATATACGGTAGACTAAACTTGTAATAATATAATAAAATAATAATTAGTATTATGTAACGAATATACGCGGAGGGGAAATAACACAGAACCCATAACATCTACTTTGAAAAACATCTACTTTTTTTCAAGTTCATAGAACTATTTTTTCTCTTGTAGTAAGTAGTTATGAGTAAGATCTGGCGAAGTACACTCCGTATTTTGAAGAAAACGCTTAACAAAATTAAGTACGCCATCGCAGAATGGCAGCTGTTTTTATTCTTTACAGAATTTGCACATAAATTGCTTATCATTGTTGAAGTCGACTTGTTTATAATAGAAATAGTCAAACAACTTATATTCAGATTTATAACATTAATGCGTAACGCATAGGGCAGCAATAGAAATCTTTTTTAACCGAAAACAGACTGAATAAATTAAGGTACCAATCCGCGAGCATGATCGTGTTTAGCACTTGATTATGCCTGGTCCAGTATGGTTTACTCATGAGCAGTTAGCCCCAATTTTCACTATCTTGAGCCCTTAAACTATCCCAACTTCTCTAACAATGCTATTGTCTGACATCCTTGCCCAGATGTCTAAGCTGCAAGTTTTGTGACTCCGTGAACTATAGTTTTAGAGTTAATCAGTATTATGAATCGATGCGTAATGTCTGACAAAACGAAAATTCATGTTCTCCTCGATCCGTACTGCTCGCGGATAAAAATCAGATGTAATGTACTTCAGCTACGTTCGAGTGCCTAAATTGTCTTTTAAATAGAGCATCTTCCGAGACGTGAAATTAAAAGGTTAAATATGATGTAATCTCTTATAATCAATACTAATTGCTAACGTCACCCTTTATTTCTTTTACTTTAGACATGGTTTAGAAAAGATTCAAGTTTATGTGAAGAGCGACACTTCAGCTTATCACCACCCCTATTTTGAGGTTCCTCGGCCAGTAAGTGTGTTTTGAGGAAACGAAATCTTCTTTAGATAGTGCAGCAGTAGTGCAAGAATAGTAAGCATTGAATTTTATGCTTCAACGACAGCAACAGCAACAACAACAACCAGCAACAGTAACCTATATAATCATATAATTATATAATAGCATATTGACATATAGTTATATAGTAATATATAGCAATAGTAATATATATCTACATGCTATTATATAGTAATAGCATATAGTTATATAATTATATAACTATTACTAAATATCAGTTTCGTTGGCTTTGATCAAATAAGACGTTAATGCAAAATAGCACAAATAACACAATTAACAATTAACAATAACAATAACACAATAACACTGCATATTTAATAACATTAATTTTAATGATTTTATTTTTATTTTACTAAGTGACAATTAACCACAAAATTGTCTTAAACATGGTTGTAGACTTTCAACGGTAAAAGTTACACAACATGAGAAAAAAGAGTGACACATCTGCGGATTTAGAATAAAGAAATATCCGCAAATTTGCATCAATGTGTTTACTGTGATGGACGTACAATGATGGATACCGTGCGCCAAGCAGATTGAATGTTTAATCACGTGTTATTTAAACTGCTAGTATCTAATCGTTGGTTTTATTACTATTGCTGTAACACTAATTTCTCTGACTGTCGTTGTAGTTAATTTACAAATATTGATGTTGCAGGTACAAATGTTTCGGTCCATTACCCCTTCCCAAGGTAGTCTAGAAGCCACAATATATTAGACTGTAGTTCTACAAGCTAGACTACTTTTTCTATTCTGACATTGTATAAGTGAACACGTCTCTGTTACCTTTAAAATTTGACTTGTAATTATACTGCTACTGTTACCATTTACTGACATTCTGGCTTTTTCTCAACTCAATATTGGACAAACAATGTACATTTGTTGTAACGTAGTAGTCTGTAGCACTTATTTTTCTAGCACTTATTTCAGTAGCTTTGTAGAGGTAATTGTAGCTAGCCAGTACAATTATGCAACAATTTTGTAGACTAGAGAAATTTTGTATTTTTGCAGAATAAATTAACATAGATACGGGAACGCAACATTGGTTTGAGCGTGTATATTACAACTGACAACCCATTTTTGCAGGTTAATCAGGAAAAACTTCTGGCTAGAACACGAGCAGTTATTGTTGAAGCTGAAAAGCTTGGTATGAAAGTAATCAACGTTTTCAACATCACTGCCTCAAGATTCACTGAATTTGCCTTTGGCGGTTTTTGCGCTTGTCATTATAACAGGGTGATTATCCTTTGTTTGCTTATTAAATTCGGATGTATCATCAAAAAGTTCTAGGATTCCAAATTCATTGACGAAATGAAATCCGTATCACAAAGTTTTTAGACATCATTTCTTCACATAGTAATGCCTTTAATTAGATTCTGTTCAAGCTATGAACGTTCTTTGATACTAGAGAGTTTTTTGATAACGAATGATCTAATCTGTTTCCATTCAAGGTGTTTAACCAAATTTGTTTGTGTTGAGGGACAGAACTGAAGAAGTGGGGTAGCATTTCCAGTTCAGCTGAAGTCAGTCAGTCAGTCAGTCAGCTAGTCCGCTTCGTGCCCGTTTACCTGTATACCTGCCACTGACTGCCTATTAATTATTAGTTTGTGTATTTCTCATTTTTTGTATTGTCTATCCATCTCTTTATATCAAACTTCGCTTTTTATAAAGTAAGACTGTGTTGTTTTTTTCAGCCAACAGAGCTCATCGGTAGTCAGATTCCGCCAAAACTACGCGAGATTCCATCTTTAAACGATGTCTACACGAATGTATTTATAAACGTATTTTGTAACAATGTTGTGTAAAATTGTGTCAATAAATTTCGTTTGTCGTGTTATTGTTTTTAATGCTTTGCGTGATGCTGTTAATGTTTCTGGTAATAAAATAATTTGAACAACGATGCGCGAATAGATAGCTGATAGCTATTTGCTGACTGACAAACGAACAAAGAAATAAAAAAAACATTTAACGAACAGAACGAAAGAGCCAGTTAATTACTGTGAAATAACTAATCACGCGATGGTAAATAATGCATTCCAACTGCTTGCAAACATACGAATGAGAATGAATGAATACAAAATTGATTAATAGTTAAACGAAAGAATAACCCGATGAATAAATGAATGAATTAAAGGATTATTTATTGCATCTAATGAATGCCTGGATGAATGACTGATGGATTAGCTGACTGACTTACTGTCCGACCGTCTGTCTGTCTGTCTGACTAAGTGACTTATTAAATGACTACCTAATTAACAACTAGGGTAAGTGACTAACCGGTTTTCCCACTAACCGACTGATTGGCTGAGCGGACAAACCAATGGACAGACAGACTGGCAGCAAATTAAATTAATCAATAAACGAACAAACAAGTGAACAAAAAATCAAAAGATGGAATGACTGGATGAAAAAGATGAATAGAATGAGCCGGTTAACGAACATTTGAATAAAATCCTTGTATAATCTTTCAAAACCATCATTGTTTTAATTCGCTTATAATGACGAAAATGAGGCTTGTGTCAGTCCGCGCATTAATACGTCTGATGAAAACAAAAGGAACTACTTTTCAAAACAAATGAGCTAGTTAGCTGACAATGCGCTTTTATGGAAAAGACAGTAAAATTTAACAGTGATTATTTTGTCAATCATAAAAACCACAAAAAACGCGCTTGCGTCATTAAATTGACTCGAGCAGATTTATTTTTGAGCAATGTTGAACATTGACAATCCTATATATATATATATATAAATATATATATATATTTATAGTCTATATTAAAGACTAAAAAGAAATTAAAAGAATATCAATATAACAGGTTTCAACTTCCACATTGTGCATCTGATACTAATTACACAGATTCAACTTTCATCTACCCCCGCCCCTGACTCCATAAAACGATTAAAGATGAAATTTTTTAAAAAAATTATGTAATGTAATATGTGTTATGTTAATTGTGTCATGTCAAATGTATATTGTGTAAAATATGTCATGTAAAATTTAATGTACTTTTGTAATATTGTTTTGTAAAAATATTTTAATATGTAGTTTGTAAATATGTCCATTTATTGTTTATGATTAGGCCTTAGTTTTGCACTTTAGTTTTTTTTTTAGTCTGCACTGGACGCATTTGTCTTGAACAGTGTTGTTATTTTAACATTACGCTGAGGCTTACTCAATTTTATTATAATGAGTGAACCATTTTAATGACAAATAAAGAATTAATATATATATATATATAGATAGATATGTGTGTATATGTATATATAGAACTGACTTTAACGGCAATTTGGGTTAGAATTATTTTCCACTCTCGAATTTCTTCCATTTGCACGTGTAAATGAAGCATTGATTACATTTCTGACAGAGTGAATAGATAATAACGTAAGAAAAACAGCAGCTACGTTTGAATCTACAATTCCATGCGACTGTAATTTTACGAGATTCTGTTTGCACATGGTTCAAATGAATTTGAAGCTTCTATCCCGATCATTCTTGGTAAAATCATGGGAAAACCACCATTTGACACTAATAGTAAAATTACATGTTTTTTAAGTTATCTTTTGCTCATGAGGAGACAAAGAAATTTGTTTGGTTCACCGTACTTAAAGTTGGAATCCAAAGTATTATCTTTATAATAACACTTTACGGTAACTTTCATAAAAAGTGGTTGAATTACTGAACTTTTTTCACTTTTACATGTGAAACGCCTGTTTCACAAACCTGCCACTGGAGGTCGTGGTAGCAGAAGGGCCTACATGTAAGGGACCTACGCTGTTCGGCTTGATGTTTTTTGAAGCAAGCGTCATCACGAAAAGTGCTTCTTCAGATGCGTAGTATATGGCGTAAATCTTGACTGCAAAGAGACAAAGCGACGTCACTGCGGCATTGACGACAGTCGCCAGCGATAGCACTATTACCTTGTGGGTACCTTTGTTAGTCACGTAGTAGGTAGGTATGAAAGCCATCCACATGATAATGGTGGTGTAGACGCAGATACCAATAAATCTTGACTCATTGAAGTTATCTGGAAGCTTCCTAGTCTTGATGGCGTAGTAGGTACAAGCAAGGATGAGGATGATGTTGTAGGATAGGGAGGAGAGGAATTCCTCGGGAGCAATCCAGCAGTAGAGTTCCACGAAACGTTCTGTGACGACGCTCTGTTCTTCTACGGCTTGAGGCGGAGTCAGTTTCAATGTGACCGATGTCGAGATTAGCTGGAGAACAAAGAAACAGATTAGTTCCTGAATTACATACGACATCTTCAAAAGAACATTAACCATAGTTGCATATAATTTAGATGTTTGTAGGCGCTGCTGCTTTTACAGCTAGTTGTTGCCATTATTGTTACTGCTGCTGCAGTATGCTGTTTCTTTTGCAGTTTGCAGTTACTGTTGCTGGTTGTTGTTGTTGCTGTTGCTGTCGTTGAAGCATAAAATTCAATGCTTACATCTTAAAGCAGTCACAAAGCAGCGTACCGTTGCTGCTGCTACTATTATTATTGTTGTTGTTGTTATTGTTTTTGTTGTTGTTGTTGTAGTCGTCCTCGTCACCATCGTCGCCGTTGTCGTTCTTGCTTCTTGTCTCAGGTCTTTCTGTGTTCTTGTAAATAGTATGTAACTGTCTATCTGACTATCTTCCTATCTTTTTAGTTTTCTGATTCCCTCCCTATACCTTTATTTTAACGCGTCTATCTTTGCCAACTTTTTTCTTTACTGTTTTTTGTAAATTACACACCATATTTTTATAAGTCTTGGCATTTGATAACTGACATTGAACTCTTCACTTCGCATTTTGCAGCAAAGCGACAATTTCACGCATCGGGTTACGTAAGGCTTCGTAGTACAGTATTTATTGATATTATTGCGCTCTGGTGTTTGCAATTAATTATACAATGCACAGCGTGTGTGCGTGTGCTAGTATGCCATTTAGCATTACTGAGCACCACATATCGTTTGTCATGATGCTAACTGCAATTAATTTCTTACATGGCAGCCGCAAAATCTTTCTGGTGGCACTTAGAGGTGTTTAAATGTTGAGACTAAATGGTGCGCGCCATCTGGCATATGACAGCGGAACTACAAGCAATGGTGGCTCGTGGCTAAAATTAGTGGGGGTGCTGCTTCAGAAATTTTTTAGCCATTGTTATAATACGGTGTAAAATGTAACAAACATAATTACGTAATTTCAATCTGGTGTTGAACGGCCTCTTTTCTTAACTGCAACTTTGTCATGGAGACACAACTGTGAAGATTTAAGCTGTTGTAGTTCACTTACAATCACAGAACTTATTTCCAGTGGATGCAAGGCGTCCATTATGTTTTACGCACATACGCTGAGTTACACTTTGTCACATTCAAGAATGTGACGGTACACGGTAAACACGTGGTAATTGTTACTGTGTTCAAGACAGTATTGTTCTACCTAGCAGCAGACGCTAGCGTACAGCGTGTTGTCTCAGACATGTGCGCATTCCGCATGCGCACAACAGCCAAACACCACGTTGCTTGGACTGTGAAGCGAACAGTACTACCCTCACGTGCTCTGGTTCCATACAAGTATAAAGAACGAACTAAAGCAAAAAGACATTATATTGAATATTATCGATAAAAAAGAGTGAAAACAGGAGTTGCTGCAGTACCACAGTACCTATACACGAGCCACCGCTTACTACAAGCTTTTAGCACTACTAGCAAGCTTAAATTTTAAATTGCAAGTAAATTAGCTGAAATATATAGTCTAATTTCGTTCATAGGAAGAAATGCACGACGTTTACGTGTATGAGTTGTTGATTAAACCATTTTGCAATCAAGAAAATACGCAGTTTAGTTTAGTTCATGGCTTTGCAAGTTAGATAGAAACAACTATTTGATGATCTTTAAATAAGGACAAAACAAAATGTATTCTTTTCTGGCCAGTTTTTACAAACCTTAATGAGATCTTCACAGTGAAAATTAATTCAAAAGTGATCAAAATTATATTGTACATCAATGTAATATTAGCTAATTTTGCGCTATTTTTCTGGTTATAATGAAGGTTAAAAATGCCATTTGGACTTATATGACACGGGCATTCATATAAGAGTCGTCTATGGAATGAAATAGTCAAAGTTATTCCATTTCCGTAGCCTGGGAAACGGAAAAATACAAAAACTGAATAAATCTTGCAGACGAGCACATGAATCAGTTAATACAGAAAAATACATCGCAGGCTTGATGTTCGTATGTTTAAAGGCAAGAGAGACAATATTTTTGTTGCTCATTTATGCTAAAGCAAGCTGACAGGCTTAGTTTCTTTATTATACTTATGTCTCTGTATTTTGTAGTGCTTTGAAACTTCGTCTCTACATTGTTTAAATTAAAAAGTCGTTTTTTGCTACCTGAAGTATTAATTTCGTGTAAAAATAGCTGCTGCTCTGCAAGTTTGTGTCTATGAAAAAGTGCAATCAGTTTATCTGCTGATTAGACATTAGTTGTGACTGTCATGTTGTTTCGTTTCGTTTCGTTTCGTTTCGTTTCGTTTCGTTTCGTTTCGTTTCGTTTCGTTTCGTTTGGTTTGGTTTGGTTTGGTTTGGTTTGGTTTGGTTTGGTTTGGTTTGGTTTGGTTTGGTTTGGTTTGGTTTGGTTTGGTTTAGTTTAGTTTAGTTTAGTTTAGTTTAGTTTAGTTTAGTTTAGTTTAGTTTAGTTTAGTTTAGTTTAGTTTAGTTTAGTTTAGTTTAGTTTAGTTTAGTTTAGTTTAGTTTAGTTTAGTTTAGTTTAGTTTAGTTTAGTTTAGTTTAGTTTAGTTTTAGTTTAGTTTAGTTTAGTTTAGTTTAGTTTAGTTTAGTTTAGTTTAGTTTAGTTTAGTTTAGTTTAGTTTAGTTTAGTTTAGTTTAGTTTAGTTTAGTTTAGTTTAGTTTGGTTTGGTCTGGTCTGGTCTAGTCTAGTCTAGTCTAGTCTAGTCTAGACAGTTGCTGTCTTGCGTGAGCTGTTGCCCCGAAGGCTGCTGAGCGTGCTTACGTTACAGCGGAGGCGGAGCAATAGACCAATATGTTTGACGTAAATTGGAAAGTTGATGACAGGCTCGTGAAATCACGTATTAGCTCAGCGATAAACTTGAAATTTAAAACAGTTTTACATAGAATTTGCCGAGTTGTGTGTTTTCAAAGTAACAAAGCAGCGCCGCCGTATTTTAATTGATCTTTTGTCAATTGAGGAAAGCAGAGTAGAAGAGGAGAGGAAAACAGAGTAGAAGAGGAGAGAACAGAAGAGGAGAGGAAAGCAGAGTAGAAGAGGAGAGCAGAGGAGAGGAGAGGAAAGCAGAGTAAGAGAGAAGAGTAGAAGAGAGGAGAGAAAAGAGGAGAGGATAGGAGAGGAAAACAGAGTAGAAGAGAGGAGAGAAGAGGAGAGTAGGAGAGAGGAGAAGGGGAATAAAACCAAACAAAATATATCAAAACACTACCCGAACTAGACAAGACAAACGTTATTTTCCCATTAAATTTCTTAAAGCATTGTCAATCGTATTACGCAGGTAGTAAATTAAATTAAAGGAGTTACCTTTGCTCTTGCAAATATAAGTAAGTTTGCCCTTGTGATACAAATTTCCTAACAAATTTTCTTTCTCTGAAGAACAAATGCAACAGTTGATGCTTATTCATCTTTCTTTCCACTTTTTTCCTAAATTCTGTTTTTTGTAAACCTACCTGTAACAAGATTAAAATCGCCGATAAGCTGACTTGGGCTTTGGGACTGATCCACTTCGGCCGTTGATTAGATTTCCTTGCAGAATTGAAGATGCGATAGATTCTGTTTGTTCTGGCTAGCAGAGGTCCATAAATTATAGTGAACGGGAGTGGAAACAGCAGATGCAAAAGCGTGCAACTGTTTTGCGTCGGTTTCATCAGAAGCAGAATTATGCTTAGGTAACTCAGAAACACACCTGAAAGAAGTGCAATTACATGTGGTAAAATAGCCTATGTTTGCTTTGAATTATTTAAAGCGATGAGCTTACCATCCTAACAGCATTGGCTGGGGTCGCTCCGAGACATTACATAAGACTCACAGTGTAAATGGTTTATTTTTATATTATATAAATATTGTTACGGAGGCACCTGTGTCGGGTCAGGTGTAGGGCCCTCTACACGCCCTGCTTCCACGTCAGCAGCGACTCACCGCTTTCTTGTAGGTCCAGACGTCTTGTTTGGGCCTACACGTGGTGTGAGAAGCCAGCTGACCTGGAATGCCAGGATAAAGGCGTGTAGAGGTCACTACAGCCTTGATTTTCTGACACAGGTGCTCCTCGGGTGTAGTGCTGTTACTGAGTTAGTTAGTTATTTTTTTGTGCACGTGTATTTTGTTCCCTATTGTTATTAGTGCTGTGAATAAACTCCATACAGTGTAGTTTTCGTGTATTTTGTTTTATGAGAGTTAGATGACACGCTGTAACAGGTATAAGGTACTAGTTTACAGACATTAATTAACTAATTAACATAACATTTGTAATTAAAATTGACATTTGTAGTTTAAGTAATCAGTTACACAACGATAGTAAAATGGATCTTCATGATGCGCAATATCAAGACCGCCATGGCATCTTGGAGTTCGACCCCCTGGGTCGAATTCAGTCCAATATTATAAACTTGCCATTGATTTGCAAAATACACTGAACAAGGAACTAGATAGTGGCGCCTCGTAGCTAAAATTAGTGGGGTGCTGCTTCAGTAAATTTTTTAGCCATTGTTTTAGTACTGAGTAAAACGTAAGTATCACACGCAGCACTGTTTTTAAATACATTCTTGAAATTGTACGTCACGATGACACTTGGCAGTGTTCCAGAAATCTCTGTGCAGAAATGAAATGGCAGCAGAGCTTTTTCATGCCGTCTTGAAAGCAAAATATACCACTTGGTTTCTCAAGTTTTTCTGGGGATAGAGGCTTCGACTGTGGGTTAGTTTGAAAACTAAACCTATACCGTTGAGTAAAAAAACCATTGAATGGCCATGCAGTGGCGCTACTTCAACTGCCTGATGCGTTTCCAACTGACCAAAATCAGTTCAGAAGAAAAAATGTATATAAACGTAACATGTTAGCATCTCTAGCATGTTTTATGGACGTCTTTTAGAGTGTATAAACTAAACTTTTCCCTTATTTACCTACTTATTACAGTGAGGATTTGCAATTGTGTCAGAACTAAAACGTTTCTCAATGTAAAACTATTGTGATTATTGCTGAACTGTAATATACTGAATTAT
Organism: Tubiluchus corallicola; assembly: GCA_030141605.1. NCBI lineage: Eukaryota > Metazoa > Priapulida > Priapulimorpha > Priapulimorphida > Tubiluchidae > Tubiluchus > Tubiluchus corallicola. Next base: position 263,492 of record JAQGDQ010000152.1, on the reverse strand, counting down.
ATGGCAAGTTAGCCCTTTTTAACGTTAGAAGTATTTCCATTTTTTCCGCATTATTACTCAAGTGAAAGTCAATTTTGACACCTAATGCAACAAAGTCGACGCAGAAAAATGAGGCAGAGACAAATGGATTACAATGTTGGACATTATAGTAATAAGAATCCAAGCCGCTTACCTGCAAGCATGAAGAAGCTCAATTCTTTACTACAGGCTTTTATCAGCTGCTTATTTCTGTGGTAAATAAACAAAGCAGTGATCAGAATGGTCACTGACATTCCCACAAGAGCAATGCTGGCCAAACCGATTGACGCCCTGTCATTCCAGTGAAGGTATTCCGGCGGTATCCGTTTGCAAGAAGTTTCCAAATGATCATCAGGCCAGAATAGTATTGGACAAGGAACGCAGTCGGTGTAGTTGTTGATCAAATATTCATTGTTTCGACAAGGCTGACATTTCCAACAACATGGCTGCTCCATCTGGATGTAGTAATGACGGGCAGGGCAAGGATAACTGCACACTGAATCTGGTATCATATCACTTTGACTAGCCCAAGGAATACCACTAAAATCCAAACTTAAAATGTCTGCTTCCCAGGTGCCTACTTTAAATTTACCATATGAATTGTTTACCTCTTTAAAAACTAAGACATTATACTTTGGGCGTATGTCGCCATTCTCATCAAAAGTGATCACGTGACCCGGGTGACCTTCAAAACTAACGTTATACAAGTAGGATAAAAGATCATTCTTTGCCACACAGGCGCGGAGGTAACTTCTGTCAACTCCAATACATTTTTCACTTATGAGGTCATGCAATGCATAAGCGAATGCATAGACACTTATAATGCAGCTGTAGACGTAGTCAGGTGGTCCAGTAAAGTGAGGTCCAAGCTGGGAACCATGGCTAAAATCACAAGAACCATTTCTAATACTGCAGTGATGCACATTTTGCCAAAATTCTTGAAACAAGTTATCACCGCCAAAATCTGCTGGAGTCCTGCTAAACCACCACTCATTGAAATCATCAACCGAAGTCGGCGACCAAGACCGAAATACTAGTAGTCCATTGGCTACTTCCTCAATTCCTTCAAATGATGCAGTTCCAGCACCATCGCTGCACAACCAGATGAACTTCTCTTGAACTTGTCTTTGGGCCAAGTTCTCCATAATGGAAAGCAACTGTGGTCGATACATAAATGCTATAACAACTCTTGCGTTTTTATACTCTAGAAGCTCATCAACAATTTCGGAAGTTTCACCGTCGCCAAGAGAATCTGGTATTCTGCGAAAAAAGGCCAAGCAAATTCCCATATCTTCAGCAATTTGGCGTATTCTCTTTGCAGACACATCCCCGTAGCTGCCTTCTGCATAAAACACAGAAATGTATGTCCAATTGAAACGTGCCACAGTTGCCATTATGGCACTTACCTGTTTGCTATCTGGAGGTGTCATTCTCAAAAAATAGGGAAAAATATTTTTATCACTGAGCTCGTCTGTGCTGGACGTGGGACTGATTTGTGGAATGCGAAGAACTCCTAAAATCCGGGCTATAAGAACCGACATTTGACTGAAATAATCACCAACTATACCAACAACGTCACACTCCTCACAGAGCGGAACGCCATCTTCCAGAAAACCAGGTGCATTGTCGTTGAACAGGTGATCATCACGCTTTCCAGAAACTTTGGCAAAATTCATTGCTTGAGCAATAGCGGTGTGCTGTGTCCAGCATCCATCTACTATAGTGTAACCTAGCGTCAAGTTCGGTAGCAACTCTGGGTTTTTGTTTATCTTTTCTATGGCGTAGATTTGAGCATAAGTTAACGGTACCATGAAGTCAAATATAAGGGAGTCTCCGCACAGTTGGGGAGGATCCGGGGAGTGGACGGAGGAAATTGAGCCGATGATTAAATCTCCCGGTTTTGACAAAGACGTCTCCGGTAACCCTGGAACATGAATTCTAGCACATTTACATATTTTAATTGCAAGAAGTAGCAACAAACTGAAATCACAATAGTCGATATGTGCTAACATTTTTGCTTCAAACATTCATCTCTATAAGCATCATTTGATTAAAAAGCAAGAGCAGGTAGAATAAGCATAGTAGCGTAAGCAATTAGTGTTTCCATACGCCTTTCTTTTGCTATCTCGACATTTTTCGCAACATACTCTTTTTCACTGCAGCACATATGGACATTTCGGCGCGTAAGTCTTGTGTCATCGCAATCTCGCGCTCTTCTGTTCACTTTGCAAAACCAATTTGTCAAGTGAGATGAAAGAATAATCAGTCTGTCTTTCAATCCCGCTGCGTTTATGCGCATGGCTTTGGCATCAGTTACGCAGGACAATCATAGCTGCCTTGACAAGCCATTACACTTGACACCGCATATATTGGCCACATAATGGCATAATTGCAGATATTCCTAGAAATTCATAGAAATTCGAGCGCAGTATCACTCGAAAATAAGGCAGCTGCTGCGCACTCAGCATGCCATAAGAAACTCAAAAATGGCATCAGTTTATTTTAGTTTAATTTATTACACATTAAATAAAAAGTAAACAATATACATACATATTATGATGTAATACTACATACTCACATATACATCGTATAAAAAACATGCAATACATCCATGAAATATATACACGCGCATAAAAGGCAACATAATGAGGTGTGTGGGAGGTACAAAAAGCAAACGCTTCATATATGTGCCTATTAAATACTAAGAACGTATTCAGATTGACATAATTTAATCTGAGTTTCAATAAAAAGGTTTGCATTTTGAGCTTTTGCCAACGGTGCAACGTTTACAGTTTCTGTTCCAAATCGGAACACTCGCGTATCTGACAATGACAAGCAAGTTTGGCATGTATTCAGGAACTTGAAGCAATGCTGTAAAACTGTTTCTATTAAATATTGACTAGCAAAGGCCCCGCAAAAAATTTTGCGTATAAGTACACTTATAATCAAAAATACGGGAATATCCTACGTAGTAGTCATTTACAACGCAAAGCCAGCCGCAGCAGCTTTTAACTGAATTAAAGTTATAAGCAGAGTATAATGGATGACGTCAGAACAATGGCTTTGCGTCAGCAGCTTTCTAAGCGAAAATTGCCCTAAAATAGAACATCTAATTAACCCGTCGATACTCCTTTCGGTGGACGTGTCCTAAAATATAGCCCACATCATTGTGTAGCCCTGTTCTTCCTCTTTCTAAAGAGCTATATATCTCCTTACTAGAGTCCGACCAAGCGTCGCTAGAACGTTTTTTCTGCAGGCTGTTTGACCAAAATTTCGAAAAAAATCATGTTGCATAGCACCATGATTCCAACCTTTCCTGCGACGCCTGAAGTACCAGATGTACTGGCTCTGCCTTTCCCATGGATCATACTTCTGGCGTGGAGAGAGTGAGGCTGGCGACCTGGTGCAATCCCTTCCTCTCTTTAAACCAAGTCACGCACAAGTCATGATGACAGGTCACCACCAAAAATTCAAAGTCCTGTGGCGATGGGGGAGTGGCGAACCAGCAAGTGCAGATTACACTCAAGCTGCAGTCACAAACCTACACACAGGCGGCAGGGCATGTGGTCGCTCTCAACTGACCGAGGCAGCAGCGGAGTTCGGCAGCCCCCTGGGCGACTGAACAGCCCTCTTTAGGAATGCTCTGCTCACCCCCGTAGCATGGGGAGCGGACTAGAAAAGGTGTCCCAAACATAGCCTGCCTCAACACTTTCCTGGTCCAGCAAGCCGCGGCTGGCGGGAAATCCCATCTGTGTGGTCGAAAGAACATGAGAAAAATAACACTAACACTGGGTGGCTGGAACATCAGGACATTACTCGACAATGGCAACACCAACAGATCTGAAAGTAGAACTGCTCTTATAGCAAAAGAATTACAAAGATACAAAATTGACATAGCTGCCCTCAGAGAAACATGTCTTGCAGAGAAAGGACAACTCTCTGAAGCTGGCGGCAGATACACTTTCTTTTGGAGTGGGAGACCATCAGGTGAGAAAAGAGAGGCAGGAGTTGGATTTGCAGTCAGAAATGACCTTGTGAAGAACCTCTTAAAACTTCCAGATGGCATCAACGACCGGCTTATGACTCTCCAACTATCCCTCACGAAAGGTAAGAAAGCTACTTTCATAAGTGCATATGCTCCAACCATGACGTCCAGGACAAGTTTTATGAAGAGCTAAATGCCACCATCGTAAATATTCCAACATCAGACAAGCTCATACTACTTGGAGATTTCAATGCTAGAATGGGTACAGAACACCAATCATGGGAAGGAGTTATTGGCACACAAGGAGTGGGAAAATGTAACAGCAATGGGATCCTGCTATTACAGGCGTGTGCAACCCATGAACTCATCATCACAAACACACTATTCCGTCTTCCCAAGCGCAATAAAACAACTTGGATGCATCCAAGATCAAAACATTGGCACTTGATAGACTACATCATCGACAGGAAGAAAAATCGGCAAGACGTGAGGATGACCAAAGCAGTGAGAGGTGCAAAGTGCTGGACAGATCATCATCTTCTTATATCCAAACTCAGCCTACACATCCAACCTAAAAGGCGACCACAAGGCAAAAAGACCTTGAAGAAACTGGATGTTGGGAAACTTCAAAATAAGGTAGCTGCTAGCAGCTTCTCCCAAAGCCTTGACAAAAAGATCTCGGAGTCATCTCAAGACGCCACCACTGTTGACCAGAAATGGGAGCACTTCAGAGACCTGGTCTACTCAACAGCCCATGAACATCTAGGGGTTGCTACGAAAAAACATCAAGACTGGTTTGATGAAAACGATCCTGAAATTATCACTTTGATAGCATCCAAACACCATCTACTTAGAGTACACCAAAATGACCCCACATCAGAAGCGAAGAGGGCAGTATTCATACATGAGCGCAATGAGGTGCAAAGAAAACTCAGTGAAATGCAAGACGCCTGGCTGTCTAGGAAAGCAGAAGAAATACAACACTATGCTGACACCAACAACTCAAAAAAGTTCTATGATGCCCTCAAGTCCGTCTACGGTCCACAGCCATCTGGGACTTCACCACTCCTCAACGCAGATGGAACAAAGTTGCTAACTGACAAGTCTGACATCCTAGAAAAATGGGCAGAACATTTCAACACTGTTCTAAACCGACCATCATCCATAAACGCAGAAACAATAGACCGACTACCCCAAAATGGAAATAAATGAAGACCTAGATCAACCACCAACACTAGAGGAGATCGTCAAACCCATTGAACAAACCTCCCATGGCAAAGCACCAGGTGCTGATCGAATACCAGCCGAAATCTACTAACCGACCTATTCCAGCTGATGTGGGAGGAAAGCAAACTTCCTCAAGACCTCCAAGACGCTACAGTTGTTCACATTTACAAACGAAAAGGGAACAGGCAGTCATGTGACAACCACAGAGGTATATCTCTGCTGTCCATAGCAGGTAAGATCCTGGCACGTGTCCTACTAAATCGACTGTTGTTGCACTTGGAGAAAGACCTTCTCCCAGAGAGCCAGTGTCGCTTTAGAGCAGGCAGAGGAATGGTGGATATGATCTTTGCTGCAAGACAACTTCAAGAGAAGTGCCAAGAACAGAACGTCAGCCTCTTCACAACATTCATAGGCCTCACCAAGGCTTTTGATACTGTCAGTAGGACGAACATCAATCAATCAATCAATCAGCTTTAATGCTCTATAATAGTTACTGTCGTGAAGCTCTGTAGAATCCAACTACTGATATACATATATAATATAACCCTAACCCTAATATTCAATATTCCCTACCCCTATATTCTATATTCTATATGTATTATATGATCTATATATATTATATTATCTATAATAATATATATGTGTGTCTATATATAACATTAGATTAATACATTACAGTGTACATTAAACATAGCTAAAATCATAGCTTAAATAAAGTATATAATTATACTGTTTCAGTGATTCAATGGCATTAAACAGCTGTGAGGTCTCGCTTGAGCGAGCATTGCCTAACTGCAAGTTCTTTTGTTCATGATCACGTGACTGTCATATGTGGAACGATGCTTTGACTGCCCATGCGCCAACATAATATCAAGTGAGCGCGCTTTTATTACTTTGAGATGAAATCAAATTATTCTCCTCAGTTTGAAATTTTTTAAGTGACATCGTGCTGTGCGCATGACACGTAGGCGTGTTATATAACATGTAAACAAAATTGTGTTCATCTTTCTTCTCGCTAGAAGAAAATTATTAACGTATTGCTGACTGACTTTATTATTATTACCCGCAACACGCCTATCTCTCTGGAACTAAGACGTTAATGTGCTTGAGTTTGGGGAGAAGTTAATGAAATCGGACATATAAGGAAATGGGCAGCTAATACGGGTAATGCAGCGCATTATATGAACAATGTCTGGGATTAATCCGATTATTAATATACCAGTTAATTACATTTATCTGTGTAAACGTCATATCCTGCTGGTTGTATGCACGTCTTCCGGTCGAATGATATTTTGAAACGATCGCTGTCAGTATCTCATTTAACCCTAACACTAAACATGATTATTCTTGCTGCTGTGCTTTTGAAAGAGTAATTTTCTCACGTATCCTTTACGCTAGCTTCCTTTACGCTAGCTTGCCCTATTGTCACGTCAAGTCTAATGAAACACGAAGAAATTTGATGTTGACGAGATCTATAACAAAGGTTTGCAGCAATGGCTGGCATGAGTTTGATCACATAGGACGGAACAACAATACTGCGTCATGTTCCACTGTAATCTTTCATGGGATGATCACTTTAATAACATATACACAAAAATGGCATCTAGCACATCATATCTCCGACAAGTTAAAGGGCAACTAACAAAGGAAACTAAAACACTAATATATAAAACTTTAGTTCTACCACACTTCTTATATGGATGTACGCTACTTCAAAAAACCAAAAGAGAAAATTACTTAAAATTAAATCTCCTTCAAAACTATGCGTTGAGATTGATAGCTGGGTACTCATACAAACACAAGGCAGGTAGACAAAAATTCAAAGCTTCAACAACTAACCTGAGAAAAACTTTAAAATTCCCAATCATTGAAGCACACAAAGAATATTTTACTCTGCTTTTTATATTTAAATACATTAACAACATCAGCAAACCATTCCAGAATAACAGATTTACCTTTTTTCCAAATCCTATCGTTAATTCCAGAACAAGCAATCTAAAACAAATTAGGACAAATACCCACTATGGAACGAACTCTGTAATCAAACAAGCAATTTTACTTTGGAATTCTCTACCATTACAGGTTAAACAAATCAAGTCCCTATCAGCATTTAAAACAAAATTAAAATCACTAATATTAACCAGATATGAAATACCATCACACCAGTACGACAACATACACACTAATTCCGAATTCATATACCCACGGCCATATTAATTAAATCATAGTTTTTTTTTTATATTTTTTTGTGTATAGTTGTAAATATGTTTGATTTTATTCGTCATTACTGCACAGTAGTTTAGATTGCACTGACGCATTTGCCTTCAGCAGTGTAAGTTTTTATTAACTAACACTGATTGATTATCTCTATAAAGTTTTTATCAGTGATTATCAATGTTTTTAATGGCAAATAAAGATTATTATATATATATATATATATATATCAACAGTTTCACAAAGAACAGCCGTGTTAGTGCAGTCAAATTCTCATAATGATGTTGCGCGAATGACTATGGAATAATAATATAATTTCAAAAGCTGTTTTCCTTCAAACGCAATCAACAAGAGCAAGATGCAAGAGAGATCAACAGTTAAAGCTCAAAGATGCATTGAAAAGGCATTATGGAAACAGGTAGTGTACATGTTGAGGACTAGGAAAATCAAGCAATGGACAGAAGGATTTGGAAAAGAACTACAACAGGCTATATATTCCATCAAATTCCGTTGAATTCAGTTTATTTGCACAAATACTTTTCTATTACGTTGGCAATGCACGTAAAAAATGCAATTTATAATTATCCAAATTATAAATTTGACAAAATACAATAAAATATTCTGGTAGGATGACACAATATCTACATAAGTCTATTACTATATTACAATGATACAAAAACTAGTATCAACTCAAACTACAGATGGTAATAACATCAGTAACTGCTAGCTAAAAAATAACATCTAGAAATGACAACTTACAAAAGTATAATTTCACTGATGTGGAGGTAGCAGCCTGTACGTTTTTTGGTGTTTCAGTGAGAATGTTTTCTTTACTCGAAATGTTTAAATTGATTCACCAGAGGATGAGATCTGTGTTATACCTCACTGCACAACTGAACAGCCGTAAAAGTGAAGTAGTGTTTTTACTTCAGAACGATAGGTTGTATATTTTACTTTCGTACATTCTTCTATTATCTGTATATAGAGAGCAATTAGAAATAAAATGTAGCTCGTTTTCTACTATAGTATCATATCGGGGTTTGATATTATACTGTTTACCATTCTCAATCAAGAAAAGATTTCAACGCTAATCCAAGCAAACAAACTTTATTAAAGGAGCTTTTTTAAAAGTATTACCGGTCCCTTATTACTGTAGGTCGACCAGGGAGATCATTAATCCTTCAATAAAAAAACTCATTCACCAATTAAAACACCAGTCAATCAATCAATCTGTGAATCTGTTAGCCAAACATTTAATCATTCATTAAATTAGTCAGTTGATCAGGTTGTAGGTCAGTCAGTCGGATAATAATCCAGCAACCAAAAACCCATTCACCAATTAAAAAACAGTCTGTGAATCAGCAGTCAGTCAATAAATACATCAAAAAGTCAGTCAACTATTCACTCAGTGTATCGTAAATACATTCATTCATTCGTTCGTACATTCATTCATTTGCTTGTTAGTTAAAATTTTGCTTAGCTCAATAGAAAGCATAAAGTTAATCACACAAAGAAATTTTTACGATTTCTGCAGGATCAGATACGAAGGACAGAAATACATCTTCGCATTTAGCAAAGGAGCCATTATAAGATCCCTGGCATAGATCAATAATTGAGGTGTCGCCAGGTGTTGCCAGGTAACCTCTATGATATTAGTACCTACCACCATTGGTCTTGAATTCCACAGAATGGTTCGCAGTTTTATCAATGAAACCTGATTGTAGCTTCTCTATGTAGCAGTATGATTTTCAGGAATATATAACGTTAGGAAAAAGTCCAATGAATGTTAGAATGTTAAAACATGATAAAAAACTGAAGTCTACTTACTCAAATTTACACGTCGACAAGGAAGGATAGAGAAGAGTGTCAAAATCAAACTGCTATCGTATTTGTTGAGTTAATTAAAGTTTTATAGCTTATTTTTTTCATTTGATTTTGTTTAATTGCAGGGTTTAGATAAATTTATTTTGTTATTGCAATTATTACAAAAAGAAATCTTGGTGCCGGGCAAAATCCGTTTTTTAATCAATGGTAGTAATGTCTCTTCTGACGATTTTTATCCACCACTAGAAAACATTTTTACTGTCATTTTTACGCAAGCGCCAAAAAATCCGCTGATTCACTCATTGATTTCATCTTCATTCACATAACCAAAAGTTTGTTTACCGTTTTCCATACAAACAAATTTACAAATTACAAAAATCAACTGCACTTTCAAAATTAATTGTTTCTACAGATCATAATTTCAAATCATGTTTAAACTGAAACAGTAGTTAAATGCCACTAATATTAGATTTTTAATTTTTTAAAAGTCGAAACATTTTTTGGATTGCATACCTATTACACTTTAACAAAAAAGAACGTCCAGTTTTACTTTTCAGAATGTATAATGACCATATAATTATTACATTTGCATGAATATTTATTATAGAAGTAATTTTATAACATGAATGTTGGAACCAAAACTGTAATTATACATAATATAATATAGTCCTAAACCTTCTCCCCTTTTCCGTAATGTTATGGTCCAGACAATTTTTCCAGCGATACTGCACTGTCTGGCACAGCAAACGGGCACTTCTATTTTCAGGGAAGGGGGTAGCTTTTAAAAAATGTGTTACCATGTTTTATGGGATATAACTTAAGTCCAATGCGCCGGATCTGCCAGGGTCGTAGACACCCAGAACCTAAAGTTACGAACCCTGCACCAAAATCTGTCGCCTGGTCGCATATTTAGTTTTCTCACTTTAGTTATCTAAAAGCTTGTCCGTAACACATGTTCCTAGCACAATTTCCATCTCTTAGTCAACAAAGTCGAACTGTAGACTATAAAAGTGGGTACCTCACTGTTGTTGGAACTTTCTAGGAAAAAAGAAAAACGCTTCTTGAGAAGTTGTGCGCAAGAATAATGGGTTAACTCATTTTACCGCCCAGTAACTTACTTTACTTTAAATTTGAAAAGTTAGGCCTAACAACATTTAGTTGTAATCAGTTGGCGTAAGCCACGTGATTGTCTACGGCAGAAGTACATGTAAATTGGAGCTAGTGCACCTTGGTGTATTTCGTTAGATCAGTGATTCCTCGCGGTTAAACGGTTTGAATAGCCAATACTTATGCCGGGTAAAGTATAAATGCAAATGCATGAAAATTACTTAAGTAACTGATTAAAAAGCAATTGCTGATTTTGAATTAACACCTAAATTTTATATCCCTATAATTTGTAGCGAAAAACGGTTGAAAATTATTGCTTACTAAACTGACCCTTTTTTGACCATTAAAAGTCTGAAAAGCCTAAGTCAAGGAAATTTGTGTCCAAGACCCCAATGGTGCAGTTTACAGCACTTTCCAAAACCTCCCAGCAGTTTCTTGTTCTGTTCCCCATGAGACCCCTTACCTAAATACACTTTAAGCACTGGATATAATAACACAAATTTCAAACATTTTCATTATGATAGCAGTCATCAACTCAGTTTTAATAATCCACAACTGTTATCCTTTATCAATTGTTATCAAGTATGTGTTAGACGTACTTTTATGTAAACACTACTTTAAATTAAAGCATAAGATAATAACAATAATAATAATAATAATAATAATAATAATAATAATAATAATAATAATAAACAATTTTTATCTTTTATCTTTGTATTAGCCAATGATTAAATTGAGATGCACAGTCTTTCCACAATACGGTAACTCCAAACTACATCTGCATAACTGTCATAACCGTTCATTTAATCCCAACTTATGATTGTGGATTAACACTATAATATTTGAATCTCACATCGTTATTGACCATCAGACTTTGGATTATTATTGAGATGCCTTCTTTATTTACGAGTGTTTCTGATAATGTTTGAAATCTTTGCTTTTGTTTTATTTGTAGGACTCTTGTGTTATAATGCTATTACGTTCTTGTGTGTTTTTGTACTGATTTTTGAACATAACGAATAAAAAACGATCACCAAAGATATATGACTGGCTAAGGCGGTTCACACAGGGTTCTGTAAGCTAGAAGATCAAAAGAAAAGTGGAATAAGTCGCACTCGTAGAGGCAACCAGCAAACTAACCACTCAAAAGAGAAGCCTGAAGATCTCTTGTCTTGCTGGATCACGTGTGTCACTCAGTTTACCAACTACAATTACAAATTCAAAAAAACGAAGCTTGGGTTTAGCAAAATATTATTTGTGTAAGTATTTGACATGAGTGGCAAAGGATCCTGCAATCTAGGCAGATGTACGTGTGTCTTAAGTTAGTACTTAGAAACCGGGACTGTGCAATCATGAATCACGTACCTGTCTAAATAGCATAATTGCTGCATATACAAAGTTAAGGCCACTTTTGTATTTGTCACCAAATTGGCGTGTATTGGTACGCATATGTTGCTGAGTGAGTGATGAGTGAATCATTATGTATTATTTCTGTGTAGTTTGCACACACAATTTAAATTAGTTCACGAAACATAGTTCTCGCCGTAATGGACATGTGTAAATCCATGCTGTTTGATATGGAGAGGCTTGCAACATCTGCTGTATTGTTTATTGTCCATAATATTAGCTGAGGCAGTGCCTTACAAGCTTATGGTCTAGTGTTACATATATATAACATAGAGAGAGTAGAGTAGGAGAAACGTTAGGGAGGGAGAGACGGAGGGAAATGTTGAGAGGTACGGAGATGAAAAAATAAAATAATAACACTCGATTTTCACTTAAACGTAGGCGGATTGAACAAAAATCTCATCAACCGTGCATAAAAATACTTGTGCTTAAATGTTCACAACAGTAAACTGCATCAGATAAAGCTACATAAAACATCATAGTGGGTTGAAGGGTGACTGATGTATATACCTGGCTAACACGTTATCTAATTTGTACTTGTATCCTCTTATGTGCTGTATATCCTCACGCAAAGGGATGGTAAGGCAGTTATTTCAAGTTATATGCATATACATTTATATACTTACTTATATACATTTAAATTGTATTTTTACAAATGATAAATTTTATATAAATACTAACAAATGACAACTAGCGACAAAATCATACAAACTAATGCAATAAAATTGCTTGAATCATTTCACTTATGTTTATTAAATGGTGTTTACAGCAAACAGTTTATTGTTGAGAGTATATGCTACTTCAAAGGTAGTAATACTTGTGTAGTGATCCAGTTGCCGAAGTAGGACACTTCCGTCTAAACGCATGTGCTAAATTTGCGGAAAAGCAGTGTCACAGATGGGCAGCCCAAGTAGGGCAATGGTGATCGAGAATTATGATGACATAATAAAACATAAGACTAAATTTGTTTTAGAAAATAAGTAATTTTATAATAGTGATGGATAGTCCTTGACAATTTACAAAATTAATGTATTTTTACAATAGTGTCATCAGCATTATTAGCTTCATTAAAATCATCATAACATTAATCTAAGTATGTAATGCTTTTAAAGAGAGAAACTACTCCCTTCGCGACCTGGACAACTTGTTCTCCTTTCAATGATTGCTTAATCAATGAATTCCTATTCTGTGTAGGCCTCCCTATTTTGCAGTTAGTCAAAATTGAGTAGGCATGGGTTTGAATAATGTAGTCTTAGTGTAATCAAAACGTGCTCTATAATGTACAATAATAAATTAGTTCACTGACTTTTATTTTACAAGTGCTGTTTAATGCGATGAATGCAAGTAGGTACGTTATTGAAGCTTTTTTACTTTAGAAATGGCACGTGATTAAAATGCAGACAACAATAACCAACCTGCGATAATGGTGTTACGTTTTGTCAGCCTGGTTCGTTGTTTCACATCCTCAACTGCTACATTTTCTAATGGACGATCTAAGAATGCAAAATACATACAAGGTATATCAAGTTACATTAAGTACAAGCAGGATGTTCGCCTGCAGTATGGTCCTCCACTGACTCGTGCAGCAAGAAAAAGAATTCTCAAAAGGGTAAAAGAGAAGCACAGCACAGAGGCAAAAAAGAGACAGTTTGATGCTGAAACTATGTTGACGTTTAACGCTAACTCTCATTTAGATTTATATGGTGCGGAAGATGCTTTGGAAAACCGTGTTGTTAAGGGTTTAAACATTTATCGTGATAAGGAAATTTTGCCTTATGAGTGTGCTATTTTCTGCGACGAAGCATCAGAAACTAATCGTACTATAATAAATTCAGACAAAGATCTGACACGTGTTGGTGCAAACGTGGTCTGTGATACTGAAAATGTGAAAGAAACAGCATCTAATAGTTCATTCTCTGATACTGAAAGCAGGACAAATGTGATTCAAGCTGCTGATGTTGAGTTGTCTCAATCGAGTATTCCTCAACAATGTATACACACTGTTGAACGATTGCAGACAGAAAAAGTATTGACATTGTTAAAGAAACAAATTCTTGCTTTTCCTCTCTGCAATCCCGCTAGGGGTGCCGATATATCCGATGCAGGAATTCCAGAAATTCCACTTCCAGATGACCTGGACTCGCTGTATGCTAGTGTCAGTAAGATACTGAAAAGTACAGCATCTTCAGTAAGTGTGGCTGCTTTGGAACGCTGGAAACACAAAATGATTGCTGATTTGGGCCAAGATGGTTTCGATAAACTGAGAGATAATAGTTTACGGGTAGGATCCAATCTACATGTATGCGTTCAACGTAGGCTGAGCGGAGTGCCCAAGGAAGAAATACCAATTGTCGGTTTAGTGGAAAATTACTGGAGCAGCCTTCAGTATGTGTGGAAAGATGTAACTGATATTAAATTGCTGGAAACATACATTACCCATCCGTTTTTACGGTACACTGGTGCCATTGATTGTGTGGCTATGTATAAGGACAAGCTTTGTCTTATTGACTGGAAGACATCAAAAACCAGAAAGCCGTTCCTTCGCAACACCTTCGACAATCCGATTCAAGCGACGGCCTACGTTGGCGCTCTTAACTATGATCAGAATGTTGAATTACATGTAGATAATGCTTCAGTTATTATTGCGTACGAGAATGGTGATCCGGCCGATGTTCATATGCTAGATCGTAGTTTGTGTGAAAAATATTGGAAGGAATGGTTGTGCAGACTGGCTAGTTACTGGGAAACATTTATACTTGATAAGATAGCTTCACAAGAGGCTAAGGAAGCGGTTCACTAAGAGGTTTAAGCATTTTGAGATCGATCTTCTAGAAATGTTTGAGATCCAGAAAAAGCTAAACGATCTAGCACTCTCCTTATTTGTACTTATGTACTCGAGCAACTGTGCAGAAAAATTGTATTGTATATATAAACGTTATTTGAAAAATTACTTTTATTTTGAACTCTGATTAATAACTATGTATTAATTTTCATTGCTTAATTTGGTGTTGTAATTTCTAACGTCACTTGCTTAAGCCTTTAGAATGGACTTAATTAATTATGAGGAGTCAGTATTTAATACTTAGATTTATAGAGTTATAGATTATTGTTGTAGATTATTATAATTCACTGGAAGTTTTATAACATGTTATTAGTTTGCATTCGTCTTTAAATATTTTTAAAAGAAAAATAAACTCAGTCTGTCTGTACAAAGTTGGCATACTATGTCACGCTTGATGACACAAACAATGTTTCCGGACGATTATTTCAATCTGTCATTGTAAAAGTCGAAAAATGGATCGCATATTAGATGTGGACACTGAGAAAATAAACAGTTATGTTTTTGTTATTGTAACATATTTTTGTAATGCTTAGTATATTGCATTAATGTCATTATCGAATATATGCACTCGTTTCCTCGCTACAGTTGCAAATGCTGTTATGCTCAAATAACAGCAAGGAATTACAGTGGCTTGTTCATGGAAAAATGTTTCTGTATGATGGAAATTTATACAGATCTGTGCCGTTCACTTCAAAAATTTAATGTTCTTTTCAATAATGTATATGCTTTAATAATAATAATAATGTATTTAACTCAATACTTTAGAAGCATTTCATTTCAATCGTTGAGTGAAAGATTGATGTTAGGTTTTTGACAACTGCATAGAGAAGCGACCATATATGTTCAAGAACATTTGCAAGTTTCTTCTTTACCTTAATGAATGTGAATCGTGTTGTAATTAAGATATTAATCTGGTTAAACAAACCAATATTAAGGTCAAAGCATTGAAAGTAAAGGTTGAATTTTGAGATGTTGTCTTATCAAGATGAAGGATTATTGAATGTTATTGAAGCCAGATAATTTCATTAGTTAAATTGTTTGAAAACTTAGAATACTTATGCAAACGCAAGAATAGTTTTTTAATATAATATTCATGCATTGTACTATTTCGCAGTTTTCAAAAGAAACGCAGAGATAAAAGCTTCTACTGACCTACCTTAATATTTTATTGTGATATTGTATTAGTCAGTAAAAACAATTTTGGAGTATTAATTTTTTCCATACAACAGTTATCCGCTATACAGTTTTTGCTGACTTTCGCCATGCAAATTTTAATAACTAACAAAATGATGTTATCTGGTTTTCTCTGTTCTCAGGGACTAGAAGAGAACAGTACATCCAGCCACTTCAGGGATACCTCCCGCATTGAACTTATTGCTAAAGCATGGTTCACATTAACTGTTAAGTGAGCTTTGTTAATGGAACCGCATACATTTTCTCAAGAAAACGTTGCACTTAAGAACCGGTTGTGTCTGCAGTTGCAACAAATTGGGGCAGAAAAGATCAGCCCTTGGGGACGATTTGATGTCGCCGCTTCTGAAGGTATGTCGCTAATTTATGTTTTCTTTAATTCTTTATTTTTAGTATTTCTTTTAATTTTACTTAAGTGTAATTATTTTAATAGAACTGGTTTGCAAGTAGTTTATAGTAGTACTCACAATCGAGGAACAGGAGGAAGAAATTGGGAGGGGAAGGGAGAGTTGAGCCAGATGACAAAAAAATTCCATGTTGTGATAGTCAAGCCAGGTCCAGTAGAAGTCGATGAGGCTGCACTGCCATAGGTGTTGAGTAGAAAAATTGGAAAATGTTGATGCAAGTACAATATGTCGTGTAGGGTATAAAATGCAAAATTTACCTGTATAGTTGAGTCTTGAGGAATAAGATGGAGGCTTGTAGACAATAGACTTGCTGCAGAATTATGTCTAAAAGTTTATTTTGCATGCCGGCTGTAATCAGAAATGATTTGATCGGTGCATCTTTTGCTACTTTGTTTCATTTCAGCCGTGCAAAACACAAAATCTGATGTACTAATAAATTATGTCTTGTGTCAATGCCATTTTTAATTAATTCTTTATTATTTTTACTTTGTAGTATCAATGGTATGGTATAGGTACATCTGTTATGTAAAGGTTTGCGAGATACAAATTTGATTTTGATTAGTCACGTGGTGGGACTCCAATGCTAAGTCATCAATTTTCATTTGCTGGTGATCCATTTGCAAACCTTAGTTTATTGCTTAATTCAGTAATTTAAAAATGTTTGCTTTTACAGGTAAAGAAGATGAAAAAACACTCGAGGAATGTGATTTGATCATTGCTGAAAAGATCTCTCTCTTAGAATCTGTTAACACCTCGAAAAACAATGATGACATTGCAGAAGACACTGAGGAAGCTCCAAATAAGAGACTTCGAGTTGATGGTGAGAATGTTCTACTTGTCAAATTAAATAGCACATGAGACATTGCATTACTAATTTAATATGTGTGATTCCATAGCAAAATCGTCCATATAAGTTGGCAATTAAGCTTTTCTAGGTATTCACACATCCTGAATCTCCATTTCATGAGGATCATTTTGGTACCAAGCTCATTGCTTTATGTTATTTCTAAGCTGAGATAATCCACATTGAAGATAAGGTGCAGGCTTTGCACTGAAAAACATAATCTTGAGAAAATCACTGTTAGAGTCAGCCATTGTTTTTTGTCCGTGTTTCTACAAAACACTTAGCAACCGCACAAATATTGGTTGCTACGGACTTTGCAAGAACACATTGGTGTTATGTTTAAGTCCAGTACAAGGCTTTTTCTGACAAAAATCTGGGGTTGGTGACAGAAAAAACCCGAAGCAAATTGATTGCTTCCATGAGCTACTACCAAAGTTTTTTACAATTGCAGTACTAGTTTCTAGACAGAAAAGTGGGTACGGGGTTATAAAATTAGTATCTTTTAAACATTTTCTTGACAATTTCGAAGTCCATTATGTTTAGTGTTTGTTTTTGTAAAAAGGAAAATATTGACATTTGACCAAATTTTTGGTGCATTCTAAATTGAAGTTTCATAACGTAGTTTTAACTATGCTGACTTATGGACGACTTTGGTTTGCAAGCTCACATGATTATTTTCAAAGAATCAGAAAATATTTTGATGAACTATTAGCTTCGCGTGTTATCTAAGTCTTTCTTATCTTATGTGATTGATGACTGATAAAATCTAACACTTCATATTTGACACAGAAATAAGCAACAGTAACAGTTCTTGTGGGACATTTTTGAACATAATGCATTTAATTGTTTTTCGGGGATTCCCATTAATCTAGCTGCTGCCATACAAAACGTTTCGTAAAAGATGAAACTCAAGATAATTATGATAGCTAAAATATTTGTCTGCTATCCTGAGCAGTTTATTTTTGGACAGTTTGGTGCTCAGCAGGTCATAATCCAGCATTTACCTTCTTAAATGTAGATGATTATCTTTGCCAAAGATAGGCCTCTAAACTGAAACACTGAATCAGCAGGGTGCCTTAGTCTGAAAATGTAAATTCCCAAGGGATGGCATGTTAGCTGAAACCACCCAGAAGCAGTATTTCTGGTGGTCATCCATCCATTTTCTGACTAAGCTTAACATTTTTTCGACAAATATAGATTCTGTTTCATTCTAAAATGCATTTTGCAATATTTCAAATACATTGCAGTTAGGCAAACAGAAGCCAGTTTAGCGAATGGTAGTTCCGTTGCATCACAACCTGGTGAACATTCTGCAAGCGAAACTGCTGCAGTTGAAAGAACACTTGATGTGGCATTAAAGGATCTCCCTGCTGCCGAAAACATTCGGTCTGCAATTCAGAACGGAGACATTATGGCCGACATTATCTTCAGTGCTGTAGATGCTTTAGCAAATGTTCCTGCAAATCTGGTATGCACCCATTATTGCCAATAATTTTCTAAACATTGATTGTAATATTATTACTGTTATCCAAAAGTGTGAAAGGTCTTTTTTCATTTATTGTATTCATTTTGTTCTTGTGTTGTTTACCTTTTGATAATGTGCATTCGTAAAAATAGTTGGGAAGTTTTTGGAAATACATCTCTATGCAGTTGAATAGGTTTCTGATTTTGTTGCCAATCCACATTTACAGCTATTAAGATTTCTGTCAAGTAGCTTGCTAACTGTTCATTCTTTCTCTTTTTTCTGGAATACCCATCCTTGATTCAAAAAGAGTTTCATCAAATGTTCAAAACAATTCAAATCACGTTAGGCTTATATTTTACCAGTAGTGCTGCCATACTGAACTTTTGTTGGTTATTGCAGGTATATTTGCACTAAAATTACAGATAAATTAATAATGTATGTTTGCATTGCTATGAGAGACTGATGGAAAGACACCTGTTGTAATATTAAAATAACGTGATATGAAGATACAGTTATATAGAAGAATCATTTTTGTTTGGAAAAACTTTGGTAGTGAGTTGGACACTGCTTGCAACCAAAGATCATCAGCAATGTTATGTCCATGTCAACTGCAAAGAAGTTGCTGAACTATCTTAGCTGGCTACAGCTTTTTTGCAGAGCAAACTCGTATCTTCGTTTGTTGGACAAAACTGGGAAGATGTCGGTCCGAATTTGCCGATTGTCCGTATTTACCAATGTTAAGCTAATATAGTAGGCCCTATGTATTAGACTCAAGGTAATGTGATCGCCTAATTGTTTCAAAAATGTCTAGTATGGGCCGCTCCTATGCAAAAGTATATAAAAACTGTCGGCAATTGACTCTATAGTTTTATATAGAGATATACATGTGGTAACACTGATGTAATGATGTAAACAAAGTGATGGCCTGCCAACTAGTGGTCAGCTCACGCAACAACAGACTGTGTCTGTAGTATGCGGGACTAGTTAATGGTCCAGATTTTTTCTGATTCTTCTGATATCCGTAAAAGCAAGATCCGGCAGACTGAGATATGAGTGCATACTGTCTGCTCCTTATATACCTGTTTTTTCTTCTCTCCGCATTATGCCATGGGAAATTAAAACCTGTCATGGGTAATCGTTGATTACCTCTTCAACTGTGTCACCTTAAGCATGCGTTTCTTAATCGTCTGTACATTATAATGGTGAATTTGTGTAATGCAAATAGAGTTTTTGTAGCCTACAGGATCATTAAAAATAGTACATCCGCCTGGCGTCAAGCTTCATTTATCATACGTGTGCTGGCTGCAGAAAACTGTATTGTCGTTACGAAATTGATTTTAGTTTTAGCTGGTAGATGGTGCCACGATGTCATTTGAATAGAGTAGATGTAGTCATATGCTGAAATGCTGGCTGAATACTTTTAATTACAACAGTGAGTCTGCTGTGTCACAGCTACACCAGAGTTTTTCGCTTTTAGTGGTTATAAAATTCAACAATTCATCGGGCATTTACTGTAACTTATTGTCACGATTGTTTCAGGTACCAGATCTTTGTGAATATTTGCAGTTGGACAAACTCAGCGATGGAGATTTAAACAGTTTATGCGAACAGCTTCCTGTGCAAGATCTGAGTTCATCAACTTGCACGCATATATGCAGATGCTGTCTGTACTCTAGGGTTTGTGCCTGCTGTACATTCGAATATACTAATGATTTCACACTGTTTAATAGAGTTCAAAGGACAACAAAAGGGGGTACCTAAAGTAGGTTTCAGAAAAATCGCCGTAAGAAATTATATTACTTTGTAGCAATTTTATGCATATATCGTACTCGTGTTAAAAGGGTTTTCGTTTGTTTTCAAATTAAATCTCCCGTAGTACTGTTCCCACGGTGCCATTACATGACGTCACTTACGCAAACGTAAGTACTTGTTAAACTGTCTCAAAAAATTTTCCATTCAAAATTGTATTACTTAGCATTTCGCTTACCTGTTTGAAAGACTTTTGTAACTAGAAAAGAAAATTATTAATTAATTAAAATGCTTTCACCAATTTTTAAAATGTCACTGACTCGCCCTCCAGGGTGCATCACTCACTAACCAAAAACGTTTTTTTATCTTATTGACGAAGTAATGTGGCATAGGTATGCGGTGCCTATAATAAGAACATTAAATTAAACTAATTGTGACAATAATTACACTACGCTTTACCGGCGACACAAACACACGTGCATAAACGGAAGTTTTCATGAGAAGGACCCGGATGTGAAAACAACTACGCCAACAACCAATCAAGAACCTGCAGAGCTGAGCGCGTGATTCAGTATACTGCCTATTAAGGTCTATGCACGTGATCCGCCCGTGTTAACAAGACAATAACCAATCAACAGTGTGTAGGTGGGTCATGTCATCTGTCCAGAGTAGTATTTAAGGAGGACAGTTCCAGAGGAAGGGACATTCGCTGCTGACAAGGTCTGCTACGACAAGGCCTGCTAACAAGCTCTGTTATCTCAACAGCTGCTGACAAACTCTGTTAATACAAGAGTTGCTAACAAGCTCTGTTATCTCAAGAGCTGCTGACAAACTCTGTTAACACAAGAGTTGCTAACAAGCTCTGTTATCTCAAGAGCTGCTGACAAACTCTGTTAACACAAGAGTTGCTAACAAGCTCTGTTATCTCAAGAGCTGCTGACAAACTCTGTTAACACAAGAGTTGCTAACAAGCTCTGTTATCTCAAGAGCTGCTAATTATAAGCCCTGAACCATAATAAAGCAATAATTCAAAATTGTCTATCAAAACCAACATTTCTCCAATGTCAGTTTTCCTGCTATAAACTTCAAGAACTAATTTGTGCTGAAGTGTGCCTTAGGCTTAACAGTCAGATGAACCCAAGCCATTGGTGCAAAGTACCATAATCTGCACATTTTTCTGTTACGTGAACCCCTAGCCGCGTTACANNGTACAGTAATTTTAAATTTTACTTAGTGACATGTGCGCTACGAATGCTCTGATTATTTTATTTTTTAGAACTTTACTTAGTGTTATCTAAACTTGTTTCAAATGACTTATCGTCAAAATGGCCGATTATTTAGAAAAGTCATTATGTTTTGTGATGATAATGCAACAACAACGTATCAAAAATTTCTTTGTGCTTGAAATGCTTCTTTAAACAATACTGGGCAATAAAAATCTGTGCATAACATATCTAGCAGTAGAAAACTTAAACTGTCCGAAAGTCTATTGCATGGCTTTTCATTAACTGTTTATGCAATACCTTTCTTCCCAATCTTATTTTACTATAGTTTAGCAAACACTGTTGTTTGAGTTCATTTAGTGTGTACTCTGTACGATAATTAATTGTAGTATTTTCACAGGAATAATCAGCCATTATACTAGAAGTATAATATACTCACACCATTCTGTGAACATTTTTTCAATAAGTTTTGTATAGTTATTCAAATGGACTCTTTGTGATTATTAATGTTGGTCGGCCTTATTTTGTAAAGGTAATTCAACTGAAGCAGAACCCGTCTAAACTGCTGTGTAACTGCATCATTGGATTTGCCAAAGCTTTTCCTAGGCAAACTGTTGATGGCTTAATAGCTCCTTGTTTGAGAAATAAAGACTGTGGTAAGCTTGCTGATTTTTTTACATTTTCTTAAAAAATGTTGCTTCACTTTCGTTACGTATTTCATGTAATACTTCTTGTTCGTCAACTGTACTTAGGTGACCATAGTTAGTGACCTGTTCCTTGCACAAACCCACAAACAAATACAACTCGTTCATGTGCTACTTTTATTACACATGTGCAAAAAATAACCCACAAATCAGCAAAATCTCACTGCAAAATGATTTTTCCAGATAAGTTGCAGCTGACAATTATAGACAAACTACTAAAAGACGTCATATGTGGAGATGTGGCCATTTATTTATTAGAGTAAGTAGAATTACTTACTTAATTTATTTATTAGAGTAAGTAGAATGACTTACTTAATTTATTTATTAGAGTAAGTAGAATTACTTACTTAATTTATTTATTAGAGTAAGTAGAATTACTTACTTAATTTATTTATTAGAGTAAGTAGAATGACTTACTTAATTTATTTATTAGAGTAAGTAGAATTACTTACTTAATTTATTTATTAGAGTAAGTAGAATTACTTACTTAATTTATTTATTAGAGTAAGTAGAATGACTTACTTATTTCAATTGTCTACATTTGGAATTATACTGTATTAATACATGAAATGAAATGAATGGGATTAATTTCTTTCTAATATGTGATTAGTCCTAAAATTTTTTTGCTTTGACCACAATAGATAACAAAAAAAGAAATTCTCAGAAAGTGAAATCATCGCAAACTTTTTATTCAAAAAAGACAGTATAAAAATGTAAAGAAAAATAATTTTAAAAAGTATTATTTAATACAAACAATACAGAAAATAAACTGAAAACTTAATTTAGGCTGGAGAGCAAAACAGTAACCATAGCAACTGAACAAGTTGTAAACACAGGCAGCAAACACGTCAGTTTTGTTTAAACTTCTAGCATCACTAGTTTCCTAGTTACATTTGGGTTATTTTCATGAAGAAAATCTGAGCAAAGTCAGTATTACTACAACTAAGAATTGTAAAAAGCTAGTAAAAATATATTTTATTACGAAATTCGAAAATGAACTAAATATGGGACATTTGGGTGTCACTGAAAGGTCAGTATGGGATAGAGGACAAAATTATCAAATGTGGCATATGCCACATATATAAAGGATGTCTGGCAACCATGGCTACAACAAAAAAAATAATCAATAAAGAAATTTATATTATTTATATCACACAAATGTATCGTTTTGTCAAATCCAGGTAAAATATTCATACGTAAAAAAGTCACGGGGGAAAAAAGGCACACTAAAAAATAAAGAACCCCGAGGTTATCTTTAGCCCTTGTCCTATCTCTAGCCAAAATTGTGATTTTTTTTCCTAGCCAAAATCGCGACTTTCTTGTGACTTTATTACCGGTCAGTTGCATGTTGCTGAAGTCTGAGTAGAATGCGCTGTTTTAATGGCCAAGCTCAACTGACAAAGCTGCCGAATAAAGTATTCATTTGGTGTTTTAACAGAATACTGTGTGATGAAGAATTAGAGTGGAGTGAACATATGGTTGCCATGGTGACAGTTGTTCTCAACAATGTGGTAGGTATCTTGCGTCTGTTTACTAGATAGCAATATTTGTATATATGTCCTGTAGCGGTCTCTGCACACATTTAGGATAGTGCTTCGGTATGTACGAAATGTGAAGGTTTTTACATGTGTTACAACTACGTCAGCCACACAAGTTTTATAGCTTTTGTTATGCTCGATTTTATTATGCATTAGGAAATTTACATGCTACCGAAAACCATTGCACAGAAATGTTCAATTTTCTTATTGAAAAGCTAATTAGATAATTTTCATATTTTGTGTCTTACAGTCAACCTCGGGTATAAGATATTCGCTTTTAAGGGACGATATCTTCAGGTCCCGCGTAATAGAAACCCAGGTAAATTACCTCACATATAAGGGACCCTATGATCAAAGCGAAATTGAAAGATTTTTAGCCTCAATTTTTCGCAAACCTCGGCCTCCGAACAGCTCGGTTTCCGCGGTCACATACATCTCATATCACTGAAGGAGCTTCCTACATACCGTTTGCACTGAATGTGTAGCAATAATCCATAAAAATATGGGTAAAAGTGGAAAAAGGTATAGGTCTAGATACACCCTCGGTCTGACTCAACTTCGGCTATAAGGCACGGTTTTTTCCAGTCCCGAGGTGTCCTTTATATCCGAGGTTGACTGTATATTGTTTAAGATTTCTATAGATTAGATTAGTATTGTTTATTTAAATTAGATTAGATTTTGAGCATTACTTTGCGGTCTAGAAAGCCTCACTTCAGTTACATTTGTTTTTCAGAATTCTGCTGACGTTTCGTTTTTACATACGTTTACATGGAAACTTAAACACGAATCAACACGATTGCGATGTAGCATTAGTTTCACCAAACTCATCTTAGTCATTCTCAACAAGTATGGGAGAAAGGTATAATCTTGTTTCACTTTTACATGAGTTTTGATTGACCAAACAGAAATGATGATTGTTGCATTTCCGTAACTTTACGTAATCATAGCTTTCGTAGCTAATATCCGAAAACTTTTTTTGATAGCACTAAATAACTAAGCAATTTCTCAACTAGCTCAGACATATGAGATTTACATTTAATTGTTTACATTGCTAAAATTCTAATGCAATCTTCTATTTAGGATATTCTGATTACTGTAAAACAAAACAGCCGGCCGTCTTTTCATTATCGTAAAAAATATACACTTCCGCTTAGAAAAACCAACAATAACTGTATTCTAGACTATGTAGCTTTTGATCAGCTTTTTGTTTTAGTTTAAAATTGTTGTCGCAATTGTCGCAATTGTCATGTTCGTAATGGTATAGCACTTCATTTAGCGGAAAACTGGAACAACTGTTAGAAGAAAAGCAAGCAATTTTTTCTTTCAATCTGCGAATTATGAAATCGAATCACGATCACTATAAAATCATCATATTTTTGCAACGTGTATTTGATGTTTCAGTGGTAAATGTGCTAAAGCAGCAATTTTCTGATGCTAATTAGTTATTTTGCTGTTTGTTCCCTTTTCAGCTTAAAGTAGATGACATCTCAAATGTTACCATGGCAGTTACTGTCAACAAGACACTTTTAAAGAAATCAGTGGAAAACAATCTAGCAAAGTTCAGTGCAACAGTATGATTGTAACTTTTCATAATTTTGAGTTCTTAGAAAAAAGGTTGTTTAATTTAGAAATACAGCAAGTGACTGAAGCCTGTGATTTTGTAAATTTTTTCACCAGACCGCTTGTATGAGTACTCTTTATGGCCCATTTTTTACTTACTTACCTTACCTCCACTTACAGTTGTGTCAGAGTGGGCACATCTGAAACTTTTTGTACTAAAATTGTCAATTTGAAGGACTAAAAAAATTACAGAAGTACAGCACACTGTAACTTATATTACAGCTCGAAAAATGCAAAAAGCAGTTCTTTAAATTTCCTGCCTTCATGTCCAGTTTCGTTTATTAAACCACTCACAGATTTGGAACGCTTTGTCCGAAATTTTCATTTTTTCATAGATTTTATGATATCACAGTTGTGTGTGATTGTTTGTTTGATCTACTTAAAAGGAAAGTGATTTAAATTTATTTTATGTGGCTAAAAAGAATGATTCTTCTAAAATTTGTAATAAATTTAAATGCAAAGTGTGCATCTTCAAAAACATTTATACCAACATTTTAAGTTTGACTGTTTGTTTGTATCTACTTAAAAAGACAAGAACAATTACAATTTTAATAATAAATATAAGTGCAAAATGAAAAATGTGCATCTTCAAAAAGATAATATGCAAGACAAAAGACTATTCCAAGTCACACTTCAAAATATTGCAGTTCCAGTAATTGAAGTTTATGTAAATCTGCACCTTTCAAAAACAGTTCTGATAAATTACATTCAAAAACCACTTCTTTAATACAGTCATTATAATATAGTCAGCAAATTATATCAAGTTTATTATCAACAAAATCTGACGTGTTTCACGCAGCAGAAGAAAAGTAGTTTCAGTAAAAAATGTTCGTAGAAAGTTCGAAAAACTAGGAAGCAATTTAACAAGTGTTTTACCAAAATGTTTTTTACACAGCCTCATCTGTAAAACAACGAAAATGGCTCTTACTCTAAATACATGGTGCCGTGTTCATACCTAGCCATTTCTGTCTGAACAAGTTTGCAGACTGGTGCTTCTGAAAGTATGGTTTTGAAAACTTCAACTCTGTTCAATTAAAATCCACGTAACAGAACATTTAAAAAACTGAACACCCACTTTAACATCAACTAACGCTGTTCTCGTGCATTTTAACATGTCGTTTATAAGACTGCTGCCGCTTGTACATGCGACCGCACGAGCCGCACACGTACGGTTTTTCTCCGGTGTGAGTTCTAGTATGAGTTATCAGATTGATTTTCTGTACGAAACTCGCATCGCACACCTCGCATTTGAAACGTTTATCACCCGTATGAGTCTTGCTGTGTGTGACTAGATAGACACGCTTGGCAAACATCAGCCCGCACACTGTGCAAACGAAACGTTTCTCCTCTGAGTGAGTCAGAGTGTGCGAGGCAAGTGTGGCTGGAGAGCGGAGAACCTTTCCACATTGATGACAGACAAACCCTCCATTGTTGAAATGAGTTGCTCTAAAATACAAATAAACATCAAACAGCCGTTGATTTTCCTGAAATTGTGGCATGCACAAAAGAAAAGAAAAATCAGTACCATTATAATCACTTAGATTGCATTATATGTGGAAATTTCTTACCAGACATGACACCGCAACCTACAAAGTAGCTAAGAAGTAATTGCCAAAACATTTCCCGCATACACTCATTTTAACATTTACAGTATACCTTTATATTTACATGTGTTGGAATTGTTGCTGTTTTGTTCAATTAAACATGCTGTGCACACACAAACTTACCTGTGAGTTTTTACTTGTCCGGACTGTGCGAAACGACGACCGCACACATCACATGAATACGGTCTTTCACCCGTATGAATTCGTCTATGAACAAGGAGATCACAATTTGCCTTGAAGACCTTATTACAGGTCTCACATATGTACTGAGCTGGTGCGTGATACTGCTTATAGTGAAGATAAAGCTTATTGAAAGTTTTTCCACAGAGCGTACACACGTCACAACCTACATTTCGGAGTTTGTACTCCCGCCATGCTTTGCTTGAGTTTCTTCGCACTCTAGCTTTTTTCTTTGTGTTAACAAGTTTTTTAGTGCGTAGTTCTGTTGGCGAATGTTGATTTAGGAGTGCATTTACAGCATCAGTAGGATTACTTGTCAACCCCACAGAACGTAAATGCTTTTCCGTACTAGGCGTTTTTACAACTGGCTGATCATCATCTTTGTTGCTCTTATTTAGCACAACAAAACTTATCATATTCTCATCAGTGTGCAGAATTCCATGAGTTTTATTATTGGTGTTTTCAGCTTTTAATTTTAATTCGTTGTTAATCTGAACATGTTCACCTTTTACTACCGGCTTTGTTTCTTGGCAAATTCTTTTTTCCTTGTCGACTAGCGTACTCTGTTCAACTTTCATTGTGTTTCCTGTTTTACCAATGTCTGCTGGAGCTACTGCTGAAAATTGTAAATCTGAAGAACTATTCTCTGCATGTTGCTGCAAAAGAACGACCTCCTCGCAATGTTCATGGCGAGCATGTTTGTAAAACTGAATTTCCGTAGTAAACAAACCTGAGCACACAGTACATTTTAAGCATATTACTTGCATACCTGACATGGTCATTGGTCACTTGTAGATATTATTGTTTATGACTACTTATTTAGTCTAAATTATGACCACTGTATCGTATAAAAAAGTTTATCACGCGGAATAGACTAGACTTAGTCATTCATTGCACAGTTTCAACTAGTTGAAAATGCAAAGTGATTCACTAGCATATCACTTTGTTTGAAGGCTCGATTCAGTGTTGAAGGAAACGCAAATCCTAAACAATGTGTTCAGTGCTTGTTGGAAATTAAAAGTGCAAGGTGAAACTAAATAGCTGAGCCCTTTTTTCAAAGTTTGGTATCAATTTATAGCTGCATGCCGTTTTCGCCATTAGACATCACAACTTAATTGACGGGCATGCTTTTACTGATTGCTTTAACGTTTCAGTTGCAAATTGAAAATCTGCAAAAAATAATTGTTATAAACGTAAACGCCATTCAATTTTAACTTTTATTTCACTTTTTTATTTTTCATTTTACACAAGCTACGGACGGTCAAGCGCAGCGCCATTAGTCGCGTAAAAGCGTGTTCTGGTTGGCTGCCACTGTAACCCGAAATTTCGGCTCAAACGAGTTTATTACCTTACCAAGCATATATTATCTAAAGAAGTAGGGTTCTATAATAAAAATATAAAAAGGACCGGAGCGAGGTTGTACGAAAGAAACAGTTTAGATCCACTGGCCATATCATTAGATTACCAAAGGACTCTTCACTTACTGCAGCATTACATTAAGCACTAATAAATGGGAAGAACCAAAGAAGAGGACAACTGATCACGTATCTGGATATTCTGAAGAGAGACTTACTAAGTACTCCATTTGACTTAAACAACGCACTAGATACTTGGCACGTGGTAACGGATTGGGGAGTATGGCATGAAATTAATAAGGCGTGCTGTATTGCACAATGAAAGGACGTGGGATTATGATGATCTATATATAGCCCAATCGACTGCTAGGCAAATTTAGTATTGACACAGTTTATTTGCTGAAAGATATGTATCAGGCTATCCCCTTTAAGTTTTCTTCAATATTTATTCCTACATTTTTCGTTAGATGCTTGTTAAAGTTGCATTTAAAACAGTGACTCTCCCGCTCATCTCAGAGCATCTGCTGAACTCAAAGTCTCAGAGCCAGCTCATCAGATTTCTGCTTTACCAGCACCTTGTCTCCATGACATCAGCACTCAGCAACTCCAGCCTACAGGTCTCCCAATCTGATACTTCATATTTCAAACAGAACTTTTCTGTAGCTTAAGCTGCCATCTTACATTGAGTGTAAGGGAAACTCATTGACAAGATAATAAGCATTATAACATCAAATAAATATAACTTACAATAAATCCACATCAAATATCGAATTGAATTATTATCGAAATTGTAGTCGTTATGGGAGGATGAGCTAAAGCGTGGGAAAGATAACGCCTATTGCCTTTTAAATACGGAAAATTTTCATGCATCATCATCATCGGTCGACGGGCTTTGATGACGTGCGTTTCGTTGCTTTGTTCACTTTGTTCCGATTAGTTACTGCGTTTCTGAACTAACGGTAGAGAACAGGTAATTTTAACTTTAATATTTAAATAGTAAAATATTGTAGTTTGTGTAGACAATATAGTTGTAAATTTAGAAGTTAAGGGTTTGTCGGCATCTGGTTGTCAAACGCTAGGATGTACCGGTTTAAGCTACTTAATAATAAGAGCTGTGAAAAATCACATTGGGTAGTCCGCTATGATGATATGATATCGACTTTCTTAAAATCAAACGTTTAAAATTGTTTTTAAAATTTTAGTTAAAGTTACGAAATAATTTTTAAAATTTAGACTAAGTTTGACACTAACACTAGTAACAGTAACACTAACACTAACAGTCATGAAATTGGTTTCAAATTCATTAGACACTACATTTTTATTTTGGAGCATAAAATAAGCGTATTGCATTCCTAACTTTTGAGGTTTATAGATATCTAAGGTACATTAATTCTGCTGATATAATTGTCTGACTGGATAGACGTATGTTGTATATTTCAGTTATTTTTTTTGGCTACATGGCATTGCTTATAATTTTTATGGGTATAGCTTTAGCTCTTTCACCATAAAGCAGATTTCATCACTGTAGCACCATCTCTTTTCCTCGATGTTATTATATTTGGGGTATTTTTGCAAATTTCATTTAAGAGAATAGAAATATGTCTGAGTCGAGTCCATAACTTGGATAGCCCATTTTGTGGGAGAACCATGGCTTTCTGAACTGACCCATTTTTTTAAAATTTTGCTCCAATGTAATGCATGTGGCTGCTCATAAAAGTTTTGAAGGAGGATGGCTTCTATGGTGCGTGGTTACACCTCCATTTCCAGCAGGGCTGTGAGATTCTTTTGTTTTATCTTGCCCTTTTTCTCTGTTGCATAGCCTTTGCTTGTTACTCTATTAAATGCTAGAATATAATTGCCTAAACTGCTGTCTTTAATTTGTGAAGTATATAAAGTGCAACACTAAATGGAATGTCACACACACACACACACATCATATTTCTGTCCATTACGTCTGTTACAGACATTGAGCAGGCAGAATTCTCCCCTCAGTAAAGTGTAAACACATCAGTAATTCAGAAAAAAATTAGACACTGCAATGCCATCGACTTGTCAGCACCACTTCCGAACAAATGGCTTTCGTGCGCATGTTAGTGACCAAATAATTGAATTTAATCCAAGATTTTATGCAGCCATTGCTATTCCATCAGTTGCTGATTCCTGCATATGTATATTATTTATGATTGATTTCTGCACTTAGCGTAATGGCAATTCATTCACATATGAGGTAAAATTTCTTGATCTGATGTCTCCCATCATTGAAGAGAAATAACATACGATCTGTATGTTTTTACTTTTCAGGAATCTTTTGGTTTCTTTGGATGTTTTTGTAATTTTCCAGTTTTAAAGGCATGCTTTTGTCAAGTGACAAATCACAAATTGATAAAATTGCCAGCGAAATCAAAGGCTTTATACTGATTTTAGCTGAGCCAATTTCTTGCAAACTTATCTGTAGTCACTTCCACAAAAACTTGGTTTCTACAAAGGAAAGGCCAAACAATGTGCTAAGTGAGGCTTATTTCTATGACCGTGAAAAAATAGAAGGATAAAGTAATAAAAGTGCAATAAGCAGCGACCGTTTTATGTTTGGGTGTTTCCATTTTGAACACCCATTCTTCCACCAATGACATCATTCACAGACCGAAGAAAATCGGTGCACTGTCAATTTGTGATGCAAATAAAATTGTGTCACAAATTAGTTACTTCTGTGTTATTTTAGCATGAACATTAGGCAAACCGCAGAAGTTTGAATTAGTTTAAGCAGCAGAAAGCCACAAGGAGCTTACAAAAACTCACAAACCCACATAATTTTCAAATTAATGGCAAATTGAATGCAATCTCGGCTATATTATAGATCTGCTGAATATTTCAAATATCACTGAGATTATTGGTGATGCATCCAGTGGTATTAAAAAGTCTAAGCCATAGAAAGGCGATTAAATTTACCTTCTTATTTTATAAAAATTGGATACCTGTGACTATTGAAGGTGTGAGCAGTGATGCAATCCTCAGTTCGCGGATTATATTGAATAAATTTGCGAAGTGCGTGCGTTGCAACAGATCTATTTGACCAGACAAGGATGATTATGAAACAGTTGCATATAAAAGCATATTGACAGTAGTGAATGATTATCCTGCACTGTCGTCATACAAGTGGGGAGGGCATTCGCCTGCTGAGTACAACCGTATTCTTGATTTGTATTTCTTTGTCATGTAATCGGTCAATTCTTTTTCTGTATTAATTGTTGCTTGATTACACGCACAGACACTTACAATAAAATGTGATTTAATATATTTTTTGACATTTGTCTTTTGTAGACAAATTGTGAGAAGGTGACACACATTTACAAAATTATGGCGCATTAGAAGTTATTAAATAACATATCTGCTAAATGTCCTGCACATTTTCTGTGGTGTAGAATTCCTTTTACTGGTGGTGCACAAACTGTGAAATTAGAGTTAAAACTGTAGCTAGATTTTTTTGTCAAATTCTCTAGAATTGGGTGCATTTTGTTTGTCACAAGATATAACATTGCTAGAGTGCTGTCTACGGCATATCAATTTTTTCTTCGGAAGTCTAGACTATGTTGAAAGGCAAGTGCACCAACCAGTTATATCTTATAAATGTATTAATTTGGAGACATTTTTGCGGGTAACCATGCTAGTCTAAACTGGTTTTTTTGCTGTACCTGTCACAAGATCAATGCTGCATGTACAATGCAAGTTATTTTGTGAGAAATTAGTTTTTTATCTTGACAGTAATTATGATAAAGTCTATTTTTTATCTTTAGCTATAGTTGCTCAAATTTCGGGATGAATTTCTAGTAAAAAAATCTGGTGCTTGGTCCAACAACCACTGCACTGACTAAGCAATCGCTTAAGAATAATGCACATGCAAGCCAATGAGTGGATGTCTAAATCTTGCCAGTTCTCACTTTTCGTGTTTTCATTCACCCTAGTGATTATAGCTTTTTGCCTCTCAGAAGGTGGATATATGTACATGTCCAGAATGTGGGTGAGATTACTCTGCTGGTTCAGTGGCTCATCCTACAGGCATAGACTTTACATTGAGGCAGGTTCCAGTGTCACCACAACAATCCAGTTTGAAAAGGATTGCATTTGAATTTTGGATTCAGGGTTGTAGGATTCGGAATTTTATAGAAAAAGAGGTAATTACATTGAGATAGGTTCCAGTCTTACCACAGCCATCCAGTTTGAACAAGACCTCATTTGGATTTTGAATTCAGGCTTATAGGATTCAGAATTCTATAGATAGAAAAAGAGATAATTGTTCCATGTTTGGGTAACTTCTGTTGCTTGTATTTGTGTCGGCTCCATGTGTATAAAGCTGTTGCTCATGCTTCCTGATTTCTTGAAGGCGCACTGTCTCTGGCAGTCTCACTCAGCAGCAACAGACGTACTGCAGTGCATTCATAAATAAGTGACTGTACAAATACTTCATCATATCCACGTATGAATACATGTGATAAACTTGTCTTCTCTGTCTGAGTTTTGTAATATTCGTAGATTTAACTGTCACATTTGAGCAGAGAGAGATTGCTAATCAGTAATCTCAATCATAGTTTGCTAATGTGTCACCCAAAAACTGTTTTTGCCCAACAATCGAATGCAGTTTTTGTATAGCACAACATGGCGCCCATTGTATGCCATATAGCAGACCATCGAATTTGGTATATTATGGCACCCATTGTTTGCCATACAGCAGACCATTGAATTTGTTACATTATGGCACCCATTGTTTGCCATACAGCGGACCATTGAGTTTGTGTTGCATTATGGCACCCATTATTTGCCATACAGCAGACCATCGAATTTGTTATATTATGGCACCCATTGTTTGCCATACAGCAGACCATCGAATTTGTTATATTATGGCACCAATTGTTTGCCATACAGCAGACCATCGAATTTGTTACATTATGGCACCCATTGTTTGCTGTACAACAGACCATTGAATTTGTTACATTATGGCACCCATTGTTTGCCATACAGCAGACCATCAAATTTGTTACATTAATGGCACCCATTGTTTGCCATACAGCAGACCATCAAATTTGTTACATCATGGCACCCATTGTTTGCCGTACAGCGGACCACTGAATTTGTGTTAATTATGGCACCCATTGTTTTGTGCAAATCTAGCAGCCTGTGTCTGTGCATGCGTGGCATTTAAACCCGTGCTACATCTTTTTGCTTTGACTCAGTTAGTTAAACTAGATTTAGAATGTTCTAAAACACACTTTGTTCATTAACAGTGATGCACAATTACTAGCTGACTAGAGCCTTTCGAAATTTTCTGAGAATTGTTGCTTGTTCAGATACATTTTGGAATACCTAGGGCTCAGTTTTCATTTATGTAGAACATTCTAAAATGTTACTGCGTGTACATTTTGGTGGAAATAAGATTTTTTCGTACGTCTGATTTTGATTGAACTGGACTGTGATCTAACACTTTATGGCACTCTCTACTCTTTTATGATTATGTGTGAGATCTTGTTCAATTTATTTAATGCGCTTATTAGTTTTATTTTGCTAATGCAATTTTCACTTCGTGCATTCTCTGTTATAGAGTTTGTACTCAATGTAAATTTATTAATTGAGAGTCACATCTTTCACGTCTTTTCTTTTAGCTTCATGTTAGTGAGCTAGCTTTTTTTAGTTTTTTTCGTGTTTCAAGTACTATTATGCTGAGCAGCAGTTGATTCTGAAAAGTTTTTAAAATTGTGAAAGAAGACAAGCTGTTCTACAGTCACTATTGTCTTCCTTTTGATCCAGATAATCTGAACATACTGTTTATTTTTATAGGATTAAAGGAAAACCGATTGATTGTGTAAACGTGAGTTCAGAATAAAGAATTTTTTAAAATATTGAAAACGACAATAGTTTTTTTAAATCAAAGCTTACATTAAATAATAGTGACCTTGGAAACTCAAATTTTGTTAAATTTTCAAAGCTACGCGGGGCTCAGTGAATCTACTAAGATTGGCAACGGCGCCTTTTTGTCATGTGCGCGTGGCCGACAAATAGATGGCGGTACCGTGATAAGCATGATCATGATCTGCAGTGTTAGTTTCTGATGTTATGTGATGTAAAGCCCATTTTTCGTGACACATCATGCGTTTAAATAGTACTGTGACACTTATGCAAACGTGCTTGACATGCAAGGGAAGGTGCCTGCCGTTGCACAAACTGTGGTTAGTTTCTGACATAGTAATAGCTGTGTTTGGTTGCCGTTAATTAACTTTCTAAGCTAATTATTCAAATATAAGGAACAATTATTATAGGCAAGAAAATGTATATTTTAGGCAGTAAATTAAAATGAGATTTCTAAACAATCGTCCGGTTTTCCTTTAAGATTTTCAGTGTCTCGCATTCAACTCATCTCTGTCACAATTGTGAAAGACTCAAGATGGATGCTGCAGTTGAAAAGGAGCTGTTGCATAATTAGCATTTATTAGTCTCCCACCTTTGCATGTTTGCAGTTGGAGATGCCATCAGTTGGTGTTGATCATCATATTTCCCTTAATAATTCAGGCTCAATCGTACACTTTCCCTAACTGTTATCATTATTACAAAGTCACTGCCTTTCAGAAATAAAATGTAGCTAAAATACACTAAGGCTTTGCAAGTTTTTCAGTTCGTTTGGATTTAAAAGTTGCATTTGATTTTTGTTTCAGATTTTACCAGTAACAAGCAATAAGCTTCACAGTCATTCCAAGAGATAGTACTGATTGTTTTCACAACTAAAGTAAACCTTTGATCTAACAAACAAGAAAAACACAATGGCAGCAGACAGCGATGACCTGGCTACAGCTATTCTGAAGACCAAAGTAAAACCAAATAGGCTTATTGTTGAAGAATCGGTTAATGATGACAACAGTGTGGTCAGCCTTTCTCAGGCAAAAATGGATGAATTGGAGTTGTTTCGCGGCGACACAGTTTTGCTGAAAGGGAAGAAGCGCAAAGAAACAGTTTGCATTGTACTTAGTGATGACAGCGGTTTGTCAGATGATAAAATTCGAATGAATCGCATTGTGCGAAATAATCTGCGAGTACGGCTGGGTGATATTGTTAGCATTCAAGCATGTCCCGACGTGAAATATGGGAAAAGAATCCACATTTTACCAATAGATGATACCATAGATGGTGTTACTGGAAACCTTTTTGAGGTGTTTCTGAAACCATATTTCTTGGAAGCGTACAGGCCTGTTTGCAAGGGTGATATATTTCTGGTCCGCGGCGGCATGAGAGCAGTCGAGTTTAAGATCATAGAGACTGATCCTGCTCCATTCTGCATAGTAGCTCCCGAAACGGTGATACATTGCGAAGGGGAGCCTGTTCGTAGGGAGGATGAGGAAGAAGCGCTGAACGCAGTCGGTTATGATGACATTGGTGGGTGTCGTAAACAACTTGCACAAATTAAAGAAATGGTGGAGCTGCCCCTTAGGCACCCGCAGTTGTTCAGAGCAATCGGTATAAAGCCTCCACGTGGTATTCTTCTTTATGGACCTCCCGGCACAGGAAAGACACTGATTGCCAGAGCAGTGGCTAACGAAACTGGGGCTTTCTTCTTTCTGATAAATGGCCCAGAAATTATGAGTAAGTTAGCTGGTGAATCTGAAAGCAATTTAAGGAAGGCCTTTGAAGAAGCAGAGAAAAATTCCCCTGCAATAATTTTTATAGATGAGTTAGATGCCATAGCACCGAAAAGAGAAAAGACTCACGGAGAAGTTGAGAGGAGGATAGTATCTCAGCTTCTTACACTTATGGATGGATTAAAACAAAGGTCACACGTCATAGTCATGGCTGCGACAAACAGACCTAACAGCGTTGACCCAGCTCTGCGACGTTTCGGTCGATTTGACAGGGAGGTTGATATTGGCATACCTGATGCCACTGGCCGTCTGGAAATTCTTCGCATTCACACAAAAAACATGAAACTTTCCGATGATGTTGATCTGGAGCAAGTAGCAGCAGAGTCGCACGGACATGTTGGTGCTGATCTTGCAGCACTTTGTTCCGAGGCTGCCCTGCAGCAAATTCGAGAAAAGATGGACTTGATTGATTTGGAGGATGAAACAATCGATGCTGAAGTCCTTAATTCGCTGGCTGTCACAATGGACAATTTTAGGTTTGCCATGGGTAAGAGTAGTCCAAGCGCCCTGAGAGAAACTGTAGTAGAGGTGCCAACAACAACATGGCAAGATATTGGAGGCCTGGATGGTGTGAAGAGAGAATTACAGGAGTTGGTTCAGTATCCTGTAGAACATCCAGAAAAGTTCTTGAAATTTGGTATGACGCCTTCTCGTGGTGTGCTGTTTTATGGACCTCCTGGATGTGGAAAAACTCTTCTTGCTAAAGCTATAGCCAACGAATGTCAGGCTAATTTCATATCAATCAAGGGCCCGGAGTTGTTGACGATGTGGTTTGGTGAATCAGAGGCCAACGTGCGAGACGTTTTTGACAAAGCTAGAGCGGCTGCTCCTTGCGTTCTATTTTTCGATGAGCTTGATTCTATTGCAAAGTCACGTGGTGGCAACGTTGGTGATGGCGGCGGTGCTGCAGACAGAGTAATCAATCAGGTACTTACAGAAATGGACGGAATGAGTCAAAAGAAGAATGTATTTATTATTGGCGCCACCAACCGGCCGGATATTATTGATCCAGCTATCCTGCGACCTGGACGCTTGGACCAACTTATTTATATTCCCTTGCCCGATGAATTGTCGCGAGTACAAATCTTGAAAGCTAATTTACGAAAGTCACCTGTAGCACCTGATGTGGATTTGGGATATCTGGCTAAAGTAACGCACGGCTTCAGTGGTGCAGACCTGACGGAAATTTGTCAGCGAGCTTGCAAACTTGCGATTCGAGAGAATATCGAAGTGGACATAAGAAGAGAGAGAGAACGAGCCGCAAATCCCGATGCCAATATGGATGTCGAAGAAGATGATCTTGTACCAGACATTAGAAGAGACCATTTCGAAGAAGCTATGAAGTTTGCTCGCCGTTCAGTCACCGATAACGATATACGCAAGTATGAAATGTTTGCTCAGACGTTACAACAGAGCAGAGGTTTTGGTGGAAATTTCAGATTTCCATCTCAACATGGTCCTTCATCTGGTGGTCAAGATGGCAGTGGTGGATCAGCTCCAGGTAACCAGTTTGATGATGACGGTGATGATGACCTCTACAGTTAGACTGCTACTGATGTCTGTACGTAATAAATCATGTGTAATATTGTGTTTTGCATTCAAGTTGGTATTTTGTCAAAACATTTGAAATTTGGCATTATGCCTGGGTGGACTGTAAGGTTAACTTAATATTGTAAGCTAATCTATAATTCTGTACTTCACTTCTGTGATCTAAACTTCACTTTTTTATTAATCTAATTTCTGTTTTGCAGTCTTGACTTTGCTTTGGTGACTTAAGAGCATGCCAATTTTGTTCTATTTGTATTTGTGTTCACAAGCAATTTGTTACATGTTTGCAATTTATTATTTATAGAAATTCATACAGTCACTGTATTTACACAGGTAACTGTAAACTTATTAGTTGTTTCAATTAATCTTTTGTCATGGATTCCAAACGCTTACATCATCAAAATTTGTGAGATGTGGGTAACTTACTTTCATCTGTTCTGAAATATGGTAAAATGGCTGATTATTATCACTGTACAAAAGAGGTAAATTTACTGAAGTACTAATTTTCATTTCTGGCTTCGATTTTGAGCAGAATGTGTTTTAGGGTTTAATTAAATTTTAGCAGTAATTCGTCAGTCCAATCAGTTTTTGTTGGGAACCTTCTACACAGCAAACAAAGTGTCGTTAAAGTAATAAGCTAATGATTTTGCTTTAACTTGATTTTTGTAGTTAATCTGTCAATGATTACTTCTGTCAAAATCTCAGTATGTTTTTATTTGCAATAGTGCAGATCAAGTAGGTCGTATCTTTGTTCTAATCTGTGCTCTAACAAACTGTAAGGGCAATGTACTGTGTCTTGTTTTATTTCTAACCCTTTGTGTAATGTTAGTTCTTATGCTATTCATTGTATTCTAAATAAAAATATTTAAAATTCATTTTGGGTGTAATTTTTTTCTGTTTTCCAGTTTTGTTTATGTGTTTATATGAAATAATATTATGCTAAACTCAATTGTAGACCTCTCAACTAATTCACAAAATGGAAATTAGTATATTGTCAAGATTCTAAAGTGAACTAAATTAAAGGAGTACGGTTGTAATTATTAAAATATGTTAATAAAACTTTATTTATGTAAGAATTTAATTTACACATACAGACTATTCCAAGAAAATAAAACAGAAAAAAGAACTGTTGCTAGAAGCATTTATAAAATTAGTTAAGTCTAAATTGTGGCAAGGCACACGTGACATGCTGGACACTGCACAGCAGGAATCTGAACATGACAAGAAGCACTCTGTAAATGGAACTAAGGTTGTTATAAGGAGACAGCTTAAGCAAGACATGTTACAAGTTCCATAATAGTTCAAGGCTATGTCGATAATTTTGTTCTTGTTTTTATCATTCGTTTTATTCATTCTCCACGTGCACTCAAATTACAGCACAATTTGTGATCATTTTGTCCTAGCTTACCAAACCTTAACATGATTTTACCACATTTACGCCGTTATAGTCATTCATCATTGTTGCTGTAAGGAATTTTCAAGTCAATGTTTTCAGCAAATTTTCTGAACGCACTGTAAAGAGTGTTGGCACAATTTTCGGACAACTGTATGACCCACTGAGGCGCTATTGAAATAAGATCATTATAATGACATAAAAAATACTGTCATAATGTCACACATTTACACAATTACTTTTACCGAATTCGTGAAAGCCAACTGTTATTATCATTATATTATATTATAATTATAACCAACAAATTTTCATGATTGTTAATGTATTGCTAAATTTTCCAATTTATCGCAACAGCTCGCACAATACTGATATTTTATTTCTTGTTCCAGTATCATAGCCGCTAGTCTACAGAGTAAAAGGGTTCTGTAAAACATATTTTATTTTTACAGCAAACTACTTTCATCGATCAAGTGTGGTATAATTCCCAATTGTTATCAAAGGCTAAATCTGTGAAACTTGTCGTCACACCACTGAGCATGTAAAAATAGGTGATTACTCATTGATTGAAAACGAGGCAATAGTTGCATACTTCTTGAAGCGCTTTTCTTGAATCGTTGTTGTGTACTTTCTAAAGTTGTAAATAGTCATAATCATTTAACGGATATCTAAATAAGCATGACCTCTAGGAGAGGCGAACTCATTACTTTCCAGTAAATGCATGAGGACTTGAGACGAGAAACATTTACCATTTCTAAGGTGATATTTATGATATTAAATTTGAGTTTTTATTTGGCCTAGCATATTTCCGTATTTCTATCTTTATGAAAGCGAGTATGCGTGTATATGTATGTATGTGTTTGCATGTTTGTGATAGCGAGTGTGTGAAACCCTGTAGAAAGTCTGTATATTTATTTATATACATCTAGTCCTTTATAAACATGTTTTGAATACAAAATTAAAAGGTACAGGTCTTCATCATAATAACCTGTATTTGGTTATTATGTAAATCCAGTTTTATAATATTTATTCGTTTTATTTTTAATTGTTCTTCTTTTGTTATCATTTTCTTATATTTAACTATTTTTTTTCATTAATTTTGCAGCATTAATTGTTTTCATTATAATCAGTTTATCTGAGGTGGGTCAGTGCAGGGCCTATTTCAGGGGGGGGGGGAGTGGGCCTTGGTAGCAGTTTTTCTTTCAATTGTTCTTTCCTTTAACAACTGTATAACTTCATATTTTCTCTTCGAAAATGCTTCTCCGGCTGCAGTTCAAAAATTTTCTGGTTGGCGCCCTTCCCCCGGCGCTTCCCCCCCATGGGCCTCGCTTAGGCTGAAATGGGCCCTGGGTCAATGACCTGGTGGTCTTTTGTTACCCTTTCACTTATACCCCTTAACACGTATTGTACTTTCTTCATTTTTTTCGTGCAAATTTTGCACATGTAATTAGTTAGTCATTTCATTGTGCGATTGAAAAAATAAATACACATCTGCGCCTATGTGTATATTAAATACAGTGCTGTTCAGGACGAACAAGTTTAATGAATTAAAATCAGTGAGAATACATTTAAAAGTTGCAGATGGACTGCAAAGCCCATGTGTTTCCTGCGTTTTTCTTTTTAGTGGTAGGGGGGGTGATCATCGAACATTCGAGTTGGAATATTTTTTTAATTCGAATTCAATTCCACTATACATATAGATATCCATTACTCATTCTTGAGAGCATTGTAGCTATGCATGTTGTATCGGTGGCTGGGTTATCAGTATAAAACTGGCTTGTAACATCATCGTTTTAATTTACTGACGGAATTTCATTGAAGATATCAACTTAATGAAAGAATTTATAGTCTTTGTTGGATGCTGACTTAGAGTCAAAAAATACTGTTAAAACCCACAGTCCTCAGAAATTACAATTCTCCTATAGTTGACCACAAAAAATATCTCATGAGCTCAAACATTGACAGGAGGGAGAGACGAAAATTTTTTTAAACAATCCTTGCAAATGTGTAATCCTGAATCGTGAAATATTTAAATTCAGTTGAAATCAAAGTTCGTTTTTTTCCCATTGGGTAGTAGTAGTGTTATAATTTTTTTCAGTGCTCATTTTTTCACACCTTGTTTTGTAGTTTTTGTTTCACGTTATTTATTACATTATCGATATTCGTATATTTTCTTTTTTGCATGGTATGAAGTCTCAAGTTATAGTATGTTTAGACGATTAAGGTGTCTACTCAGCATAAACGCCAATGTTGTGAATAATGTCTAGAGTTAGCTATTGGAATTGGAAAATGTAGCTGCCGTAGCCTAAACGACTATGTTATAATAGCTAAAATGTTTTACGTTTTAAATTAGAAAAGTACGCTTTTTTTTACTGCACCAGGCAAATATATGCACGCACAAAAAAAGATAAATTCCCAGCCATTAAAAAAATTCCCCGGGTGATTCACAGGAAGCAGAAGTATTCTTGTTGTCTTCACGTCTGTTTTGGCATTTGAACAATTAGTAAAAATCTGCCAAAATTTCAGACATCACTAGTATGCTGGGAACCGGTTATGCTAAAGACAACAGTGTTAATTGTAAATCGCAAGCCAACAATATGATAACGCAGAAGACTGGGTTTGGAAGTAACACAAAAACTGTTGGAAGTGATGCACGTACACCAAGGTTTGCGATTTTTAAATCCACCAGATTTTGAAAATATTTAATGGTTACGCCTAGTATTGCTATTTCAAGATGCAGGCAGGAAGAATATTATTGGTTCGTAATTTGCACATAACTCTTCAACTTAATCGTACATTTGCACTACAGTTACTACAGTATTGTGTAAGCTTAATGCTTAAAGAATGTATGAGATTGTGAGATGGCTGAATGTGTTTGTGAAGAATAAACACATTTCTTATGAAAGTTTTTGAAGAGGATCTGTTAGGCATATAGTTAATATCATTTATTCAATTACGAATTTAATATCCATATCTTTAAAATGTCAGAAATAATGTTTCATTTATATTATCATGTGATTATTCTCTTGTTTTTGCTAATTTTGCA
Source organism: Tubiluchus corallicola (assembly GCA_030141605.1). Lineage (NCBI taxonomy): Eukaryota > Metazoa > Priapulida > Priapulimorpha > Priapulimorphida > Tubiluchidae > Tubiluchus > Tubiluchus corallicola. The sequence goes on along the minus strand of JAQGDQ010000152.1, from coordinate 221,328 downwards.
GGGAAGTTTCCGTAAAGCCTCAGGTGATGGCGCTGCCAGTCAAGTCCCATAGAATTAAACATTCAATGACTGTAGGAAGTGAAAGAAAACGAGGACCTATGGTACGTGCTTATAATACTTTACGATTTATTTTCATCTTATGTAAAAAGACAAGCTGTTTTTACTTGAGCCAGTCTCAAAATTCTTTCGTATTATTATGTAACTTATGAATTGCTTCATCTCTGTCTGTGTTTGTAAAGTTGAAGTGTGTATGAGGAGCTGATAACTCGCTATCCTAGTCAGCATAGTTTCTCACTTTAAGTAAAAAAATTAAATAAAAAAATATTTATATTGATAACTAAATGAGTAGCTATGAAGATAAGTTTTAGCGTAACTATTTTTAGTTGTATTTCTAAGTCCTTTTTTCAGCTTTTAATTTCTCTAATTTAACAGGTGGTAAAGCCTTCCAGTGAAAACAAGGAATTGTCTTCTACGCAAAATTCATCAGCAGAACCAGTTGATACTTTATCTCAAATACCTCGTCGGCGCTCTGCAACACCACCCAGGCCCGTGTCACCACTTAGGCAGCCAATAATTGGAAAGCATAGGTCCGTAACTCCGCCTAGACAGCTGTTGATTAGACGAAATTGCTCGGTAACTCCTCCCGGGCATTCGTCGTTGCCTCGACGCCGTTCTGTCACTCCGTCACGAGAGCCGAATTTTGCAGAACTTTTAGGGGGCACCTCTCAGAATACTTCAGTTAGCTGTCACACACGAAATTCTTCAAGTGTCGAGAAACGAAGGTCACCAATTAAGTCTGTAAGTAAAATAAAGGTACATACTGTGTTGGCCTTAAAATTCTAGTCACGCAAAATATATACATTCTTGTATATTATTCATTATCTTTAGATATAAATTTAAAGAATTTTAAAGATTACCTATTAGATGCTTATAAATTAGTGTATTTTAACTTCAAAAGTTAAATTTTAAATTTTACTAAATATTTTGTAGTTTGTTGCTGTTTTTACCATAACTATCAATTCATTTGCAAAAAACGAATTATTTTCTTGTTTGATTCTAACCAGCGACCATCGAGCCCAGTATTCCGTCCTCCGTCGCCATGTAAAGATGGGAGTACAATCAGTGAAGAAGCCATGCTTCGACAGATCCAGAGGGCACAGAAAGCACGGCTGTATCTCTTGTCTCAGACTGGACCTAACTCTTTCCTGATTGGTGGAGACTTGCCTGAGCACAAATACAGGGTTGTGATTGGTCCACAGGTTGGTTTTTCACCTTCTATTTTTAAAAGCTGAGCGTTGTACGATAACACAGTCACTGTGTCAGATGTTTTTCAGATAAACCTATAACTAAAACTATTTAGTTGTCTTCAAAAGTATGCAACTCTCAGTAGATAGAGCTGATAGATATGTATAATAAGTTTTTCGTATACTGTTAGTACTGAAAAGTACATCAGTACTAAACAATTTGTGATTTGTACAGTAACAAACGTGTGTAAAATTCTGTTTTGGTTAAAATTTAATAAGTACTAGCCAAACTTCTGCTCATAAACCCATGGCAAACTATACCACGCCCACCACACCACTCACATCGCTCCACCAACTCTACACACAATACACTACTCCCAGCACAGTGCCAATTTAGGAAAAGAAGTTAATTCAGCTATTTCAGAACATCTCAAAGTTTGAAATTTATGTCCCTTGCGTGTCTGAAATTTCCGAATTTGCATTTCGTTTTTAGCAATGTAGCTGCAATGTGAAAGGTCCATTCTGTGTCCACATTCTATTCGTAATGTTGAGAGTGTTTAAGCTGCATGAAAGCAACTCGTTGCTGTGGAACAAGCCTTTGAAAAATTTTGAGGTAAGTTTTCTAGAGCAGTACATTCATGAAAATTATCAAAGTAACGTTGATTTTTGTTGTCATGTTCATGTGTTTATAAAATACGGTATCGGGATTGTCGTTAGGTTAAAGGTGTATTTATCGTCAGTAAATGTTTAATTCCTTCTCTAGGTGGAGTCACTACTTCAAAGCTATCTTGACAGAAGAGAAAAACAAGCCAAGTCTAAGCAAGGAAACGGAATTGGTGATTCGGCGAATGTCCGTTCCAAATGTGCCAACGAAAGGTTTGCATGTTGATGATTGTTAAATTCAATTTTTTCTTTTTGGCCATGAAAATTGTTCCATACTAGGTTTGAGTTCCATGCTTTTGAGCATTGATAACACTTTCAAAGCGTACCTCTTCCTTTAGATCATGATTTGATATGTTTGTAAAGTGTTGCAGTTCGACGGAGTACTTTTCTCAATTGCATATCGAAATTTTCTCACGTTAAACACTCTTCACTATAGTGCATCAAACACATATTTGTGTTTATGGTCTGCGTTTCCCAAGACATGCAAGCAAAAGCATATTGTTAGTATGGTTCCTTTAATTTTTTAAAATTTTTCGATGATATAAAATCGATGTCTCTGAAACATTTCAGATGTTCAGTTTGTGCAAGGATGTCTGCTTTCATTCGACAATTTCACTTTTACACTTTGTTTTTCTCAGTGTGCACACAGAGCAAAAGTCTTCAGATGATGGTGAAGCTGCGCAGAAGCTGAGCTGCGAAGACGATGAGGAAATCTGTCCCATATGTTTGCTGGAGATGAGTGATGGAGAGAGTCTTGTGATTTGTGCTGCAGGATGTCTGAACAGGTTACATCAGCATTGCTTTGTTATATGTAAGTATAATGCAGGAAGTTTGACCAGGTTGCACCAGCATTGCTTTGTTATATGTAAGTATAATGCAGGAAGTTTGACCAGGTTGCACCAGCATTGCTTTGTTATATGTAAGTATAATGCAGGAAGTTTGAACAGGTTGCACCAGCATTGCTTTGCTATATGTAAGTACAATGCAGGAAGTTTGAACAGGTTGCACCAGCATTGCTTTGTTATATGTAAGTGCAATGCAGGAAGTTTGAACAGGTTGCACCAGCATTGCTTTGTTATATGTAAGTGCAATGCAGGAAGTTTGAACAGGTTGCACCAGCATTGCTTTGCTATATGTAAGTACAATGCAGGAAGTTTGAACAGGTTGCACCAGCATTGCTTTGCTATGTGTAAGTACAATGCAGGATGTTTGAATAGGTTGCACGAGCATTGCTTTGTTTTATGTCAGCACAGTGCAGGATGTTTGGGCAGGTTGCACCAGCATTGCTTTGCTATATGTAAGTACAATCAGAGATGATGTTTCAGAGAATTTAAAGGACAAGAAAGCCCTATACTTATGTAAACCTAAAAGAATTTGCCTTAAAACTTCGTATCACCTAAATTCTACTTTATTGTGCAAAGAGCTTAAATTAGTAGCAACACGTGCATGAAACTAGAAAATTTAAACTCCCGTGCGGCGTAGACTTATGTTGTTTGAAACGAACCTAAGTATCACTGATAAAATTTGTAAAACTAGTCAGAGCATTTTCACTACCTAAGCAAACGTATGAGTTACTTTATGTTGTCAGTAAAATCAATAACCTTTTTTATTTTGAGTCAGTGATGCACACTGGGAAGGTGAGTCGGTGAGGTTTTACCAGTTGGTGCAAACCTTTAAGTAACTAAGAATTTTCTTTTCTAGTTCTATAAGCCTGTTCCAACAGGTAAGCGACTAAGGTAATGCAACATAATATAACTTTCTATAGAAAGTTTTTTTGGGCGTAGTTTAAAATTGTCTTTTCCTCCTCTTTAACTAGCGCTGTGTTGTGTAGGGTCCACAATCATTTTTTTTGGAAAAGGTCAGGTTCTTATAATCAGAAAATGATGATGTGTGTTCAGAAAAGATAACCTCAGTCATTCACCATTTCAAATTCATTTAATTATTGTTTATTGTTTGCATGGCATGAGGTGAATTCCAGAGAAGATTAGTAACGATTTAATAATATCATATTGATAATTATTGTAAGTCAGATTGATAATTATTTAAAGAAAATAGATATCCTAAGTTAGAATCAGTCTTAAAAGCAGTTCTACAGATTTGGCTTTAATAAGTGCTTGCTAGGGATGAGCAAAGAGTTTTTTTAGTTGGAATTTGATTTGAACCTAAAATTATGGGTTCGAATAATTCAGCACTTCAGCCACATATGCTCGTTATCACTAAAATGTTTGAAATTTTACTGTAGTTTCTGTGCAAAATTTTTAACAAACTAATAGTAGTTTTACTGCAGAACAAAATCAAGTATTATGCATGATCTTTGCAAGACCAGTTTTTACTACTGGTTCAAAAACATGTTCGAAAATCTTTTAAACTCAATTCGAATTCGACTGAACTTTAATATCTAAATAGTAAGAAATTGCAGTTTGTATAGACTATACAGTTGTAAATTACACGCATTTTGTATTCGATTTGGATTTGAAATACTGAAATTCGGTTTGATTCAAATTCGTAAGTCACAGATTGGATTCGATTCGAATTTGCCTTCTGGTAGAGAATGCTCACCCCTAGTGCTTGTAATAGGCTGATGAATACCATAGATAAAAATTCAGTCACAGCAGGTGTCTTTAGCGATCTTTCCAAAGCATTCGACACGGTGGACCATGCAATTTTGTTACACGAATTATCATTTTACGGGGTTAGAGAATTTGTAAATAAAGCTATTGATTTATTGGTTTAACAGCTATCTAAAAAATCGCACACGTGTGAGATGCAATAATGTGATATCAACCCTATGTAGTGTAAACATTGGAGTGCCGCAAGGTTCGATCCTCGGACCTCAACTTTTCTTAATCTATGTTAACGATCTATGTAAAATAAATAACTCATTACAGTTAACTCAATTTGCAGACAATGCTGTGATCTTCTTCAATCTCAGTGACTTTTCAAATGACATAATAAATCGGCAGTAAGATACTGTTACAAATTGGTTTAAAGCTAATAAACTCTATTTGAATCCTGCAAAAACTAAGTGTATTATGTTTAGTGCTGGAATATTATGATTATCATCAACACTGAATGATAGTGTGTACATTAGACTTACGTTGACTTGTCTTTGATTTTTTTTACTCTGTCATTACTTCCACCCTTATTTAAGAAACTGCTTAGTACAATGTAAGAAATTTTGCATATAAACAGTAATGTGGTTGTCTTTTTTGCATCATTTTATAAGATGATCATCATAGAATGATCATAGAAATTCTATCATCATCATAGAATTTATAGGAAAATTACTATTATGTGTTTGCCTTGTTTTTATATATTAAACATTGTATGATATAAGTCGTTGTGTGTTGTTTTCTCTCCACTGTGAAACTAGAATCTAAATTTATACATCATCTTGAACACTGTACTGATTCTTGATCATTTTGTTATTTTTCGATATGATTTTTAATAGGGGCTGAAGAGTGCCAAGGTAAAAACGAAGCTGTCATATGTCCACTGTGTCGTGGCAAATGGGACGGCGGTTGCTACGAAAGAGGGCACACCCATCCGGAACCTTTCTTGGCACGCAAGGAGACACTGCTCCCGCAAGCGGGCCCTCTACTGGATGCTCATCGGACTAAAGCTCAGGCTTGGATTCCTGTAAGATTTTGTGTGACTGTGATAAACTTTTTGATGATTCTTTTTTGTAATATTTTCAGCAAACTGTATGCATATTAATTATTTTTGGAATTCTGTAAACATAGGTATCTTTTATATTTTTAGGTGTTCGGAGAAAGACTAATTGCCTGTTTGTTCCAAAAGGATTGGACTGTGCGCGAAGCTGGTTTACGGAGGCTCACAAGCGACATTTCTAAATCCCCCTTGTCTGTGGAGAAAGTGTCAGTTTGTTGTGAAATCATTGCCTCACTGCTATCTGATCCAGTGTATCGTGTCTATGTAGCTACCTTGGTAAGAAGTCTTTATTGTTATTGTCTTTTTGAACTCAAGATGCATAGACTGCTTGTTGTTATTTGCATTATGTGTGTGTAATTAATTAGAGTAACTGATTACTGTATGTTATCAGTATCTCACCTTTTGACTGTCTTTCTTTTATAACTAGAAAATTATGAAATTTACTACATTCAAGTTATTGTAACCTTCAAACTTAAATTGTGTTGTTTTTGCATACAAGGCGAGGCTGGGAACTTAGGTTTTTTTAATTTTAGCAAGTTATTTTTGATTTACTGCCGTTAAGCATACATGTGTGTTTTTTATGTGATTCCTACATTACTTTGTTTAATTATGTGAACTGGAAACATATCATGTTATTCACTAGAATGTTGAATAAACATTTTAGTAGACTGGTACTGCCACGTGTATGGATATTTGTTCATTAAGCTCATATTCAAGATGGACCTTTCTTAGAAAGTTGGTAGGAAAAATAACAAAATTAAAACGAAACGGGCTGCAAATGTGACCGAGTTCCAATTGCATATGACGTCTTGGGTGTCGAGAAATTAAATTCTGCCTTATTCATAGTGGCTGCTTCAATACAGTTCAGGCTTCTAACTAGGTCAATTTCTAGAGAAAAATATGTCTAGTTTAGTTTACAGTATAACTTCTTCCTGTACACAATAAAAGAATATTTAGTTCGCAGTTTTCTATATCTAAAGACGATTTACGACTTTAAAACTTTACAACAATGGTGCCGAAACCCGGGATTGAACCAGGGACTTTTAGATATATCAGATATTATCGCGAGAATAATTTACACTTATTATTTATATATAAAGACAGCAAAATGTACAATTGCAGAAATTGTTGCGCTCTCTGCTGGGCCACGTGATTTACTCAGAGCAACTGTGTCAGTCCACTTTTCAAGAGATGTTACGCCCCGTGGTGACTGGCATCATAAGCAAGTGTGCGGACGCAATCAAACGTACAAGCATGCTGTCATTGGCTACCATAGTGGAACTGTGCCGCGGTGCCACCGGAGAGCTTGCGGTTGGGAAAATGATTGACAGTAATGCAGCAGGTAAGCCTAATGTAGTTTACCATGTTAAAAAATAAACCAGCTGTAGGACCTTTTAGGTGAAGTCTCGTAATGTATATTGGTGTGAGCTCTGTAGTTCTTGTTTTTTTTTGCTTTTTTGTTTGATAGTGGTCGTTTCGTTATGGTCAGAAGTGATGTGGAGTTAACCAGAAATGCATAATAGTCTCTTATTTATGATATTGTTAGCCATATCTCTTCAAGATTGTTTTTCTACCCTTGTTTCAAAACTGGCCAATTGGAGTTTTTTTGGGGTTATGGCATAACTGTTTGCCTACAGATGCACCTCATACAGCAAACTTCAAGAACATCAAGTACTGTAGAATAGTTGAATTATTACTAGTGCTTGTGTTCCAGTCATCCAAAAATTTGTAGTAGAGAAAATATAAGCACTTTACTGAATAACTCTTATAATCTATGTTTTCTACATGGGCATACTAACTAGAAAGCAACGCTTAGGATGGCCTTTGGGTTCAAAACTGTTTTCAGTTTTTTGTTATGTTAAGTTTTTTTCAGATAACAGTTAAAAAAGCTTTGTTACTAGATTAAAAAACACCAGTTGAAATATTGATGAAATTTTATTTTGACGTCAACTGTGTTTCTAGCATTTTTTGCGATTTGTGTACATTAGGTGGTATTGGTGGTGCCGCCTTTGTCATCTCTTGCGTCACGCAACAATCAGATGCCAGTGTTACCCAATGGCAGCACTTGTTGGGCAGTCTCGTTGTCATGGAAACGATAATGTGTCGCATTTATGGTGAATTTGAAACTGATGAAAGGTAAGGCTTTATAAATGTCACATAATGCCTTATATTTAAAAATGAAATTTTTGACCTTAAAATTCAACAATCATTATTTCTGTTATTAAGTTTAGTTTTTCATTCTTGCACCCATCATTTAAGGACTGATTATGCAACTTGCGCGACATCAGCAAAGGTATAAAACTTATGCAAGAGTTAATCAAAAATGTTAACGCACAAGAAAACCCTTCGTAAATATAAAGTTTAAAAAGTTCAACTTGGAATTTTATACCACTTACATACTGCCTTTTTACATACATTACTTCAGTCGGCAGTCACGCTGTATAAAACGTTTAAATTTAAACTCCTGCAATGACAATTAGATGCAGCCCTTTTGACGACAGGTCATTTGAAACAAGGTTCGATAACATTGTGTAAAGTTTGAAAAAATAATCAGAGCATTCATAGCGCACGCGTCACTAACTGAGTAAAATTTTAAATGACTGTATCTCGTCAATATGATTAAAAATACATTTTTGATTAGTGAGTGGCGCACCCTGGAGGGGTGCGACATTTTACCAATTGGTGAAAACATTTTAAATAATTAAAAATTTTCTAATTACATAATTCTTTACAGCACGTAAGCGCAAAGCTAAGTAATATAGATTTGCATGGAAAGTTTTTTGGGACGTAATTTAAAATTTCCTTTTCTTCCCCTGATTTACGTTTGCTTAGTGACATCATGTAATAGGGACTTCGAAACAGTATTGCGGGAGATTTAAAATGAAGACAAATAAAAATTCCTTTCAACGCAAGTACGATATGTGCATAAAATTGCTATAAAGTAATATAATTTCTTAAGGCGATTTTTCTGAAACCTTTTTCGGGGACCCCTTTTCCTGTTAAATAAATCAACTCGAATATCTTATTTTTTGCAGGCTCAGTATCCCTCCACAGATGCTCAATGATATTATGACGTTTGCTGTTAAACTGCTCGACAATCCTCACTCCAGAGTCAACCGATATGCTCGGCAGGTTTGCCTGCTTGTCACTAAGCATAACGTGCCGTCAAGTGCAGCAATTGACTCGAGTCTGCAGCAACAGAATTCAAGTAAAGCGTTGTGTGAAGCACTCTCAAATGCACATGTAGTAGAAAAACTTCGACCAAGTCCATTAACAACTTCTAGCGAAAGCAGCCAAACAGTGAAAGACACTTGCAAAGAGGCTTTGACAGCCAACATCAAGAATGAGGCTGGAGATTGCTGTAGCAGCCTTGCACTTAAAAAGCTAGATATTCACAATGAGTTACCCAAGTACGCTCGTACGGAGTCTGATGTTACCAGCGGTCTTGGCAGTAGCCCAGATTCAGATATCTCTTTGAAGGATGTTTTAAGCAGTCCGAGCCGCCGAGTTCCTACATATTGCACGGATTCTGGTTGTGAAACGTCAGTTGTGGTCACAGAGGTCAGTTCACCTAGTGTCATACTGCCGGACATTCCAAAATGGGTAGAAGGCAAAGAACTGATAGCTTGCAAAAACCAACAGGTATCGAAACTGGAGTTTCTGTCTAAGAATTGAAGATTAGAGAAATCTTGCACCTGTTTTTAACAAAAGAGTAGATTCAAACAATAGTCGATTATTGATTTTTTTTTCAAAGTCCTGCCTACTAAACGATTTTAGGTTAGTGCAATGGTGTGATATAGGTAAAATTGCCGTGTATTAAACAACCTGACCTTGCAAAATGCAAAATGCTGAACAACAGTAATAGATAACCTACTATCCTTTTTTTATTTTGCATAGAGTAAAGGAAAGCTGTTTGAAATAGTGATTTAAGATCAAATCATTAATTAAATTACTAAATTAATAAAGATTAAATCCTTGACGATGTGAGACTAAATTATTGTCTTGGCTAGAAGCCCAGTTAGGTGTAGCATCACGTGATGATCAGCTGATGTTCGACCGGCTGAGTCAGAAGTAAAGATTGATGATGTAACCTTTATGCACAGCAGCTCAGGGCGCATTAGGTAGTTAGACAAAAGGATTTTGAGGGCCACACATCGTGAGATCAGGAGCTGACTTGAGGACGGCGGGTTGGCATTGCTATCCTCTTATGTTTGCCGTGTTTGTACTTGATATTTAATAAACTTGTAGTTTGCTAAACAAGATCTTGATAGTTTGCCATGCCCATTGTGGCTGTTCCACATTCAGTCTTCACGAGTCACAGCCACCATAACAATAAACAACAATAACCACTATCATAGGCAGACTATTTCATCAGAAACAGCTATCATTATACTCATGGATGGGTACAAATGTACTATATTTTCTTTGCCCAGCTTGGAAAACTTATATTTCTCTCGAAAGTGCATTTGCCACACAGCTTTTCTTAGTGCATGAAACACATTTTCTAAAATGCATTTATGTTATTACAGCACGATGATTGTGACTGTACTATTTCATACATGGAGGGAGTACACTGGATGAGAGGTGTTCGATTAGGAACCGGATCGTACAGCAGTTGTTACAAGGCTAGAGATGTTCGGACGGGAATGCTCATGGCTGTTAAACGGGTGCATTTTTTTTCTAAATTTCGTGTTCAGTATTTCTTCCCTTGGATAAATTTTCATTTTTGTATGATGTCTCAACTTATTTGATCCAAATTCTCATTCGCGCCTGTTTGTCTGTATTTACGTCTGTCAGTTGACTCTTATGTTTTGTGTGGAAGTTGTAATTGTACATTTTAATTAGGTGCTGCCATCTATGAACTAATCCTGTTACCTTCTCCCAGCTACTTACCCCCAGTATAATTGTACGGTGCATTCACTGGATCTCTCCCTATTTTAAAGTAATGGTTTTTGTGAAGCCTGTACAAGTCTGCATAGGACACCTATACCTATATATACTGACTGGTTTTACTTTCTAGTCACTCTCACTCTCAGTGCAGTGCAGCAGTCGTGCTACTCATGTTACTCTCACTCTAACTCTCAGTGTTCAGTGCAGGACATTCTACTCTCATGTCTGTAGTTTAATAAGCACTTTTCTGTTTTACGTCGTGCAAATATGTATTATAGATTTGTCATTCTTGTTCATACTTCTGTGCCTAAACTCATCATAACAAAGTGAGTGATCTACAACTTCAAAGCATGACTTTCACATTTTGGATAGCTAAAACATTTCCAACCAGACTTTCACAGCATGTGAGGTCTATGCTCTAGTCGTCCAGTAAAAGCTTGGTTGCCATGGTGTCGGCAGTTGCCTAGCAATGGTTGAAAAACTTCCCAAATTAGCACTTTTCTGACTTCAAAATCTTCTACCTCAAACCAGGAATTCCGAGTTTTCGGAAGACCAGTAGTGCCATTTTTGTAAATCACGCAAATTCGTTGAGAAAATTTTTACGGACCCAGTACATTATTTCACAGTGTAACCACGTGTATATCTCTATAGCGGCCAGTATTTAGACATTTTTGAGAAAATTAGGTATCATGTATCCTTGATAGTTGGATATTTTAAATTATGCATGAAACAAGGTAATTGATATTTTAAGTCCACCTAGAGGCTCTCTATGGTCACAAAATTGCTATTTGTTGCTTCGCCCCCTTGAACCCCCATGGGGGCCTATGCGGCCCCCAAACCCCCGGCCTGTTTCAGAGTTTTTTGCAATTTGTCATTCTCATCCCTGCCTCAAACCTGCTGCTCCAGTGAAAGTGAAACTCCTTACAGCTGTACCGTGGATAAAAATATTGAAAAGATGTCAGAGGCAAAGTTCAGAATTTTATGATATAATTGCCATTACTGTTGGCGCAAGCCTATCCTTCCCAAGCTGTCGAACCACTACTAGCTGAGCGGCTTGCCTATTCCACAACTAAATGCTAAAAAATTTCCTCCATTATAAGAAAGTGGTTCAATTCAAAGATGAATTACTAAAAAGAAACTGCAACTAATATCTGTTCTGAGATCATTGATCTGTCTGACAGAGTAAATTCACTTTCATTTGAAACATGTATAACATAATTAGTGTAGTCTATTTTAACTCTTTATAATTCCTGCTTCAGCTATCTTTTTCTCGGGATTCTGCTCATGAACAAGAGAAAGCTGTTAATGCCATACAGTTTGAAGTGAAAACTATGGTGCAACTGCAGCACCCTCACGTGGTGCGCATTCTCGGTGCAACGCAACACTTGTCTCACGTGAATCTGTTTGTGGAGTGGATGGCAGGTAAAATATTAAAACTTTGATTAAGTGTCTTTGTTTAGTAAATTTGGCCATAGATGGTGCCACATCATAATTCAGTATGGTGGCCTAAATAACTCTTCTGTATTTTCATGCCAGAAATGCTCTAGTAGTAATATTAGTAATAAAATATCTGATGATACAAACCTAGATGTCGCAATCATACTAATAGTCAAGTGACTGAAATGTACATATTGAAATTGTAACAAATATAATAATGATTTTATACTACCACTTGAAAGTATTGTAATTTTGTAATTACATTAATATTTTACATTACTAGAAACCGCCAGTTGTCTAACTGCACAGCCTTGTTTTTTGATTTTGAATCCCTTTTACGTTAGCCTGCTCTTTGAATATAGATTGTTTTCATATCTGAAATGATTCCTAACCTTATTGTGTAGTGAAAAGATCACTTTCACTGTTGCAACATGCTAAGCAAAATAGTTAGTACCTGAGGCATGTAATATGATTTTTTTTTAATTCCATATGTAGTAAATTTGTTATAACTAATAGTGCAAACATTGTACTGTCTATGTGTGATGTTGTAAGTCTGTAACATATACTGAATAATGGTTCACATTGCACAACAACAATTAGAGCATTTCAAAAACTGTATTTCTTTAACTTTTGTAAAAGTGATATATCTGTTTTTCATGTTTTTCTGTATAATTTTTGGCTGCGTTGAATTAAAAAAATCTGCAGCTTTCATTGATTTTGTCTTCGCTAGGTGGCTCTGTGGCTTGTTTATTGGCTGAATATGGGCCTTTTACTGAGACCGTTATCTATAACTACACTCAGCAAATTCTCTTGGGTCTTGCTTACCTGCATGATAATCAGCTCTTGCACAGAGATTTAAAGGGTAAGAGTAATTGTGATTCTTTGTTTTTGTGTAATGACGTGCATGTTAAGTGTTTTGTCAATTCTTTGCATTTTTAATGTTTTTCTAGGTCAAAAAGCTTCTTTACCCTCCTGTTTTTTTATGTGGCAGGTGCAAATTTATTGGTCGATAGTACCGGGCATGTTTTAAAGATTGGTGATTTTGGAGTGGCCGCCCATCTAATGGCTACTGTTACACAGTCACGGGAGTTTGAAAAGCAGACGGTTGGCACGTGGGCATTCACTGCTCCAGAGGTGAGATGGTTATTATGAATCGAAACCAGAATTGATGTTGTCGCTGTTGTCAATACACGACAATAAGTAATCACCACTATGCTAGTAAAACTGTATTCACCAATCTATTACTATGTTGCATTTGGTGACAGCTACAGTGTCGCAGATAGGTTAGTCTTGCTCAGTGCAAATTTAAGTTTTTATCAGTTATCATTTGCTTGATATAATGATTATTATTTGTTTGTGTGATATGCTGACTATACTATGGCAATAAAACTAATAACATGTTATATTAATGTGTGACGGAAGTTTTTTTTGAAAGAGTTCATTTGTATTTCAGGAGTAAATCCTGGAACTAAACTGTTGTGAATTAAACTGATATTAAAAATGGGATGCTGTAAAACTTCAAAATGCAACCAACAAACAACTTATGCCTGAGCTAAATGTAAATTATTGACCAAAGTGTTGGAATTAAATCCTTTACGAAATTTTCCTGATAGGTTTTGCGCGGTGAGAGCTACGGTAGGAGCTGTGACATCTGGAGCACTGGCTGCTGTGTAATAGAGATGTGCAGCGGTGAACCACCATGGGGCGCCACTAGTTGTTCTAACCATTTCCAACTTTGGTGGAAGGTATGACATGTATTATTTATAATTAAATATTGACACTGGCAGTTTTCTTCGTGGTCGCCCAGTAGACTAATTTCCTGAGCTTGCGAGAGATCATTGTTAGTTTAGTAGGTCAGTCAGTTTCTCAGTGAAGCCTTATGCTTTTATTCCTGATAAATTTAATGTGAATAGTAGTTTGTTCTTTACTCCTAATTGGCTGTTTGGTGAAAGTGAATTGAAATGGTATAACTTCATTGTGACGTAAACATTAGTAAAACTGGAACTTGTTTTTTTCTCTTGTGTCTCTTGTTAACATGCTGCCCCCACTTCTTGTTTGCAAGTTCATTGAGATGTTTTATTAGTTATTTTTTAGTTATTTTTAATAATTATTTTATTAATTACGTAACTGTCGTTAAATATAAACTTTTGATCTCGTGCCTACAGTTTTCAGTCTAATAGCACGTTCATACCAGTATCAGTAAACTTTTTGGTGATTTCTAAGTTCACCGCTGTAGCAATTGTGCTTTGTGCAGCTGTAGATTCAGTTCATTTGCTATGCTAGTTGTTTACATATTCAATATTCAATCATACAAATCAATTTCGATCAACCAAATTATTGAATTTTTATGTTAAATTTCAGTCAGGTTTGCTAAATTTGGGAAAAACACATTTTCAAGAGCGTCTAGTTCAGCACTTTGAATTGTATCACTTGACATGGAATTGCCGTAGCTTCGATTATTCTTATTTTCAGCTTGAAATTCATGACAGTTTTAAAGCAAACTCACTGGCAAACTATTTTGAACTCAAATATACGCTTGTTTTATGTGAAAGTTTTTTATCAGGAAGCTGCTGAGAGTTTGCAGGTCCCCGGTTTAAAGACAGATTTGTTCATACTGGCCCACCCACACAATGGGGCGGAGGACGCTATGATATATTACTGAGTGTCCAGGGTGCACAAAGTTTCTTGATACTGTGAAGGCAGTGAAATTATTCAGTCTGTCCTTGTATATCTGTGTTTTGGTGCTTTTTTGCTGATCGTTTGTTTATTTGTTTTGTAATTTCAGTTTATCGTCGACATTTTCCCTTTTAAGAAAAGGTAATTGGCGAGCACTACATGACCAAAGATTAAAATTTTCAAATGGGCTTTCAATTTTTGGTAATATCACTATGGTCAATGGTGGAGCAAGCTTTTTGACTGATACACAAAGCATGAAACATGCTTTGGCTTTTGTAGGGTAGTTTTAATTGGACCTTGTATTTCCTAGGGCTGGACCGAACAGTTTGGTAGACCGTTGTGTCACTGGGATCCCCGCGTTTCATAGTGCTGGCCCTGACTGTTTGGTAGACTGTTGTGTCACTCGGACCCCGTATTTCCTAGTGCCGGACATGACAGTTTGGTAGACCGATGTGTCACTGATACCCCACATTTTTAGTGCTGGACCTGACAGGTTGGTAGACCATTGTCACTGGGACCCCCGCGTTTCATAATGCTGGCCCTGACAGTTTGGTAGACTGTTGTGTCACTTGGACTTCGTATTTCCTAGTGCTGGCCCTGACAGTTTGGTAGACCGTTGTGTCACTCGGACCCCCACGTTTCATAGTGCTGGACCTGACAGTTAGGCAGACCGTTGTGTTACTGGGACCCCGTATTTCGTAGTGCTGGACCTGACAGTTTGGCAGACCGTTGTGTCACTGGGACCCCCGCATTTCATAGTGCTGGACCTGACAGGTTGGTAGACTATTGTATCACTGTAAATTATAATACTGCTGAATTCATATGATTTTTTTTCTGGTTGCAGATTGGAAATGCCAACGGTCCACCTCCACTTCCTTGTGGAATGTCTCCACTTCTGCAGGATTTGGCTCTGAAATGCCTTAACCTGAGTCCCAAAGAGCGATTCACTGCTCAAGAGCTGCTACTACATCCTGCTTTGCATCATCAAGCGAAAGAGACAAGCTTGCAAACAGTCAAACAACAGTGATTAGTTAGACAGTCGGTTTTTCGCTGAAGTCAAGTTTAATTATCCGGTACGTTTTTCACTAATTTAAGTGGAAAATGATTTGCGGGACCAATAGGATACTTTTCATCGTGAAATTTTGAACTTCATGTTTGAAATTTGCATTAACGAACTTTTGTGCTAAGAAGTCTGGCAGTGAAGTGAATATTTGAATGTTCAACACAAGTTAGTTATTATGTCATTGTCAAAGATCATTGCAGTATTTATGGTAAAAGAAATCAAAAATAGATGAACATTTGCTCAACTGGTTGATATAGTAGGCGCCGCTTAATAGACTCATTTTGGGACTGAAGTGTTTTGACCCAATTAACCGAGTGAACCTATTAACAGATTTGTGTAGTATTACAGGTATAGAAGTATGAGTCATCAGCATACTATGCACTGCAAAGGTTTTTATTGAACTTTAGAAACGAAGTAATGCCTAAATTCCTTTGTGCAGTTAAAAAGTTTTAAAAAATACTAATTTATTTAAGTGAATTAACAATAAATTAAAAAGAATAATTTTCTAAATCACCCAAGTCTGTTTATTTGCAATAATTACAAAAATTCCTTCAAAGTAGGCTGCTTCGTTTCCTGCAAAGTAAGTTCGCATAATTATAAAAGTCTTGAAAATCTGTTTTTGTGTGATGCACGTATTCTCGTAAAACGTTTAGCACTTGGCGTGCTTGAGGTGCAGTTGGTAGTGTGCCTTGTTCCCTTGCTAGTGGTTTCGTCGTCCTTTGTAGGTTGTTATTGACTCCCCCTTGCAATGGTGACGATTTCATCATCAGTTATTTGCGATGTGGCCTTAACAGAGAGCTTCAAAAGTAAACCGCTAAGCAAGTGATTAAATGTTTAGCTTCCAGAAAATTTTTGGGTAACGAGGTTAATTGCAGTGCACGAGCGGGTAACAGATTCAAAGAAAAACCGCTAAACTATCGTATTAGCGCATGATAAACGTACCTGCTTATAAACAAAACGGTACTTAACATGATTGTTTCTACATATATTATAGTGCACAAAAGTGAAGTAAAGATGACATAAAAGTTTGAAAGGTTTTTTGGACACATACAAATTTCTCATTTTAAGTATGTGAAGGAAAAATTTTGAGTGGATTATGCAGAGTTATTTGAGCTAATTACCGATAGTTTTTATGTACATTTGAATAGGAACGGCCCGTTCCAGGCGCTTTTGAGTCAATTAAGCGACTGAGTCTATTAACGGCACCTACTGTACGTGCCATTTTATCAGGTGCGGTAAAATGTCGCTTACCAATAACTTCTCGCTGTTCGTTAACCTGTATATTCAATTTATCAAGTTGCGTTATCACAAAGTGCTACAGTAATAATTACACACTTTTTTGACATTCCGTCCAAACGTGATTAAATTGCCTGCCTTTGTTGAACCATTGACTACAGACGTCAGCTAAGCATGACGATGACGAATAAATCTTACTGTTATTTGTTACTGCTGCCATAGTGATAAAGTTGCTCATATACCTCATATTATCACAGATTTGCTGTGTCCTGTTGTTAAAATTTAAACATGATTCGTGCATAGCAAATAACTCAATGTCTTACTTAAATTTTTACAGTGTTTATAGCAAGTCAACTTTTACTTCATAATGAGTGACGATGTATTCCTGCAGTTGTAATATATACACCTGCAAGCACTTATCCATAGTTAATCGAATTTGTGCATTGTGTGCTGTAAAATTAAATGCATAAATGTGTTACATTTAATTGTGTTTTAAATTTTGCATTTAATTGTGTTTTAAATCAAAATTGTTTTTTGTAACTCTTTCTGTTACATAATTTTCTGAAGTACAATTTACACAGTTGAGCATTTAAGTTTAATCTAATGGTTACCTATGTTGTAGTTTGGTCATTGTTGATAGTCCTTTTGTTAATGTTGACAAATGTTATGTTTTTAGTTAACATAGAAATTAAATGCACAGGCTTCCTAGTTTTAAGTTTTTGTTATACCGTACATTCATGTTTATTTAGTTTGGCCAACGCTACTAAGCATAACATCGCTTTTTATCATGTTACTGCATGTATGGTGTCATTAGTTTTAAAAATTGTTTAGCTACATAAGTTGTATAGTGTAGGTTTTGTTGTAGGACAAGTTAAAGTTTTGTTTTCTTGCAACATTTGAAGCTTTCGGTTTGCATTTGTTACACATCTGGATTATGTGTATTCATAACTTAAACAATGCTAATTTCAAGTGGTAATGAAAACCTAATGAATACGCATTTCTTAAATGAAATACATGTATGTTGGTTTGACAGGGATATACTCTGTAAACAGCTACTTATCAGGTCGCTTTTAGACTCCCGTATTGAAGAACTTGCCAAGTTTCCTGTGTTAATCTTACTAGTGATCAGGGCTATGGAGTCGGTACATTAAACTCCCGACTTGGACTCTTAGAAGACCCAATTTCGACTCCTAAAATTTTAAAAGATCCAACTTTGACTCCAAAAATTTTAGAAGGTCCAACTCCAAAAATATTAGGTCCAACTCCAAAAATTTTACAAGGTCCAACTCAGAATGTTAGAAGGTTCAACTCCGACTCCTAGAATTTTAGGACCACAACTCCAACTCCTTGGTTTTATATAATAGTTTGTAGCACTCAATATTTAGCTAAGTTGGCATTTCATCGCTACTAAGTGAATCATTAGGCTATTTCTTATGCTCAATTTCTAAGTGATCAAACTAATTTAAACATAACCTTGATAAACTCCTAAACAAAAATATTGTTTTCTAACGAATAGCCTAAATCGTCGCAGTTCAAGAATATGCCGCGATACACAGCTTTTAAACAACACGTACTACAGTGAGCGACAGTAGGCCTCTACGTAGAGCACAGCGTCTTATCTCAGACATGTGCGCATGGCCGCATGCGCACAACAGCCAAACACGTTGCGGAAGCTGTGAAGCAAATTGTACTTCCCTCACGTGCTCTGGTATATTGAACATTATTGATAATAATGAGTGAATACAAGAGGGTGCTGCATTCAAGAGCCGCCACTGTCCAAAACATTGATTTTTAACCACTCCGTCTCCGTTATAGCAATAAATTTACTGCCCACTCTGACTCCACCGCTCCCCGACTTTGACTCCACAGCCCTGTTAGTGATAATAATGTGATGCTCTTAATGATGGTAGGAACTCACAACTAAGTAAATTCTCTCCAAACTTGGAAATCTAGAAATGTGAAAAAATTCTAATACAACCTGGATTTGAACCGCAGACCTTATGATTACATTACAAGTGCCTTGGGCACTCTCAGCGGTCACATCAACCCCTATAGCTGGTCAATCAAAGCCAACATTTCTAATTTACCAATGGAAATTTCAGACTCAAAATTAATAAAAAATAATACAATATGATTAATTACAGTCACTCTAGTATGAACCATTACATATCCTGAATTTGGTCGGTCAGCTATAAGAGACGAACTATATATAGTGGCGAAATGGTTAAGGCATCTGCAGTTTAAGCAGAAGGTTTCCAGTTCGGATACAGGCTATATTCCAAATTTTTTTTACAGTTCCTATCTTTCAAGTTTGGTATGAAAATTTTATTAATTATGAGTTCGTAACATCAATAATAATGATTTGTACATTAACGTAACAATAATAATAATATGAATGTGATGATGTATTCATTGTTGTTGAATAGCTCACGCTTTTATAATGCACATCATGTGTGTACACGTTTGTACTGTATGATTTTCACGATTTCCAGGCAAAACTTTCAACATTTTTAATGATTATGCAATAATATACCGTCCACTTTTTATAAACACCAAAATCTGAGTATGTTTTTTTTTCATGTGTACGAATGCCTGATCTTTATAAAATGTTGATCTAACTAGTGTTGATGTCAATTTTGTCAGTCACCTGTGTCATTAATTCTTAATTACATTCATTTGCATTGCATGGTCTCAAATGAAGGGGTGGGCGGGCTGCGGTGTTCCTTGCGTTGGTAACTGGGTCATTTATTTGATGTCAGAAATACTGGCAGAAAGACGCATTTCCTAGAACTCGAATCGGAAATGGCGAATTAGGTGGGCAAACTAAACCCACGTGGTCAATTGAGTTATAATTTATAGGCCGGGGAAAAGTATACAGACCATCGTAGGACCCTGTCAAATAATGGCTCGCTATTAATGTGATATACACGTAGAAAAAGGTACATAAATTGCTAGTATAGCTTACAATTGCTGCTAGGTTTAAGCGTTGTACTTTTTTTACCTGTAGTTCGCTAGGAGTAGTAGTGAAAATCCGCCCACCGTCTCCCCCACGTGTACTGCCCTACTAATCACGGATAATTACATGATCGGTGATGACAATAGAATTGTCTTTGTTCAGTGACACGAACTGTTTAACCTGGGTGGTAATTTGAGAGATCGTTTGAGAGAATGTTGAACAATCGTCTGGGTAAACATCCCCTCGTCAGCGGACGTAATGCATAAATGTTTTCATAAATTAACTTTACTGACAAGATAATACCGAATGAGCACATCATCTCACGAGCCGAACTGTAATTACATAACAGTTTCTGAATTGATTATTTTTAAAAAAAAGTGTCAGTTTATGTCTATGTTTAAATGTGCTTCAAATCAAAAGTGATGACCTACATGATGCTATATCATTATTTTCAAATGCAACTTGGAACAAGTCGTTTTTTAGATCACTCATACGTAGGGAACTAAAGAGACACCAACAGACGAGTACTTAATGTGTACCTGTATAGGCTCAATGAAAGTTAAGCGACGGTGAGCCTGGTCAGTCAATGGATGGATTCAATGCTCTTCGGGGCGGTATTATTTGCCGTGGTCATGTGGGTATTAACTTTATTATTGAATGACGTTATATGCACATCTTGAGATACCCCGGATGGTCCAGTGCCTCATGTTGGAAGATTCACCTAGATAAGGAACTAGTCCCGCTACAACTATTAACACAATACGTAGATTCTGCTGGTGAATGCTGGATTCAAGGTTACCGAATAACTAACTGTATAAAAAAGGCTTCATGTGGATTAGAATTTAAATAATAGTTTAGAAATTAATAATAATAATAAAACGTAAAAAAATTTCAGTTATTTTATGAACAAATGTTTTGCGTAGTTTAGAATTCGCAGTTTCGTATCATTCATTCTGCAAAGTTTTATATTGTTTTGGATCGATGGATTTGGGAATTGTAAGTAAATAAGTAAGTAGGTAAATACGTAAGTAAATAAATAAGTAAGTAGGCAAATACGTAAGTAAGTATGTAAATACGTGAGTAAATAAGTAAGTAAATAAGTAGTTAAACAAGTAAGTACGTTAATAAGTAAGAAAGCAAGTAAATAAGTAATTTTTTAAATGCAACAAATACCATTTATGAGATACTACAACAAGAAAAAATACTGCTATAATGATTATGATATAACAGCGTGCATATATTATAAATCTTTATAAGCAAGAAGAATTAGAGTTGCACGTCCTGTAGGCCCATGTGTAAAATTGCTTTAAATTTTTATCACATTCAAAGATCTTTATACCACCTACTTTGGGACTGCAGAAAAGTTGTGTCATTATAACAAGGTGCATGAATACGTTCCTGTTTATATTTATTTATTTATTTATCCATTTAGCACAATGCAACAAAATACAAGTTATACAATTACAAATTAACAATGTATTGCAGTGCTATGAGCGTAACTGAAGAAATTAACTTATAAGCTAAGTTATGTCTGTACAAATATAGACAATTTGGTCTTGCCAAAAATTTAGGCGTGAAGCAAGATTGAAACTCTACTGTAATTAGAGTTGACGCATAATTTTTGTATCGACAAAACAAACCCATAGTTTTAGTCACTTAACGTAACGTGATGGGACCAGAATTTAGCTAAAGTGATCGAGCAGAGATGTCTTAACTACAAAGAAGTAAATGACAAGAGCCAGTGTGACAGGTTAAAGTGTCTAAAAGCACTTCTTGACGGCAATCCATTCATTCACTGGCCAGGTTCGGCATTGCTTAACTTCAGCCAGTTTTCGCGCCAAATTATAAAATTATGTCATTTTTATCTTTATACGGTTGGTATGCCCGTGTTTGTCTTTTTATGATTGTAAGTTTGTAAAGCAGTGTATCATAGTAAGAAAAAAGCTGGCGCAAAACAAGCGGAATTTTTACTAAAATTTGTAAAAATCCCGTTACAATTCCTGAAAATTGGAGCCGCGATTTGCGAACCGGATGCGCACGAGCCTCCTATTATTATTATAAATACCTACTTCCCCCTTACAGCCATTAAACGAAACCTGCTCCACGCCAAAGTTCAACTGGCGTGTCAGTTTACTGACTGAAACAATAGGTGTACCAGGAGGGGGTGCCAACTGCTCTTAGAACTGCCCTCACGTCAAAGGTGAAATGTAAAACGATGAAAATGTGAGGTGATCATCCATACCTGTGCCTGATGTTCTGAAAGGTAAGTAACGTTTGTGAGTTGTTCGTACGCTATTCTTACTTTATCCACGCTATAATTTTACATATTCAGCAGCTTATGAACTTTACAGAAAAAAGGAATTTTCAGTGATATAATGCGAACGTTCGTTGGTGAAATTTAGTAATAGATAAATATTAAAAAATAATTAGCATATGCTTTTACATTTAATTGTGGTTTAGTAAACTGTTAAAATTTTTGTTTTATAACAGATGTCTTGGCCTGGTGTTTGTTGTATCGTATTCTAAGAATATTGGCGTAGTTAGCGTGTATTTTCTTATATTTTATTTACTAAAATGAATGGGTCTACTCATATATTATTATACGCAGTATAACGCAGTATTTGCACATACGAATTAATGGTAAATAAATAAGCTATTATTTTGATAATATATGTAAGTGGGGCGTTTCGTTGTTTAAAACAAGACCGTGTGCTGTTAACATACGTTAGGTTTTATTTAAAAAGCTGTTAAATTTAGCAATATTTGTACTAGTGTCAATTGGGAAGTATAGAAATAACCATATCAAGGCATGAAAATAGTGCTAAATAAACAAGTTTGAAAAAAATCGGCTCCACCGAGACTCAGACCAAAGCCTTCTGCTTAACACACACTTACGAAACGCAGAGGTGTGATAAGTAATTATAACCTAAAAGTAATTTACAGGTGAATATTAGTGAAAATTTTGCAAGACAGGGAGTTGAAAATTTTCATCGTACAACGCTTCAGTATCCATTCATAACACAAAGAATCTCATGATGGTTTCCCGGATAGCATTATTCGTGCTGCTTGCCGCTCAAGTTTACGGTTTTTCCTGGGACGCAGATTGTAGTAAGTATATTACTTAATAACTATTATTGAGGTATATTAATGTCAGTTAATAACATACAAATAACAGTTACTGTAATATGAAGGTGCAGAAACACCAATAGTTTGAAAAAATAATTCCCAGGAGTGTCCGATTTTCCGATAAATTTCAGTGCGTATTGATTTAGTTCACGAACTTTGTGTTAGCAGTACGTAGTTACAGAAATCCATAAATAAAAACGAAAGATCAACGTCGTATAATAAATTTTGTGACCAGAGCACTAAAGTCAGGTCATTATGTTTACTATAGCATATCATGATTAAATTTTTAATACATTCTATTTGTAATTGTCAAATGATGTCCAAACTTGTCCAAGAATGCAAAATGTCGATAATTAAGGTACTTTATTTAATAATTAATTAACGGTTGAGGTAACTCTGCACTTTTCTTAATTCACATCGTTTTTGCAGTAGAATTGTTGTTTTATAGAAATTTAATTTCTACAGCACCACACCACCACCCTTGAAAGGTCATACAACTGTTGACGAATGTATCTAAATTTAACTAGCACAACCATACAAACATTATTATTATGCACTGCTTGCATTTACAAATTTAATAAAATCCATTAGACGTTTAAATTACAGCCATAAATACGTTAAATGCGAATTATAATTGCACTTTAACTCTACATTGTATTAATTTCAACGTAGTTTTTTATCGTACTTATCGTACACGTAAGAAGCAGCTTATAGGGAAAATGGCTCAAGAATATTTTAAGAAAAAAAAATAGCTCAAGAAAAAATTTTCAACACAATAGCTATTTTTAGCAATTTAGCGTTCTAGCGCCGCGGTTCAATTCGGGAACCTTGCTGTTTATTACAGTAAATCTCGTCACCAGAGAATTAGTGAATGCAGAGAACGCGAATGATCTTGTTTTATTTAAAATAGAGAGAAGAATGGAGACGTATTCGAAAGAAGTAGTTTTCTGAGCTTTACTTTGGATCAAAGAAAAATCCAGTTATTTTGTACTTCACACACATTCATTTTTTAAGCTTTTTAACTCCAAATGAGTTGAGATTTTAGGATGATAGTTACCCAAATGAGTTGAGATTTTAGGTGATAGTTACCCAAATGAGTTGACATTTTAGGTAATAGTTACCCAAATGAGTTGACATTTAAGGTGATAGTTACCCAAAAGAGTTGAGATTTTAGGTGATAGTTACCCAAAAGAGTTGAGATTTAGGATGATAGTTACCCAAATGAGTTGAGATTTAGGGTGATAGTTACCCAAATGAGTTGAGATTTAAGGTGATAGTTATACAAAAGAGTTGAGATTTAAGGTGATAGTTACCCAAATGAGTTGAGATTTAAGGTGATAGTTAGCCAAATGAGTTGAGATTTAGGGTGATAGTTACCCAAATGAGTTGAGATTTAGGATGATAGTTACCCAAATGAGTTGAGATTTAAGGTGATAGTTATACAAAAGAGTTGAGATTTAAGGTGATAGTTACCCAAAAGAGTTGAGATTTTAGGTGATAGTTACCCAAATGAGCTAAGATTTAGGATGATAGTTACCCAAAAGAGTTGAGATTTAGGATGATAGTTACCCAAATGAGTTGAGATTTAAGGTGATAGTTATAAAAATGAGTTGAGATTTAGGGTGATAGTTATACAAAAGAGTTGAGATTTAAGGTGATAGTTATAAAAATGAGTTGAGATTTAAGGTGATAGTTATACAAAAGAGTTGAGATTTAAGGTGATAGTTACCCAAATGAGTTGAGATTTTAGGTGATAGTTACCCAAATGAGCTAAGATTTAGGATGATAGTTACCCAAAAGAGTTGAGATTTAGGATGATAGTTACCCAAATGAGTTGAGATTTAAGGTGATAGTTATACAAAAGAGTTGAGATTTAAGGTGATAGTTACCCAAAAGAGTTGAGATTTTAGGTGATAGTTACCCAAATGAGCTAAGATTTAGGATGATAGTTACCCAAAAGAGTTGAGATTTAGGATGATAGTTACCCAAATGAGTTGAGATTTAAGGTGATAGTTATAAAAATGAGTTGAGATTTAGGGTGATAGTTATACAAAAGAGTTGAGATTTAAGGTGATAGTTATAAAAATGAGTTGAGATTTAAGGTGATAGTTATACAAAAGAGTTGAGATTTAAGGTGATAGTTACCCAAATGAGTTGAGATTTTAGGTGATAGTTACCCAAATGAGCTAAGATTTAGGATGATAGTTACCCAAAAGAGTTGAGATTTAAGGTGATAGTTATAAAAATGAGTTGAGATTTAGGGTGATAGTTACCCAAATGAGTTAAGATTTAAGGTGATAGTTAGCCAAATGAGTTGAGATTTAGGGTGATAGTTACCCAAATGAGTTGAGATTTAAGGTGATAGTTAGCCAAATGAGTTGAGATTTAGGGTGATAGTTACCCAAATGAGTCGAGATTTAGTTGATAGTTATACAAAAGAGTTGAGATTTAAGATGATAGTTACCCAAATGAGTCGAGATTTCAGGGTGGTACTTAGACAGAATGGGTCTTGATTTCTTGATTCTTAAGTGTTGTTCTTTGATTTCCTTCGCTACCCATTCCCTGTTTCACAAGTTTATATTATAATTATACAATAATAATTGTTGCATTTTCGAAGGAAAAAGTAAAACGTTCAAATCGAGACAAAAAATTGTCAAAATTCGTTAATTAAAACTGTTTAATTAATTAATTTTATTTGATTTATACTGTAGAAGTGCATAGTACCAAACATTTTGGTAAAACCTCATTCATTTCATAACCTTTTGTCAGTTCTGGCGAGTTTTAGTCTGTACGTGTCCAGTAAACCTTGACAACGGTTTATTGGATACGTACATCTTTTAGCATACATAGCTGTATCATAACTCTTTCTTGAATTTTGCATGTATAGCATGTATAAACTAATACGATTGCTTGTTTCCTTTTTGAGTATTGATTTTTATCTAAATTTACCTATACTTATTGCACTTGTGTAAAACTTGAACACTTTTTTGTTATTTAATTTGTTGTATGATGGTTTTTTCACATCTCTGCCTGCCCCTATACTAACTGTATATTGAAATGCCTTTTTTGATTGTTTTGTCTATTGTTATTAAACATGTAAAACTGTACAGCGTGCGCTAAATAAATGATATATATTATATATTAAAAAACTTCAAGCTCAAGGTTATTTAAAGGAAGGAGATTGTCGGTTGCCTGCATATAGGAAAATCGCTGGAGTCGTAAACAAGAACACTTATATATAAAAAGATACGAACAAGGGATCGCCTACATACCTATCCAAGAGCTTACGTGAATAGCTAGTTAATCAGTTGAGGTCATATCATGAGTTAATACGTTAACATAATAGAACATGTAGTTGTTGACAAACGTTAAACATGCACGTGTCTTTGTGTATGTACTAAGAGTATAGGTGTCGTTGTCGTTGTTGTTGTTGCTGTTGTTGTTGTTGTTGTTGGTGGTGGTGGTGGTGGTGGTGGTGGTGGTGTTGTTGTTGTTGTTGTCGTTATTGCTGCTGTTGTTGTTGTTGTTGTTGTTGCTCTCTATTGTTGATGTTGAAGGTTGTTTTTGTTGACACTGACAGTTGACACTGCTTCGTAATTATTTCAGCTTTAAACAGCACAAGCGCTGCAGTCATCATACACAACGCCACCATCTCCCCCACCCCTGTCATAATACCCGGAGAGGTTGTGGCTGCGTATCAAGCTGAGACAACACGACGTCTGTTTGCTCCTATTCGAGTAGAGATTGAACTCAGACGTGAAATTAAAATCGAGCTACTCGGATTTACCCTCTTCCATAAATTTGTCAAGGTTCCATGTATTTCGGATTTTGGTTCTTGGTGAGTACAATTAAAAAATGTGTTTCTTTTTTCATCTAGTTGTATTGTAATGGAAGTGCTCTGTGCTGGTTTGATTATTTTTAACTACCCGCGAATGTAGCGCAGTCTGTCGCAGTAAAACGCATCCGATTTTTTTGCATCCGATTTGCGCACATTATTACTACTACACTCAAGAAACTATTTTAGAAGTTATTAAAATTTATATTAAAAACCATATATTTTGTCATGTCCGACAGTGACATTAATTGATAACGGTCTTGTAAGGGTTAATGCCATCCGATCTAGAGGAAAAAAACTACCCGCACTATCTTTGCGACATTGGTGCAGACTTCAGCTGGATCGCGTGGGCCGCACTTTCAATATGTTGACAAACCTCTTCGCGGGCCTCAGTTTGCACACCCCTGCCTTAAAGGAAGCAAGAATTTTGCTAGGCAAAATCAGATTGTAACTGGCTTAAGTTGGCTAACCTCCTCACTAACATAGAGCAACTTATAGTACGTCTCCAATATTGATGACTCCACCGAGAGAAGATATGTTTGGAGTTAGAAGCGCTTTAGTTTAGAAGCAGAATGTACGGCACATTTTGTGACATACCTTTTGTTTTTAAACATAGCGTCCGTGATTGTGACAACTAACTAACTAGTTATGGTTTTCTTTTATTTATTTATTTATTTATTTATTTATTTAAAAATTTATTTATTTATTTATTGACGATTTCTAATCCACACAATTACAATTACAATTACAGGTTACAAAACATTACATAAACAGTACAAACAGTACAATGAACAGTACATTACAATGAATAAAAAACTACGGAAACATAACCCCGCACATGGGGCATAATATATTAATAAACGAAGTTAATAACTACATATGTTTGTGCTCATATTATTATTACGGGGGCGAAATACCCTTTATTTTCGACCCCCTCTACATTGGGATGGTTTGATCCATTACGAAGCCAGTGGATATCAGCGTTGCACAGCAGCTATAAGTAGCTGGTATGGAATGGCCTCGTCGATTCAGGTGGGCTGACGGGCAGGAGCGTCTTCCATCTCAGCACCTGTTCCGCAATGACAACCGGCATGGAGCGCGATCGGGTAGACGTCTGGCGTGTTACTTAAATCAGTAATTTTACTTATTCTTCTGCTCTTATTACGTTTTCTTTTTAGCTATGCAACAACCGGCGTATGAGCACCATCCATTATTCGTTACACTATTTTTACTTTTTTCAGTACGTACGAAGACGTTTGTATAGAAAGCTGGATGCATTGTCCTCTTGAAAAGGGCATTCACAGAAACGATGGTTTTCATGTTGATCTTAATAACGTACCAGATTTTATAGCAAAAATAACAGAGGTACTATTTTTTCTGATATTGCTGAGTTGTAATCGTGCAGGCTAGTCTAGTAGCAAATATAGGAACTCTACTATAAATATTATTTTCTTTGTGAAATGTGCTATGAAAAACTGTCATAGCGTGTAGCCTTTCAAAATTATATTATTTCAGATATTATATTTTCTACATAATCCGCGGAAACCAGTCGCAGAAGTATTTGTATTTTCTGCATACCTTCTTACTAAAAACACAAAATTCATCATTTTATACCTCAGATTCTTAACGGCGCCAGGGTAACTTTTTGCCTCACCAAATCTAAACGAGCACTACAAGCACAATAACACAAAATAACACTTTTTTGACCATTTTGTCAGCCGATACCTACTCTTGGGGCACCGTTTATTAGACTTTAGTATTACAGGCGCAGACATAAATACTGTCTCAGGTACTGCGAACACTTTACACTAGGTGGTACTAGACGCATCATTTACTTACTTGCCCCCAAGAAAACATCTCTGGGATTCCCTTCCTAAGTTTTGGACACCTTTATTTTGTTTTTCTGTTTCTCTGAATGCTATTAAATTGCTCTAAATGACCAATGGAGCTCACAAAAGAAAAACAAGTTAAAAATATGGACGAATAAATAAGTAGGCAGGTAGGTCGGTCGGTCCGTCCGTCAATTGGCTACTTGGTCAGTCATTTGGTAGATTCGTGGATGCGTACATAGATAGATAGACATACAGATGAATAGGCAGACCAACACAGAAAGAGGGAGAGAGACATGCAAGCTTGGTGGTCTGCCGTGTGAACTGTAGTTCCATATCTTCTTTTGAAATTTTTGGAAAGGTCTTAGCATCTATTGCGAAGAATACGTTCTCTGTGCATCAAATTTCTGTTATTAGCCTTTTTTCTTCCACGAAAACAGCAGCCATGGTCATTTAAACTAAATTACAATGTGCTAAATTACAATTACGCAAGTCCTAACCCTTGCGTGAAATTACGAACATTTTTTACGAAGACTGGTTTTGTGAATCTGCGCGTAGCGGTAAAATGTTCGTACGCGCAAACTTACAAAGAAAATAGTTCGTAAGAACTTCAGTGAATCCACGCCAGTTTCCAAATGATAAACTCCAAAAACGACGCCTAACAAACCTTTGGCTTTGAAAATCTTTTTAGTAAATTATCTTTGCTGTTCAAGCACAAGAGCTTTAAAATACATTTTTGTTTAAGGGAACATACAGGAGTGTGACAAAAATCTACGACGGATTAACGGATGAAGAGCTTATCTGTTTCAACGCAGAGGTTGAGGTCAAGCGCAAGGAAGAGGAGTAGACGACTTAGAAGAACAACACTCCATCCGAGGAACACGATTAACCCGCCCCATCACTCATCCGAATTCAAATTTAGAAATAGGAATACATTACTGTTAGTAGCCTATAAAACAAGCTCACCAATTCTCATGTGATAAAAAGATTCGTAGAAGTGATTAGTTTGTCAAATTCAAAATTTTAAGATGATAGTGACACTGATTCGTGTATCATACAAAAAAATGTGTGAGAAAGTGAAACGGAAGTAATTTTTTAGTTTAGAAAAATTGGGATTGAATATACAGTGTATTAAAACATAGACACCCTACAGTAAGTGAGTGAGTGAGTATAAATTTGTATGTATATGTAATTTAATATCATTAAAAAAATTAAAAATTAAAGTAAAGAAATAAATTATATTATGGAAAATAACAAATTTAATAAATGAGTAAACAAGCAGTAGTAAGATATTTAAAAGAAAACAAGCAATATTAGTGTATTATCATTATTTAACTCCTTGGGGAGTCCTTCACTCCCAAAAACACAAAAAATCTATCGAATTATTTGGATCCGAAGTCGGACTAGACTCAAGCAGTGATCCAACGATAAAAATTCATCAACTTGTCCAAGCGGGATGCAATTTAATTTAATTCAACTCAAATTTTTATTTCAGGACTAAAACCATATTAAATACAAATACACTATTAAACTGAAATAAAATACAATAAAATAAAAATTAGAAAAGTAAATATATATACAGAGTTAGTAAATTAAAACCTAATAAATTTTAGAGGCTAATTATGTAATAATTCGTTTCATTTCACAAAAAGTAAGATTTGAGAAGTCTATGTGAGTTAATAATAGCAATTATGATACTATTGCCAGTGTACAGCAGTAATCTATTTTGAAAGCTACAACATGATCTTCTGCCAACAGGACTAAAATGTGGCACAGTTAGGTTTACACACATACTAGAAGCACTGCAATCGTACTTCAAGCGAAACAGTTTTCTGTATGCAATACGCAGTCTATTTATCACACCGTTACTACAATTAGTCCATAAAGACATACATTACAGTATTGGTATCATTGACTTTCTGACAAACCTTCACCAAATTCCTCCTGCAGGAAGCACCGTGTTCGCAATTCCAATGAATCTTGGAGACGCTTCAGAAGCTCCAGTGAGAGTTTTCGCAATGTTAAATAAGGCACCATTGAAGAAGACTCCCAGGGCAATAATTGACACATTGCTCATAGTGATTTGGTTCACTGGCAATGTAATTATGATTATAATAGTAAATTACATACTTAGTATTGCCTTATTTTTTTTACTAAGCAGGATCATGTTGGCAAAACTGCTTTGGTATATGTAGTTCTTATGTTTGTTTTACTGAGTTCATAATTTTCATGCTTGCCAGTTTGTGATTTGAAACTGTTCACTGAGAAAGACAACATTTACTCTCTGTCGTTCATTCATTAGATCAAATTATTACGAAACGGAAGGAGAGAGAGAGAGAGGGAGACGGAGGGAGAGAGAGAGAGAGAGAGAGAGAGAGAGAGAGAGAGAGAGAGAGAGAGAGAGAGAGAGAGAGAGAGAGAGAGAGAGAGGGAGAGAAAGAAAGAGAGAGAGAGCACGAGAAAGATTTGTTTAGATTTTTAGATTTTAACGTTTTATTTCAAACTTTACAAAGTTCATATACAGATCAGAAATAGATACAAATAATACAATAAATCATGAAACACAACAATAACACAAATAACAATTAACGATATAACAAACTACGCCAATGACGTCTAATTACAGAAGAAAAGTTTACATCACTGTTTAAAATGTTCTTGCATATAAAATTTCCACTCTTATTCAGCCTGACGTATAAACTGTATGCACATTTTCTGTGAATCACATCAAAATAAATAAGATTAAGAGTAGAAATATATCTGGCGGTCGTATCATGTGAAAAGTTAAACTTATTAGAGAGAAAGAGAGTGCGTGTGTGTGTGTGTGTGTGTGCGCGCGCATGAGCGTGTGCGTGTGTGTGTGTGCGTGCGTGCGTGTGC
The DNA here is from genome assembly GCA_030141605.1 of Tubiluchus corallicola. Taxonomy (NCBI): domain Eukaryota; kingdom Metazoa; phylum Priapulida; class Priapulimorpha; order Priapulimorphida; family Tubiluchidae; genus Tubiluchus; species Tubiluchus corallicola. Next base: position 189,821 of record JAQGDQ010000152.1, on the reverse strand, counting down.
GTGTGTGTGTGTGTGAGTTTCATGCACTCCTTTTTTGCTTTTTTCTCAAATGTACCATTAACCTGGGCAGCACCAAAACACGAGATTTTTTCCTGGTGCTGCCAGGAGGCATACCAGTAGCCTATGTGTTGATGTTAAGTCTGTGTAAAAATTCACGTTAATGCTTTCTGTATAAACTGTCATTGTAATATTCTGACAAACGTTAAAAATAGAAATTTTTACTGTAGAGTTTTTCACTGCTTCATTCTCAGTCTTTTTCACTGTTAAATATACCGCTGGTAAACACAAAAACAAAAGCCATGACAGTAACCTAGACGATTAAACTCAGAAAACACATTAAATTATTTAGACTTGTGTTTATTTATATAAAATTAATTTCATACATTTAAAAGTACATAGCACTGAATAAAAATTAAAAACACTCAGCTATACTATAAAACAACTAATATCGTACATAATAAATGTTTATTTATATACATACGCTCCCAGACACATAAAAACATAAAAACACAAGACAGATCACTAGAAATACAATTTACAAAAGTATAAAACCCAATAAAGGTCAATATTAAAATGGTAAAAGATATTGGTTTCATAATGCAAAACGTAGTTTTCACCATTTCATCGATTTGACCGTATTATGATATGCAGAGTAAACATACAATTTATAAATTTTATTATTGCATAGTTCTGCCAGCCCATATATAACGGATCCTGTTATATTTCGTGTAATGACGTCATAGTTAGGAATATTAAAATTTACAGATTATTCCCCTACGAAATGTATTATTGTGAGTCACGTTTAAAAAAGTATTTATTAAATATAACATCATTTATATTCATTTAAGACTTCGAAACGTTATTAGGTCATTGTTTGCTCTCTGCTCTTGAAATGGTGGTAACAAACTAGTAACTGTTAAATCAGATTATAGACACGCGTTTTTGGTTGTTTCAGAATATAAAATTTCTTAACAATGTAGAATACGTGTTATTTACTTCACAGTGAGTAAATGGCAGCGTTTTGATTACACGAGAGCGAAAACGAAACTAATTTCACGGCGAAAAAGATCTGTTTATAAGAGTTACCTGCAAGTAAGTAACCCAATACATGACAGTGAGAAGGTAAAGACGGAAGGAGTAATTATTTGTTGTCTAGATTGCTTTTCTCTTCATTTCTTTTTTCTTTTGTAATAACTGATCTCCGGTCCTGGATTAACCATTAAACAAAGTGAGCACGTGCCTAGGGCATCAGGGGAAGAGGGGCGCACGCAGTTCTTTCAAATCGAACAATTACCCAAATGTAAAACATACAGGAATAGGGGCAGCGTCAGATATGCTGGATAGCTGTTCCTTTTAGAGTCGTCTGTGCATCTAACACACTTTTTATGCAATGCAAAGCTGATGTCCTGGCGTTTATTGTAAATAAATTTTACTACAAGTTTTTTTTTAAATTTCGAAAGATAAAATTTTATTTTACAGTTCAGTATCGTTATTGTTCTGAATTAGACATATGTGGGGGTACGGGAATCTTTTCAGTGCATCAGGCCACTTGAGGTTTTAATCAGGCCCTGGTTGTCTCCCACAATTTAAAGCACAAGAAAGCCCTCCACTTCGTCTCGAACTTTTATTGCATTTGCATACTGCCTTTTTGCATGCAGGGCTTGCATCGGCCGTAACGCTGTGTAAAACGTTTAAGTTTAAACTTCCGTAATGACCGTTAGGTGCAGCCATTTCAGTGGTAGGTCGTTTGAAACAAGTTTTGATAACATTAAGTAAAGTTTGAAATAATAATCAGAGCATTCGTAGCACACATGTTGCTAATTTAGTAAAATTTTAAATTACTGTATTTTGTCAATAAGATTAAAAATACGTTTTTGGTTAGTGAGTGGCGCACCCTGGAGAGTGAGTCAGCGACATTTTACTAATTGGCACAAACATTTTAAATATTATTTCTAGTTACACAAGTCTTTCCAACAGGTAAGGGAAATGCGAAGTAATACAGATTTGTATGGAAAATTTTTTGGAACATAATTTAACACTCCTTTTCTTCCCTTGATTTACGTGTTTTAGTGACATTATTGCGGGAGATTTAAAATGAAGACAAACAAAAATTCCCTTTAACGAGAGTACGATATACGCACAAAATTACTGTAAAGTAATATAATTTCTTAAGGCGATATTTCTGAAACACAATAGGTACCCATTTTCCTGTCCTTTAACTTAATATATCTTTTTTACTGATTGGCGTTGAGGAAAACCAATTCTTAATATAAAAATGATTGCCAGCACCAACCTAAGTAAAGACATGAGTTTTATTCAGACACAACATCTGCAACATTTCGACATGCACTATGCAACATTTCGACATGCACTATGCAACATTTCGACATGCACTATGCAACATTTCGACATGCCCTATGCAACATTTCGACATGCCCTATGCAACATTTCGACATGCACTATGCAACATTTCGACATGCCCTATGCAACATTTCGACATGCCCTATGCAACATTTCGACATGCACTATGCAACATTTCGACATGCCCTATGCAACATTTCGACATGCCCTATGCAACATTTCGACATGCACTATGCAACATTTCGACATGCCCTACGCAACATTTCGACAGGCCCTATGCAACATTTCGACATGCCCTACGCAACATTTCGACATGCACTATGCAACATTTCGACATGCCCTATGCAACATTTCGACATGCACTATGCAACATTTCGACATGCACTATGCAACATTTCGACATGCCCTATGCAACATTTCGACATGCACTATGCAACATTTCGACATGCCCTACGCAACATTTCGACATGCACTATGCAACATTTCGACATGCCCTATGCAACATTTCGACATGCACTATGCAACATTTCGACATGCCCTACGCAACATTTCGACATGCCCTATGCAACATTTCGACATGCACTATGCAACATTTCGACATGCCCTATGCAACATTTCGACATGCACTATGCAACATTTCGACATGCACTATGCAACATTTCGACATGCCCTATGCAACATTTCGACATGCCCTATGCAACATTTCGACATGCACTATGCAACATTTCGACATGCACTATGCAACATTTCGACATGCCCTATGTCATGGATCAAGCAACAACCCACCTAAATAAAAATACAGAGTAAAAAATACAAAAATCGACATTATAACAAGCAAACAAGACAAATACTAAATTATAAACTTACAGATCGTGTGGAACAAAACCAAATGACAGAAAAATTAAACTTATGTTACTTCAACACAATTCATTCTTTGTCCAATATCTGTGTGTGTTAATTACGGAAACCTTTGCATCTTCTTTTATCTTGTTTTGCTTTTCATTAAATTCAACAATCTATGTAACAGCAAAAATAGTGCACATAAAAAACGTCAGTGGATGCAGGCCTATTACTTCTTTTCTTTCCTATTACTTATTTTAATTTTTCTTGTTGTTCTGTTACTTTATTAACTTTAGTAACTTGTGCTCAAACGTTCATGCGTTTTACTCTGGAGAACGTTAACATTCACACGTTCACATTAACAACCCTCTGCAAAAGTTTTCTGTTGGTAGTGTTATGTAGTGGTAATTCTGCAAGTTCTTATCAAACTTGAACAAAGTTTGGATTGAGGACAAAAACTCGAGTGGTCGCAATAATCGGTAATTGAACAAAACTGCCAATAAATGTTCAATAGCAACTTTAAAGTTGATGTTTAGATTACCATCAGCTTTGAGTGTGTGTCATTTTGTTTATGTGTCTGTCTGTTCCTTTGAACAAGCATAATTATTGAAGCAACCGATTTTTCTGTTACCAGTGCGAAACAACAAACGACAAAAAACTTGTTGTGACATGTCCATTGAATCAAAACACTTTGACTTTCTTTCTGACGCCAATGTTGACGGAGTTGAGTGCTTCTATACTGCTGCGTATACTATCTCAAATTTGTGGCCTGATCTGCCACCTAGTAGCAATCAGCGAAATTGTTTTTCGTCACAACTTCGCCACGCATAATCACGCTGTGAAAATTGGACGCTTTGCAACTGAAGGTTAATAACGACAAGAAAAAAACAGACAGTCGGCGTTAGCTCCTTACAGACATTTAGATATATTAAAATAAGAACATATATTACAATTTTTCACAATTTAAGACTGAAACTATTCTAGAACTTTTGCTTAAAAAATTACAAGTAGCAAAATAATGGTTTGATCAAAAACGTCATTAACAGTGCCAAGCATGATAGAAAGAAAACAAACGAATGACGCGTTTGTTACATAGGCTGAATTCTTGTGTTTGATCTTTTTCTAAGTTTAGGACAGAATATAAACGTGCGCAGAGCGTTAAACGTAGCAATAGCTAACAAAAGAGTACATAGCCTACACCTCTATCTAATACATAATATTGCAAAAACACTGGTCAGGATAGTAAAAATAGGAAACACAAAGATTACATTACTTAGGCTTGTTGTTTCAGCTTAATGTCATTATTTTTACATTGATTTAAGACTCAGCATAATCGATACGTGTTAGAGTGCATTAAAATTAGCAATAGCAAGTACTCTGAGCAAGTACATTGAAAAATGACACGTGGTAGAAAGAATTAAGAAAAAATACAAGTACATTTATTTCCAAATTTACTTTTCCACTTTTTCTTAATAGCTTGTCTTTATAACTAAAAAATTTTGGGAATAACTAATAAGTACTACGAATCTTTAGCTTTTAGGAAAATGAGTAAATGACTTCTGTAGCAAATGCTATACAATTGTTAGCTGGAATTTTGTGAAAAGTACAACAGTTAATTAACAGTACAACAGTTAACAAAAGTACAACAGTTAACAAAAGCACAACAGTCTATACAATACCATTAATTAAACTAAAGCGTGGCTAATGATATAGTAATAAGTAGTATGCATATGCAGCTTTTAGTACCATAGTAGTATGGATCAGTAGTTTTTGCGGCAAGGAAGTTATAGACGGACAACTTTTAAAGTGTTCACATGTGGCATCTAGATAGACGAGTACGTTATACCTGTGCAGTATGAGGTACAACATCAATTGTTTTGGTTGGAAGTCAACTTGGAGGTCTAAAATATTTTGCAGATTTGCTATTTGATGTCCCGATAAATCTCTATTTACTATTTCATAACGTCTTTGCACAATTTCACAAGCAAGTCATTTAGTTTACATTAACTGTTGCTGTATATATAACTAAACAAAGCAATAAAGTAAATTATGCTGATGTACAGAATAGAGTCCTATACGTGACTATATTTAAACCACAAATTTCTATTTCAGTTCTTGTGACACAACTAAAACAACGATACAATTTTCGTACAATTTTCTTGGTAGTAATAGGCCTAATTACAAGCTTAGCTACACTATCGTTTATCTAATGCTAAAGAATTGACACAAAAACTACTATACTAACTTACGATTAACGTACAGTTACAAATCACTACACTTAACTCTCTTGTAAACACAATTACAGTAAATAATTATTACGTAGTGCTTGCTGGACGGATGGTGAGAAGACGAAAATAATGTAGAGAAAAGACGTAATGGCTGACTAAAGTAGATTTTACACAATACTGTTTGCTGCCCTGGGTCAAAATAACAATTAACAGTAGAAAAAATGTTCAAATACATATCAAGATTTTAATTAGCCATATTAAGTCGACCTTAATAGTCTTATTAAAACTATAATTAGATATAATTCTTGATGTATTTTTATTTGCTGACCGGTAGGACCGTCTTAATGTATGGCACGCTGGACGGTTGCCCGGGGGGCCCCACGAGTACAGGACGCCCCATGCTAATCTATGTATGTTGCGACTTAATGTCAATAAATAAATACCACGCTGTACTAAATATAAATTATATTTGTGAGATTCTCCCTGCATTGTAAGAAAAATAATTTGGGACAACTTGAAATCTGTTTTCGAATGTTGAAATAGCACTCAGAGTGTTCGTGCGCATGATGGTGACCAACTTTGCAAGAGGACGTTCATTTTTAAGACTGAAATTTGTAAAAAAAATCAGCTTCTAGGAGAATGGGGCAGTAGTATTTGTAACTGGCTTTCACTCATGTAGAAAATGACAATCTAAAGACCCAAATGTTTAAGCACTAATTTTGTTGGAAGTACACACCAATACAATAAATATATATTTAATTTTATCGACTGTTTACATTTAAATTCGTGTGAATTGTTGTGTACGTAAGAGCCCCTGTGTACTGCTTTGCCCGGGGGCCTATGCTGCTGTTAAGACGGCTCTGCTCAGCACTCTGTTAGTAGATTAAAGAAAACAAACATTAAGATGCGTCGAGCACTTTCTAAGCTCTTACAGTCTTAGAGAAACTTTAACAGGTTAGCTTTAATTGTTTATTAAATTTTGGTGTAAGAATTAAAACTGGGTACCATGAGGACCATTTACGACAGCAGTAAAATGCAAGTATGAATAAATAAATTACCTAGAACTGCAATAACTGTGTGTAGTTATGCCCTGATAGGCATGAGGTGTTTAGCTGCTAGGAGTTAGTATCAGAAATCAGACAAAGTCGTTGAAAAAGTTCATGAAAGTTCTCACAGAGACGGTGTGCAGCAAAGTCAGGAAAAAAAAATTGCAAATTAGTTTTATAAAATTTCACAACTTCGTAATATTATTCTGACTTTTTCAAGAATAAATAAATTTTTTAATTAACTTTTATTTATTAATTCAGGACAGTCCAAGCCCACGACATCAATCCGTAGTAGTGGTTAATTACAACCTTATGAGTTCACTATTAAATCTATGAGGGCTTGCGTAGGTATGTCATGATACATATCCTTTCATACGTTTGGTTGTATTAAGAGATCAGTTCAAATCAAGCAGAAGTTCTGGATTATCATAGTTCTATAAATATAATTGCCGAAATTTGTGATTTGGCAGCGTGTCCATCACTCGTGTTCACTGAGTGGACACTGATATTATAAATCTTTTGTCCAGAAGGTGTTGCCTTCTCTCTACTGATCCCATCATTCGATGATTTGACGAATGTTTCATGACCTGACATCTTGAAACCAGAAGACATCTCCTCTCTTATTACTGGTGGTCATCGTAACGGCCTTTTTTGCTTTTCGTCGATTTCCCTGCAGGTTAATTCGCACTTGACCATTGTCCAAAGATATTGTTTGGGGTGAACAGTTTTATACCAGAAAAAGATCTTATCAAGTTTAAACGCACACGTTCGAGTCGTAAAGACAAGTTTTATTCCCATACCATGTGTCTCGTATTTTTAGGTTGATGCACTGATCAGTGCAAAATTATTTAAGAGAACGTTTCACTTCTTGTGTCTCGGCAATGTCCTTACGAAATACTGTAAAAGTTCACTGAGTTGCTTTGAAACAATTCATATAACTCGCCTACTGTATATTTTCCACGATTGTTCCACCAAAATGAACATCGGATACATGTAAGATGTACAAGAGGTCCTTATTAATCTGAGAACACAAAAAAGATGATTATCGAATCATTCAATCCATTCAGTCCTCTCAAAAACCAGCCACATTTTGTCAGTGATTAATTGACATGTATTCGCTCATTGTGACCAATGGTCAATCTGAATTTAAATCTTCAGGTCCGTTAAATACACCCACAATTTCGAGCTACGGCATTTAGCACCATCTGAACTTTCGAATTACCATCAGAATCAACATACAGGACAGATATTGGGCTGTAACCCGACACGCCACAGGTCGGTCTGGGCAAGAATCTGGCTGCTGTGTCACCCTGTCGCATTCTGTACATGGAGCGAAAAAATGCGTTAGTGGTACTGTTGAAATAAGGATCCGAGTGTATTGCCTCAGCTGGACAATCGCCGTTGCAGAAATTGGCTTCTACAGAAGTTGGCTCTGAGATGAAATCCCAGCCAATGTCAGCAAAGTTTACTGTCCATGAGTGCAGTGCACACACGGCAGGTCCACTTTGTCTCTTTGTGACTTTATGTGACGTTGATTCGTCGTCGTCTGCCGAACTCGTGTAGAAGTCTGCAATGTCTTGAGGTCTGATGTTGAAATAAAACACCAGTATTGGCTCGAACCAACTCCTGTTGCTGCCGCTAGGAGGCTTAGTGTACAGCTCGTGGTTCACGTGTTTCAATTTGATTGTTAACCGCATTTGACCTTTTTCGGTTTGTGTTGCGATTTCCCGTTTGATGGCGCTGGTCAATGAAAACGCGAGGAAGGTTTCGTCTCTTCGCTCGGCTGCTACGTAAACGGTGCGGCCATTGATGCTGATTTCGTACATTTCTTCTGTCGTTTCTAACGATGGAACAGACAGCACCAATTCTGTGGCATGAAGCTTTGCTAGTAAATGTTCATCCATTGCAATAGAAAACCTAAGTTTTCTATGTGAATCATTCCCTGCAAAGAGAAAGGTACAAATGTATGTATTAGATAATTTTGAAGTACTGTGGATTAAAGCTATGTAACCACTTTAAAAGTTTTCGTAATTGATCCACTGACAAACTTTTACATAAACACAGTTAAACACAACGCTAGAACAACGAAAGTTCTGAGTGAACTGTAGAGATCTTCCAACGCGTACCATCACTACAGCTTGCCTTCACGGCATTCATGCTGCCCATCACTACAGCTTGCTTTCACGGCATTCATACTGCCCAGCACTACAGCTTGCCTTCACGGCATTCATACTGCCCAACAAACACCAGCAAAACGTCATTTTTTAAAAAAAAAGCCATGCTGGTTTGGCGGGAGATTTAGATTTCTTTAACAATTTTAAGCAAAACATTTATACGCATGGATTGTGTTGTGATAAAGTCGTTCGAGGGTTGGTTTTTCCTTTTACTAGAACTTGGCATTGTTCCAACTTTCTACAACACAAAACAACAAATTGGCACTGTTCCAAACGTCGACCGTGTTTCACGTGTTTGCGGCGCACTAACTTTCTCCAAACGATGTTTTTGCTTTATACCTACCTGGGGAATTTTCATGAAGATGTGCTTATTATTATTAAAATATTGACCATATAATAATTGTAATGATTGATTACCTCTCTGTATGAGGAGTGCCTGGCTGACAGTATTTTAATTCCCTAGTTTTAGCCTTAAATTAAGTGCCTTGATAAGAACAACGTTGAACGCAGATGAGGTGGAACATTTCACATTTTAACCCGGTGCCACACTCTACAACCGGCGGACCTTAGCAATTTTGTTTTGCTCTGGTGATTTTTCAGAAAAGTACAAACTTAAACATTTCGACAGGGTGCAAAAAACTTTTCTTAGGATATTTGTCAGCTAAAAAAACAACAACAAAGCAAGAAGACCAAATAAGCACGAAAAAAGACCGCTAATTTATTTTGCAAACATCAAAAGTGATCGGAAAATCGACTGAAAAATTGGGTAATCCAGAATGAAAATATATAAATTATGTTAAATTATCATTACAAGTACAGCGTTGAATTGCACCACACTGTAAATTGCAAAATATATAATTTTTTAAAAGAAACGCAATGTAGAAACATACAGCGACATACAGCAAGAGAGAGAGAGAGGGGGAGAGAGAGAAAGAGAGAGAGAGATATTAAAAAGAGAGATAGAGAGAAAGAAAGAGAGGGAGAAAGAGAGACAGAGAGAAAGAGAGGGGAAGAGAGATAGAGAGAAAGAAAGAGAGAAGGGAGAGAGAGAACTTTTGTTTTTCTTATTTTAAGCTTGTGAAAATTTTTGTACTATGCGAATCAGACAGTACAGCCATAATCAATTAAGTTATGAAATACTGATTATATAATGAGAAAAAACATGTAGTTGGATGGGTGGCCACAGGGAGACTGCTTCTGGGTGGCTTCATCTGTCACACTGCTTCCGTTATTTCATTTGGTGAAGAGGATGCGTAGAATTTGAAGTGACACGTTCACCACTGTTGATTTAGCATCTCATTTAAGAAGAGCGTTCCCGATAGATAGCCAAGTGCTACTATGGGCAGTATTGCCCACCATAAATGTGTCCCGTAATGAAGCGTAGAAGCTTGCAGAACACCAAACTGCTTTAAAATGTAATTTTAACATGCTTTTGATCGGCTAATCAACGAATAACTCTTTAGATTCTGGTCTTGCCACATAAGACTGGCTCTGCCATCGAGTGCTGGATTCCTGATTGCATTAAATAAGTCGTACTGGGTTATATAATTGGTCAGTCAGTTAATTAGTCTTGTATTCAACAAGTTGTTGTTCTTCACTTATATCAGATTATTATTTGTAATATTCTCTTTAAAAGAAAAGGCAAGTCACTTAGCATGTTGGGTTAATTACAAAGGAATTTGAGAAAAAACGTCTATAAAGCGTCTAAAGTCAATAAAATCATATAATCAATCAAAGTCGTCTAAAATCAATAAAGTCAATAAAGCATAAAGTCAGTTTATACTAATCTTGAGTTAAGCAGCTTGCTCCTGATAATTACGTATATTTAAATAAATATGTTTAAACAAAAAATATGTTACCGCTGTATGTAATGTTTTCAGACCAATTGTTAGCAGCCATTTGAAAATTATGACGTAACTGGTGGACCTCGTGAGTTTTCGTAAGCGCATCGTAGCTTTTCCGTAACAACGCACTGGTTAAATTAATTCAAACTTCTGCAGGTTACGTAATATTCGTGTAAACATATCACAAAATAAACTATCTAATTTTTTGTAAAAAGTTTGAATATTTTTTAGAGAGAAATTGACTATTTTTCATACAGTGGTAGAAGAATAAGAGTTAAAAATAGGAGCGTACAAGAGCGAAATTACCGCGAAAGTGATTTTACTAATTACTCACTTTTATGACTAAATCATTGTAACATTTTTGCATACATTGACATAAATCTAACTTTGCAGAATGTTTGGTCTTTCCTTTAAATACCGATAATGTCATGCGACAAATTTTACGCGTAATTCTCTTGCCCTGCTATAACTGATTTAATTCCACCAAGTTTTACCCTCCAACTGTCCTTCCAACAGCGTCATGCACCCATTTCACCTTCCAAGGGCGTCACTCAAACTTCTCTGTTTTGACTTAAATTGTATAATAAATTCTCTTCTACATTATTGTGTACGTTACACCGTCTATGTCCGTGGTAGGATATGCAAGTCATAATAATTATGCCTTGACTTAGGGTCAAGCCCTTGGCATGGGAATGTTTCGTCGTACGTTTACTTGCTGTGTCAAGTTTCGTTCAAGGTAGTTTAAAGACAGAATCGTTCCAGGAATCTCCCAATGAATTCTCGTGTGAAAGAGAAAAGGTCCGATAACCAAGTGTTAAAGCAAAAGCGGAGCCGATCTCAAACTGGTCAAAACAATCTACTCTTTAAAATATTGATAGGAAACATACTATTTTTTTCAAAAATGACTTACGTGAAAGAATTATTATCACACAAACACAATTTTGCGTTCGCGCCACTAGTTCTTCGCTATTACATGCATTTCGCCATTCGCTAGTTAGATGGGGACTAGCGCCTGCATTTCGGAAATGCATTGCACAAAAAACAGGTGCTGTACCTTTCAGTTTAGATGCGTTAGTTTGTGACGAACTACACACGTTCGACAGCTCATGCATGAGCACAGTGGTATGTTTGAAATTTGAATTTCTATCTTAAAACTTTTTAGTTTTAGAACAGCACACTGAATCTCTTACAGTAGCATTGTACATCAATTTGCACTTTCGCAAACACATGCAACTCGCTCGTGAAATATTTTTGCTGTTGAAAATTATGTTAGTTTGCCATGTCATCAATAGTTGGGCTCGCCCGTCGTTAATTAAGTTTTTAATCTATTATTTAATTATCAGAAACTCTTTTGCAGTACTAATTGTGTTAAAATGTCTACTTTTTATCGGAGTTGAAAAGGGTAGTATATGAAAAATCGTCCTGTCTTCCTTTAATAAACCCAAGGATAATAAATTAACTATTGCTGGAATGGAGCTTATAATACTTTAGCAAAATCTGACCGTTAGTAAGACGGGCACCAGCGCCTATATTTCGGAAGCGCAATGCAAAAAAACAGGTGCTGTACGTTTCAATTCAGATGTGTTAGTTTGTAAGGAAACTACACACGTTCAACAGCTCATGCGTGAGCTTAGCGGTAAATTTAAAATTTGAAATTTTATCTTAAAACTTACCTAGTTTTAGTAATACACACTGAATATCTTACAGTAGCACTGTACTTCAATTTTCTGTTTTTGCGAACACGTACAAACACCCTGGAATATTTTTACTGTTGAAAATTATATTTGTATGTGATGTCATCAATAGTTGTGCTCGCCCGCCGTTAATTAAGTTCTTAATCTATTATTTAATTCTTTTTTATTTTTATTTTTTTAATTTTATAACGAAAACACCAAACAACAATACAATATAGCAATATACATTATGATAACATAATTAGTTACATTGGTTTCATAATGAAATTGACATGGCATGATATCTATATAAATTGTTGCTTGCATTATAGTCAGAAGCATTACTTGTGTGACTATAATACAATTAATGGTGCTGGTGTTAGAGTGCAAGAAAGAGAAGGTAAAAATGATAGAATGATAGTGGTGAGTGCAGGAGATGAGAATTAGTAGGATCAGGTTAGTGAAATGATGTGAATGAGAATGAATAAGAGATTGCTATTCGGACATTGCAAAAATATATCAACATTTATGAACAGAAGTAAACTATGGGCCATTCTGTCACTTACTGAGAATCTGAACATGCGTCATGTACTATACAAGCTTAATCTTTAATATGAATTTAGGAATGAAGTTTTCAAACTTTTTTTGATCTTGGTAACGTATCAGAAAGGTGTATGATGTCTGTATTTCTATGAACGTGTTTGAGTCTCTTTCAGTAATAATTTATTAATCTGTCTTGCTTTTTTATGTTGTTGTCACATTTTTAGGTTTATAATACAATAGTGATTCAATAAATTATGACACACATCTAAACAATTAACGGCTGGTTTGCTGCTACAATATCGAGTACATTGCAGAATGCTGTTTATGCAAAAATATCAAAAAATTACGATTAGAACAACTTAGCTAAATCTATTTTTTAAGAACATAAAATCCACAATCCAGCATAAACATCTCACTTTAACGACAAACTTAATTCCTCGTTTGGAAAATAAGAATCGAAATACACGTAGACCTTCATATAACAATTTTGGTGAAAAAAGGGACAGTGAAAAAATGAAAAATCGGTATTCGAACCCCAGGCTCACACACGCACAAACTTTGAGGGCAGCGGCTCACTAAAAATTGGTCTGACAAGCTGTACATTTTCTTTTCATTTGTGGAAAATGGAGCTAATTTTGGTGCTTAAGATATAAATTAAATAGTTCTTGAAAAATATATTTTGACATATTCTTGAGAGGTGCTTTGAAATCGCGGTTCGATTTAACAATTGTTCATATAAATTAAATGCAGAAGTTACAATGATATTAACAAATAATATTGTTTTACTAAAAAATCTCGAGAATTATAAGCATTAGAATAGTTAAACGTGTTTAATTTAATCGATTGTTTTAACAAAAATAAATTATGCGTAGTAGAATGATAGAACAGGTGCTTTGAGTGAATATGACGTGATAATATTATGAACATCAACTCATGTTTCGAAGCAGGAAGGTCTATAACAACAACAATAAGATTAAATTTCATTTAAAAACATAAAATCAATCGTTACTCGTTGTTTGAGGTTTTGTTGAAAATCACAAACAGTTATAATAGAGTGGACAATTGCCAAAAAGCGAGTGAACAGCTTGCAAACACAAGTTAATCTGACGCTCTTGAAAAAGACAAGTTATTAGTCTGAAAATACCAAAAATTTGAATTAATGAAAAAACTATAATGGAAATCAACTTACCGTTTTGAGATTTATAACTTGTGATCGATATCTGATTATCATTAGGAAGAAATTGGCTTCGCTCTCTAGTGTATCGATTCAAAGCTTTGGTCAGTTGAACCATGTACTCGTTGGGTGGACCGTCTACATGCACGCTTGGTACTTCTTTAAGACCAAGTTTGTCCAACATCAACTCTTGAAATGCCTCCATGCCGGGGTCTAAGGTTGCAGGCCTCCCCCGAACTGCTAAAAATTTTTGAAAAACTAGGCAACCGAATGCCGCGAAGAAGAAAAAGTTTACCTGCTTCATCATTGGATGCGCGTGAGATAACTGTGATCACCTGTGTGTCTCGACCCGCACTTTTATACGCGCAACACACGCAGGTAGCCAGGCACGTAGGATGTACTAATTTACTACGCTCCCAGCTTAATTAATTAGTCTATTAAGGTTGTTTATCGAGGTTTTAAACCAGGCAACTTTCACCTTCCAAAAAAGGAGTTTTTTATACTTGTAAAATAAAGTCGATGCAAGTTTGTAATTAAATGATAAAGGCTAGAATCGAAACTGAGACAGGCCATGCAAATGAACGGCTGTAGTCAACAACGATCATTGAACGAGAATCTCTTCCTAGTCAAACTTTATAACCCCTGCCACATTTACACTACATTTTTTTGTAACATAACTGCAATTATGTTTGTCTAATGCATCCTTAAGACTATTCATGACAATGGTGATGACGATTGTGCTGTTATTGATGATGACTATCATGAAGATGATGACGACGATAAAGTTGATGCTCACAACAGTGAAGATGATGATGATGTCGGCGGTGATGATGATGATGTTGTCGGCGGTGATGATGATGATGACGACGACAATGATGATGACGATTATGCTATTGTTGTTGATGATGATGATGACTATCATGAAGATGATGACGACGATAAAGGTCATGCTCACAACGGCGATGATGATGGTGATGATGACGACGACGATGATGTTGACAGTTTGTGTAAGAGCATGTAAGAGAAAATGAAAGACATAGTGAAAAGAATGGAGGAATATTAATTATTGTAGAAACACCAAAAGCAAGAAAAATTAAAAGTAATGAATGCTAAGATAAAAATCTTCACAAAAAAGTGAAAAACAGAATTAATGTAACTGTAATCGAAAGTCTAAAATCAAGTGACAAAAGCATTAGGTAAAAATGATACGAAATACAACAGTAGTAGGCAAGAAAGATGGCGTTGAAAATCAGTGGGTAGAAGGACAATCCTAATAAAATAAACAAGCAAAATCAAAGACAAAAACAATAAAAAAGAAAACAAATAAAAACGACGACGGAAAACGGTCAACAGGTAAAAAACAAATTTAAAAAATAAACATTATAAAGAAAAAATTAGAAAAAAGCAAGAAGCAAGACAACTATCTAAAAAACGATGTAAATAAAAAAAAGGCTAGATTATTGAATTTTATCACATAGGGTAAATTTCTAGTTGGTGACTGTGCTGAGGTTGAAACTGGCTACTATAGTACTGCATCCTTGTCTAAAAACTTACTCCTATGTTTGTGATGTGTTTAGCAAATTATGAGAAATGCTCTACTGTGCTCTAAATTTTATTAATGCTAACTCAACGTTTAGCTAAGTGAAACAAAAGGACTGTTCGGTTAGTTGAGCGTGGAGGTATTTTTGCGTTGGTTGTGAGTCAAAGGCAGAGTGAGTAAGAGTGAGTCATATTATTATATGCGTGATGTAATGCTGTTAGAACGCTGAGAGAGAGAGAGAGAGAGAGAGAGAGAGAGAGAGAGAGAGAGAGAGAGAGAGAGAGAGAGAGAGAGGAAGAGAGAACAAGTGAGAAAGAGAATGAGAGAGTTTGGAGAATAGTGAGGGGGGGGGGGGGGAGGAGATAGAAGGAGCAAGAGAGAGAGAGGGGAGAGAGAGAGAGAGAGAGAGAGAGAGAGAGAGAGAGAGAGAGAGAGAGAGAGAGAGAGAGAGAGAGAGAGAGAGAGAGAGAGAGAGAGAGAGAGAGAGAGAGAGAGAGAGAGAGAGAGAGAGAGAGAGAGAGAGAGAGAGAGAGAGAGAGAGAGAGGATAGCGATAAAGACAGAAAGAGAGAGAGAGGGAGGCCAGGAGGGAAGGAGAAAGAGGGAGAGGGGGAGAGAAAAAAAGATGGAGAGAGAGAAAAAAAGAGAAAGTGAAAGAAAGAGAATAGAGAGGGAAAAAGAGAAAGAGGGGAGACACAGAGAGGGAGGGAGAGGGGTTGGGAAATAGAGGGAAGGAAAGAAAGAAATTAAGGATAAAAGACAACATGATAGAAGAGGAAACAACGATGTGGAAAATAGCTTTAGCAAATCGACTGAAGCAAAATGTAAAATATTTGAGCATTAACGCAACTTTGTTGCTTTTCGCAACTGCTGTACGTTGTTGTTGTTGCTGCTGCTGCTGTTGACGGTGTTATTGTATTGTCATTTTCTTCATGTTGTTGTCGTCGCCACCGCAGTACCACAGCAACTTTCAGTCGTCGTTGTGATCGTTGTTTTGTACGACCATGTTCACATTTAAAATGCGACCCCTACTGGGGAATCTGCAAAATAACACGCCTTTAAAAAATCATGTGGAAACTCTCAATGGAGCAAGTTGAACGGCGTTTACATATCTCACGGGCATTTAGGGTGGAAAGCGGCGTTAAAATCTGGTCTTTAATTTATAACAATCTCGAAATGCGTGCATTGCAAAATAATGATTTCAAAGCTTGCGACGAAACGAGCTATTACTAAACTATAATATTCAGAGGTCATTTTAAGATTATAAATGGCGAACGGCAGATTATTGTAAAACAACTCTCACAATTCCAAACCATTCTTCAGTTTTCTGGTTCCCACGGGCAATATATTTTCGCCTACTAATTATGAATGTTAACAAATCAAATTGACTCACCCCCCCCTCTTAACATCTGTCTTGCTCCTTAACATTCTCGCGATCCTCCTCTGCCTCTTTCCTCTCTCCCTTCCTCTGTCGTTCTCTCTCTTTCCCCTCTCTCTTATAACTCCAGCGCTTTCTTTAAGAAACACCCACTCTCCTCCTCCCCGTGGTTCTCTCTCTCTTGCCCTCTCTCTCTCTCCCTTATAACTCCAGCGCTTTCTTTAAGAAACGCCCACTCTCTCCCTCCTTCCCTCTGTCGTTCTCTCTCTCTCTCTTTCCCTCTCCCTTATGACTCTAGCGCTCTCTTTAAGAAACACCCACTCTCTCCCTCCTTCCCTCTGTCGTTCTCTCTCTCTCTCTTTCCCTCTCCCTTATAACTTTAGCGCTCTCTTTAAGAAACACCCACTCTCTCCCTCCTTCCCTCTGTCGTTCTCTCTCTCTCTTTCCCTCTCCCTTATAACTTTAGCGCTCTCTTTAAGAAACACCCACTCTCTCCCTCCCTCTGTCGTTCTCTCTCTCTTTTGCCCTCTCTCTTATAACTCTAGCGCTCTCTTTAAGAAACACCCACTCTCTCCCTCCCTCTGTCGTTCTCTTTCTCTATTTTGCCCTCTCCCCTAACTCTAGCGTTCTCTTCAAGAAACACATACTTCGTTTATCTGCAAAGTCAAGCTGAACGAAGCTTCAAACAGTCCTAAAAACTGTACATAAACAAACATATACGCCCAAACCAACCTTAAAAAGATAATTCAGAAAAAAGCTTTGCAATGCGCGAAGCAATGGTTAAATACGTTTACCGCATTCTAAATCTTTATTAATTGCATGTAAAACCATTAATGGCTTATAATTAAAGCAGTAACAAATCAAGCAAACGTAGACATAACAAATTCAAATGCAAAAAGAGAAAACTTGACGTGTGGTCAACTAACGACAACCGTCACAAGAGACAAAACAAAATTCCATAGGCGTATTTTAATAACAACAACCCTGGAAATTTATTTTTAATAATAATTCATTACTGGCAATAATAAGACTACAGACGCTTTTAAAATTATAAGTAATAACCAGCGTTATGTACAAATATGATAACAACAGCTTTTAAAAAAAAAATCAATAATTCTTCGCAACGCATCGTTTTAAAATCACTGAGCGTTTAGCTAAGCTTACTACTCTTCTACAAACATCAGGTTAAACTGACAGTCACATAAATTGATGAATTTCACTCAATCAAAATCAAATGTATAGAAGAATGTAGTTTATACATGTACAATATATTAAGTCTACTCACAAATAATAAGCATTACCGATGCTTCAGTGATTAACACGTACTCAACGCAAATGCAAAAGTCAACAATAAGCCTTTTCACAGTTCCAGCATTCATAATGATCGTGAAAAGGTCAAAGGTTAAATGAACCAGACAACGCCTTGCAGCCCAAGCTAATGCAATAGTAACAGTTTTAACAGCTAACTACGACCTTACCTAGTTCATTTTTTCCTGTTCCCAAGCAAGATCGTGCTAGTAAATCACTCTACGCGCAGACTAATGCATAATTAAGTAAAATATGTTAAGTAAATCAACTGAAGTTAATGAACTGATGTGGCAGGCGGTTTTACTTTGCCCACATGACGGATGTAGTTAAGACGTGTTGCTGGAGTTCACTTAACCTTTGACTTACAGCACAAAGAAACAGTGAAAAGGCTTGCTCATAAAAGCAATGTAAAAAATAATTACATAAAATGAAGAGGACAGCGACTAAGTCATAACCAACTGTTTTATCAAGAACCAGTTAACAAAACCCCAAACACCCCAAGATGCAAAAAAATCAATAATCTGCTATTAGATTTAGCAATTTGCACCTTGACATAAACAAAACTAAGTCTTGCCATTATGGGACACAGTTCACTACAATAAGTATACATAATAACGCTCAAGCAGAATAAGATGCTAGGTGTTATTAGCTAAAATCTCTGTGGATGGCACCACATGTTGTAAACACACTTTTTTATGCTGTAGTATGAATAACATAACTAGTCTTTTTCAAGCTAGGATACATTAGAAAATGCATTAATTACACTTACGTAATTAGTAAAATTTAACAAAAACACTGAATTTTCCTAACATACTTATAGTAAGCAGTTTTCTGCATCCAACACGAATTTTGGATGTTTTCTGAATCACGAAAGTTGTTGTTGAGGTTACTCTTGTTGTGAGCAAAATCATCCGTTGTCTGCAGTGAGCACATATTTACCACTAATCACAGATTTTGGCATGCAAACGTAAAATCTACGATGAGTAAAATGACAAATGTCATTTCAGATTTTATAACAGAGACGAAATAAAAAACATTTAGTACTGTGAATACATAACATGATTAAACCTTGAAATTTCTTTAGTTTAAAAATGGGTGTGAGACTGCTTAGATACAAAAAACTTTAACACAGCAACTAGTAAAAACATTATTATTTTACAAAGGCCTCAAAATTGAAACATATGTTTTCCTACTGTTAAAGTATAATTATTGCATTATTTATTTTAAAGCAAACATTTTAGCTAAATTATCTTCACTGTACTTTCACTCTAAAAATAAAAACAAAACTTTCTTCAGCTCCAAAACAGCAAAGCAACATAAAAATTATGTTCATGCATCATGACATATGTAGGTGTGAACAATGCCTTAGCTGACACATCAACACAGCTATATCCGCACTATACGTGACCAGTTTTTCTTAATTTTCCAGCCTTAAAACAAATTCAATAAGGACAATTCTATACACAAAAATTACAATACTATACATGTATAAAACAAAGTATGCAAATATAATGCAATTTATCAACTGTTAACATACCAGTGACACAAATGATAAATTTTGTTTACAATTTTACATAAATCACAGACGTAGGGATGGGGATTCACTAATCATCTATATACAGGATGAACCAAAATAAAAATTCTATCAGACAAATACAGGTTTCCGCGTACTTGCCAAAAAACGCTGTATAAAAAATCTAAAGGGCTTTTCGACATCTTAAAACATATCTACGTATAACAGGTTTAGAATACATTACAGTCTTAATTATAACCTCAATGTTACATTAATTTTGTTAGTTACATCTGCAAATTGTGAGCAAAGCATAAGTTTTACACAACTGCCACAATGTTACAGGGAATTCCCATGCGTAGAAACGCAAATGAAACAACGAAATTAATAGTAAACAAACCTGTTCTGGTTAGAATAACTAATTAAGTAAAGAATTATTCAAAGCAACTGATCAAAGATCAAAAAACAAGCAAAATTAAAAAGTGCATTAAGCTACGACTCCCTGTGCATGTAATGCGTGATGCGTACTGTGACTGTGACTAATAGACAAAAACGAAAGGACAGAGTGAGCAACATTTTGCAGGGGAGAAAACAATATGGCAGGTATCACTACTTTGTGAAAGAACTGCAGTTAGATGCACAACACATAACTACATGCTTCTTTCAACTCTCAAAAATTATTGTTTTTAGGTCCAAAACTCACCTAACTAAAATTTTCGGAAAGCTAGACAGCAAGATTGTTCACGGGAAACACTATAATCACCTGGGCAATGGTGGTTTCCCGTCAGCGTGATGCGTTCTCGGATGATAGCGATCATGTTCGAATGAAAACGGAACATGCATTACGGATTACGTACACATAGAAACACTTTTTTAAATACAAACTTTTGCATACGCATTACGGATTACGCATCACACATTATGTACACATGGCGTCGTACCCTTAGTATTGCTGTAACATTGTTAATCAACCAAAAGGAATGAAAATAACCTAACAAATTATATTGAAAAATTGTCAAGACAAAGCAACTTTGACGTAAAAGGGAAACAGGATGATCTTTCAGATCATAACCCCCCCCCTTTGACTTATTGTACAACATGCATCTTTCACTACCTATACCAGTCATCAAAAGATATGTTTCTGATAATTATTAGCGTAGAAACTTAATTAACAATCAGCAAGTGCAGTTATGATAATGTCGATACTGGACAAAATGCTACAATGGCAGGGGGTCGTCAGAAAGCGTTTTGTACGCATTTGTGAAAGCAAGAAATTGAAATACGACTGTGTGGCACTGACGCCGAAGCACAGAAATGATCAATTCTATTGTTCCACTAAAGAGTAAATTCACGAAGCTGCCTTGACATTATAAGTAGGATGTGCTTTGCATGTCTTCTGAGCTTCCAGAAGCAAATTCTGTCGTCCATGTAAGTAGGCCTAAAGCCATCTAGGATTCAGGTATCTAAATGTACAGCTGAGAGTACGACTAAGCAAGTGAAATCATGAAAAATTAACAAATTATGCTTCCAAAGTAACAACTCTTTAAAGATAGTCACTATTGCTAAGGAATATTTGTCCTTACATTTCAGACCATAAGTCATTTTGAGCTATGGTCGAAAAGTGGGTACTGTTGTCCTTTAATGAAACTTAGTTCAGGTAAAAAATTTAAATTAAAACGTTGTTATCAATTTTCCTTGACGAGAAATTAAGAATGAACAATTGTGTTATCACCAACACCAAATTCACTCGACTCCATTTTGTAAATTTACACGTGTTTAAAGCTCAACTCAAATAATTTTATTATTCCATCTTGAAAATAGAATTTAAAGCCCACTTCGATTTTTTCTACTACATCTGTTAAAACTGCAAGTTACATTTGCCTACATAATTTGTGACTAAACTACTGCATATTCAGTTCAGGTCTTGTGACAAATTAACATAAGTGGCATACAAAAGTGAACAGATTATCTGAGTCCTGATTATCAGTGCAAAGTAAAATAAGGACAAACTATGGATAAGCTATGCCAAACTAAAGAAAAAGCATATCATATGTAAAGTAGAGCAAAATTACACTACACCAAACATCGAATCAAAGGCTGCCCAATGTCTGATTGTAGCATTAACCACGTTTAGCAATTACTAAAAAAACGCGGGTAGGAAATTGGCAATCTTACAAGCATGGTGGTGAACATCGCATTGTGCGTCATGCCATCTATATTCAACTCAACAAAATTAACAGTAAAGAAATATTTATTTCGCATAATAAAACTGCCAAGAGCAAATTGCATCTTCTGCCGACGGTGTTGTTAATTCCACATCAGAATGTTCTTAACACGTCTTGTCATCACGTTACAATTAGCTAACAGCTACATATGAACTTCCCAAGGATGAATATCAATCCTAGCTCTCAAATAAACTCTTTCTTGGCAAGTAAAAAGAACCTGAAAATATAAAAATAGCATTTAATCTTTAGTTTTCTTACTATGATATTTACACACAATGTGAGATCAAAGGGCAAAGAAGGTGAACTAATGAAAAGTGAGACCGTGAACATGACCACGTCGACACGTGTCCGACCAGTGAGACCGTGAACGTGACCACGTCGACACGTGTCCGGCCAGTGAGACCGTGAACATGACCACGTCGACACGTGTCCGGCCAGTGAGACCGTGAACATGACCACGTCGACACGTGTCCGGCCAGTGAGACCGTGAACATGACCACGTCGACACGTGTCTGACCAGTGAGACCGTGAACATGACCACATCAACATGTGTCCAACCACGTCAACAAAATGCTTGTGAGTTACTACACTTATCGCAAGGAATACTTAATTAGCTTCAGTATGGTAA
Organism: Tubiluchus corallicola; assembly: GCA_030141605.1. NCBI lineage: Eukaryota > Metazoa > Priapulida > Priapulimorpha > Priapulimorphida > Tubiluchidae > Tubiluchus > Tubiluchus corallicola. The sequence goes on along the minus strand of JAQGDQ010000152.1, from coordinate 167,350 downwards.
AATACTGCTACACAGAAACCGCTACAGTTTTAATCCTCAAAAAATGCCAAGAGCAATGGAAATATAAGCACGCCCAGTCCCCTCCCACGCCACCCCCAACAGTTTTCCTCTCCTACGCCCAGTCCCCCCACCCCCCAGAGTTTTCCTCTGCTGCAGTTTTAATCCTCAAAAAATGCCAAGAGCAATGGAAATATAAGCACGCCCAGTCCCCCCCACGCCACCCCCCAGAGTTTTCCTCTCCTACGCCCAGTCCCCCCAGAGTTTTCCTCTGCTGCAGTTTTAATCCTCAAAAAATGCCAAGAGCCATGGAAATATAAGCACGCCCAGTACCCCCACCCCATCTTCCAGAGTTTTCCTCTCCTACGCCCAGTCCCACCACCCCCCAGAGTTTTCCTCTCCTATAGGGACTAACTGCACCCTCTCAGTCATCCCGGTTATCACTGTGAAGAAACAGTCACCGTAGCACAATGAGTAAGTTACGCAACCTCAACTTCATATACTAAACTGTCTCTGCACTAAACATTCGCAAGCTGTTTATGCGACATTCGGTGCGACACAAACGTGACAGCGATAAAATGAAATCAGAGATTAGACGCGAAAGCCCAGCTTTTTGCTTCCGTAAACACTTCTACGAAATGTGCTGCAAACACAAACAGATAAACGAGCCGCCATTAATAGCCACCAGGTCTCCTTGGACTGACCTTGCTGAACAAGTCATACAAAGGCTAATCAACAGGAATCGTATTTCAGCAATCAGCGTGTGTGTGTTCTGAGCCGCAAATGATATGCCCTAAAAGGCAAAGCAGAAGGTTTGTATTCTGAACTATTTTCAGAATATAAATTTTGCATTTTTTTTAATTTTTGCCAATTTTACGAATGGTTATCGCCCACTTTATTAGCTCAGTGAAATTAGAAGACTGTGTATATTAATTACTATGTAAAATCTACATATAGTTATTTATCATAAATAAAAATAATGGCTACAGAGATTGAATGAAACATATTATACATGTTTATGATATAGTTACAAACACATACAAACATTTAAACATTTAATTACAAACTTATTACTTAAATATATTATAAGCAATATATTTATAATAATAATAATAATAACACATCTATGCTCCTTTTTCTTTTTTTGTTTAAAGTGAAAATTTTGCTAGTATTTTGCGTACTGTTATACAAATAACTTTACTATTTACATAAGTGCTTGTTTACATAAGTTGCGAGATTGAAAATAAACATGTTTGCAATATTATAGCTATTCACTGTAATGTGAGAAGTTATCTTTTACGCTTTTAAGAGCAGTCAGTATTAGCTGCTTATTTCAATACAAAAAATCTTCCGAATCGGAATCAGTCTACAAGAATTAAACCATTTCCTCTTGAGGCAATGCAGTTTTTCTTTAGGTAAAAAAATTGATCGGCTGCAGGATTGAACCCGCGGCTCTGGTGCTTTTAAAGTCACACAAATCCAGTAAACTGCTACACAACCACCAGACAGAAACTTACTGGACTACGCTGAATTGCTAACGGGAGGTGAACGGGCGGGCGGCGGCGAGTGCGACCCTGCTCCACCGCCTCCACTACCGTGATGGCCGCCGCCACTCCCTCCGTGATGTCCGGAATTGTTTCCGCGAGACTCCGCGTTATTCTCCGAGTTTGGCGGATGGACTGGCAGAAATCCTCGCTCTAAAAAAGTCAAGTAAATAAACCCATTTAAAGCATATAGAACATTTTCTGCATTTAATTTCAATTTAAACCTCTTTTACTAATACTTTCATATTAGTAAACATAAACATAAACATATGCATAGTATAATTTATTAAAGAATTATAGAGCCAAGGTGTTGCAAACAAGTCATTTGCTGCGCTAGTCTAGACACCACTTTAATTTAACTAATTATGTATTAATATGAAATACAGCAAAAGAGCAAAACGGTTGTAATAAATAAAAAGTATAAGTTAATTAAAGCAAAAGAACGCAACAAAATAATAATATCAATAATCAATCTATATACCAAAGCAGTATTCAATACCAAATGAAACGTAATTAGGATTATATTTATAGTGGCATAACTAAATCGTGCGCGAAGTCTCCTTTTCGTTTTAAAAAAATAATCAAGCACGTATTTATAATTTAATCCATAATAATAATAATAATGACAACGACGACGATGACCACAACAGCAACAACAACAACAACAACAACAGCAACAACAACAGCAGCAACAACAACAACAACAGTGACACAATTATTCAATTAATGATAATAAGCGAAAGAGAACAAGCAAAAATCAAAATTTTGTGAATAATAGTAGGCGTAAATTACGGTATATATGTATATGTGAAATATATATATACATATATATATGTGCGTGTGTGTGAAAGTGATTTAAACTATGCATAAATTTCACTAGTCTTCATGCAAATATAATGATAGTAAATAATAATGCAGCAAACAATGTAAATGAAATGAATTCAGCAAAAAAAAGTTAAAATTGACGGTTGGAATACATAATGATAATAATATGTATAATTGAACTGCACCATTTAGAAAATTTCTCTATGAAACTCATATTCCATTCATTGTTTTAAGCTACATCCTTTTGATTACTTTCAAAAAATAGCCAGAACTATAAAAGTTTCGCGATTTACGGGGCCTCAAGGGTAAAATCAATCAATAATGCCCACCTACCAGGTTAATGGTTTGCTTCTTGTAAGACGACACTAAAGGTTGAAACTTGCTGCGCAAACAAGTTTCTGAAAGGCATTTTTTTCCAAAAGAATCTAATAATATTGCCTCCTACAAGGTACTTTATCCAGCTCAGCAGAGCTGACAACTACACGCTAATGTACGTGATGCACTCTGTTGTTATGCTTGTATGTACATTAACACCCACATTAATTATTAATTATTGTCTACTGCTAATGATTAATTAAAAACTTCATAACGGAAATTTTGCAAGGCATGCAAAGTTTTAAAAAGAAAAGATCAAAAACACACCCACACACCACATTTTGTAACTCGTTTTGATAAATTATTCACATGTCATTACAGCTATGATTATTATTGCCGTGACTATCAGCGCCACAGTCATCATCATAACCATTTTTCTTCATCATCATCTTCGTCTCGAACATGATCATCTGTACTATACAATGTCAGACAATTAAACAGAGATTGTCTAAATTTCTTCTCCTCTTTCGACACAATAGTGTGCATTGTAATCTATAGTTTATAGTAAGAACAATGTATTCTATGGGTCACGTGAAAATAGGTTACATAAATTTTGTTTCCACACTTGACTGTTTCAGATTTCAATTTTAATTTCAATTTCAATTTATGTGAGTTAACAATAAACTACAGTTTTACAATAGATTTAGCAGACGATAGTACATAAAATAGCTATTACCAATGTGTGCGTTCATCAACTTATTAACTTAAACAACGACATTAAATTTTGTATGTTTTAGGGAGACCAAGGAAGCCATAGCTTATAGGGGCCACAAAGATTAGGAACTGAGTGTGTGACGTGTCTTGATCTTGATCTGGTGCTACACAAACCACCCCAACCCCCCAATATTACCACTAGAATCTTTACAACCATGCGTGTTTAAATGATGATTAAGCTGATAAAACCCTAATCTTAAGCGAGTATGGTGTGTACGGTACGGAATTTTACCAAGAGTTAAATATCCGGACTGTTTACGAAACCGATGTAATTCTTCAAATAAAATCAAAATGACTTACATAATTATTATAGTTATACTTGACTGAACTGTTGTTATAAGAATAATTTAAAACTGCCTGTCAGGTAGGGATAAGGGTTAATATTAACTCTTTCTATTTCACTAGTATATTACGACCGACATCAGAACAATGTCCATTAAAGGTGTTTGCAATGACAGCATGAATGATTAAATTATTATTGATTTTTAGCTATATTTTCTTGCGTTCGAATGCATAATTTCTAGGTTTATTCGAAACCGGTCGGCAATAAATTCCAAATATGCCCTGAATTAAAAGGAATCACAATCTCCCAAACTGGAAGCAAACATTCCCAGTAAGCGCTGGATGGAAAGGAGGTCAAATCACAACTGCCCAAATGGAAAGGAAACATTTTAAGTATGTCCTGGACTGGAAGGGAGTTGAACACAACCTCCCAAATGGAAAGCAAACATTTTAAGTATGTCCTGGACTGGAAGGGCGTTGAAACACACCTCCCAAAATGGAAAGCAAACATTTCAAGTATGTCCTGGACTGGAAGGGAGTTGAACACAACCTCCCAAATGCAAAGCAAACATTTTAAGAATGTCCTGGACTGGAAGGGAGTGGAACAACACCTCCCAAATGGAAAGGAAACATTCCAGGTAACTGAATAACTCGGATTTTCAAAGCTAAATCAGCTTCAGAGTGCAGCTTTAAGGAAAGGTAACGAGATGCGATGCTGGTAAGCTGCCAAAAATTTTGCGGGATCTTAATGTAAACACAAAGGAAAGACATTATTCAAGTTACACAAAGACACAAAGACCTCTATGGCGATATCATTACAAATCTCCTTGATAACAATAATGGTACTGTGTCATTTATGCTTATTCTTGGCACAGCTTTTACGCTAATGAGCGCCGCATCAGACCTTCCAAAGTCACAGAATGTTACCGGGAAGCTAGTAGTTACTGAAGATTATGATGAACCTAATGAGACTGCATCAATCGGCTCAAAAAAACATGGCCTGGGCTGCGTAGGTAATTAATTACATGTACGCACACAAACAAAGAGCAATTAGGTAGAGATGTCAGTTAAGACGGATAAGTAGGGCTAGCAATTTCTAAGCATGAAAAATGGAACGTCGGGTGTCAGCTACTTTAGAAACAAGGCTAAATTTCGTCAAACTAGAATTGAAGTGTGCAGGTTGGCATCAACTATCACTGCTAAAGAAAATTTTTGGGTTTCGCGCTTATGACAAACTCCAAAGAAGCTGATTATTTCGCCGTGATGCTGGTTCATGGAATAAGAAACACTGTCATTCAATCAGTGCAAGGCAAACAATGTGTAATAAATTTTCATGAAAACTTTTGACTCTCTGGCAACCGTAAACACATATCTATTTACAGTTAGCTTATTACCACTATTTCGGGAGCAGCAAACAAGGAGTATACAGAATTTACAAGCATTATCGCCATAATTTCAGGAGCAGAAAGCAAAGATAATGTAAAATGTTCATGCATTATTGACTGACTATTAGTGAATGTGTTTGTCATTTCACGCTGTTTTAATGTTGTGCACAATGTCTTTGTTGTTGCTGTTGTTTCGTGGCAAGGTGTGGGTGGCGTCGAGTGGTGTGGTGGGTGTAGAGTTGGGTGATTTTTTTTAATATTGTGGTGTTACTATACGTCACTTTTGTAGAAAAACCGTTGAATGATTTGTAAGAAAAAAACAGATGGGAATCACCCGAAACATGGCATGTTACTAAATTTTGTACATTTTAAAAATACAACCAGTTTATATAGGCAGAGCCTATTATGCACTAATCAAGTAGATAACAGAAACCAAATAGGTAATGAATAAGCAGACAAGTAAAGAAATTGATACAGTAACCTATGCACTAATTGTGTATTTACAAAAAGCCAAATGATTACGCAGACCTGAAGAAAAGAAATTGATACAGTAACAAATAGCTAAGTGTTTGAAAACAAAGTTAAAGAAATTGAACTGTTTTGTACATTAAGAAAAGGGTTATTAAGGTACATAGATAAATTTTCTATTTTTAATAAGTCCTAGTTATTTGTAGCTCTGTTAAAAATTATTTTAAAAATACAAGCAAGTAACACGGATGTGTGTGTGTGTGTGTGTGCGTACGTGCATGTCTACGTGCGTGTGTGCACACTTGTGTGGAAAGCGAATTGAACAATGTTTCGCATTCTGGAGTCATTTTCCAAAAGATAGATGCACACGTATGACTTTTGATTGGAAAATTGTGAAGGACAATTTTTATGTATAACTGTACAGTTAACGAGGTGCTCAATAGACGGCAGCACTTCAACAGATCAGTATAATTAGCATTGGAAGGAAGAGCAAATAACGCCACTGGCATTGGGTCTACTTCACTACAACAATACTGATTCATGGACACAGAAAACATAATGTAACCAATTAATTTGGTAATTCAAGTCTTGCGAATGTCTCTCGAGGAGTCAAGGGCAGGAATGGTGTAACACGTGGAAACCAGCACTGTACCGTTTTAGACAAGATATTGTTTGAAACTCATATTCCACTTACTAGAATGCGCAAATGATTAAAACTTTTGATGCTTGACAATTGGGTGCATTCGATCAAGCAGAGGCACGAGTTGTGTCTCTTAAGACTGCTCTTGATCAGGGAATACAACGCGAGATCCACATTGTCTTGGCCTTGATCAAGCAAGTGCCAGTTTTTGCTCATATCGTTTGTGAACTGGAACAACGAGCCAGGTCTTACCGTTTGTTTTAGTAAGGGCGAAGTTTAGTTTTAGCTTTAAACTGCCTGCAAGGTCTTTATTTTTTGTGAAGTTTTGTTTCTAATAACCTCCGTTTTCTGTGCTGTCGATCAACAGAGAACTAAGAAGTTGACACATAGCGCCATCAGCCAAGTATTTTGAGAAACAGTTATATTTTAGAAACCTTAAGATCTTTTTCAGATGGCTATAAACAGAATAGACTGTATCCATATTTATACTATAAACTACCGTTTACAACACATTTGGTCAACAAAATTAAGCTCATAATTGCACTTATAGTACAAACACACATACATACCTTCGGTAAGTAATGCCTCTTCTGCTCCGGGCGGTATCAACCCCGCCATAAAAGCGTAATCTACCTCCTCCATCGTGATGAAAGGTTGCGTCCAGCGCGGTATGGGGGTGGAACGAGGCGTGGTACGAGGCGTTGTAACGGGAGACGTAAACAAGCTGATCGTAGTTGGGCTGATAACACCACTCATGGCGGATAAAGGCATTGGACTGATACTGGGGTATGTGAAAACCTGAAATGAAAAATAAACATTGTTGTGTTCAATTGATATAAAAAATGCAAAAACACAACTTGGAAAATTGGCACAGTTGGTTAACCTGAGCAAAAATAAAGATTGTTGTTAAAGTTACGCAGTACAGCAAATTACTTTTAATTTACTACAATGCAGTGTACTGTCTACTTTAATTAATAATTCTAAATTAGTGTTCACAAAAAATCATGAAATATTTTAGCTTAACACACACAAAGATGGTACTTGATTCTTTTTAAGTCAAATTCGAGTGCTATAGATGCATTTCAATGCTTGGAAGAGGATATTTTTGAAACCAGCATATTCTTGACACACATTTTACAATTGTATACCTTTACTACTGTGCAAGTTTAAAATTTTCACTGAATACCTTCTAAACATGAATCTTTAGTCTTTTTAGAAATATCAAATCGGTAGTACGGAATCTGTCTAATACGCCAACAAATTTTAAACAACCCAATAAAGAATAAGCAAATAACAATTTTAGAGTTATTTTAACAACTTAATATGAAAATGTACAAAGGCATGAAAATCAGCATCTTTACAGTCATCCTCCAGAAGGTATCACATTCATTCAACTACTAGTTCTGCCACCTAGTGATCATAAACACAACTAATAATGTACAAGTAAAAACTTACACCGGAAGGCTGGGGATGTATGTGAACGAAACCAACTTCTCGGCCGATTGTCCCAAATGGACTGGACATGACCGTTCGACTAAATGGCGGCGTTCCCGGACTTGTAGTGGTAACTGAAGTAATAAAAAAAATTTTTGTTAATGACAGCCTCTCAAAATCAACTTTTTTGAAGTGCTCTGACCATGTTCATTGGTTTTAGCTAACCTAACGACAAAAATCGTTAGACACACACCATTTTACCAACATTTATTTTCGAACAAAATGAATGTAAAAGCTTAATGGAGGCATAGCTGAGCAGCTGGATTTAAAAGTTTTTTACTGTTTTGTTTGCAGTCATAGTCAGCATGTCTACATAAGCACAACAGACTCGATTTTGTCAATCTATGTGTGTGAAACATTGAGGAATCAGTATTTTTATAACCTGAGACTCGATTTTGTCAATCTATGTGTGTGAAACATTGAGGAATCAGTATTTTTGTAACCTCAGACTAGATTTTGTCAATCTATGTGTGTGAAACATTGAGGAATCAGTATTTTTGTAACCTCAGACTAGATTTTGTCAATCTATGTGTGTGAAACATTGAGGAATCAGTATTTTTGGAACCTCAGACTCGATTTTGTCAATCTATGTGTGTGAAACATTGAGGAATCAGTATTTTTATAACCTCAGACACGATTTTGTCAATCTATGTGTGTGAAACATTGAGGAATCAGTATTTTTGTAACCTCAGACTCGATTTTGTCAATCTATGTGTGTGAAACATTGAGGAATCAGTATTTTTATAACCTCAGACACGATTTTGTCAATCTATGTGTGTGAAACATTGAGGAATCAGTATTTTTATAACCTCAGACTAGATTTTGTCAATCTATGTGTGTGAAACATTGAGGAATCAGTATTTTTATAACCTCAGACTAGATTTTGTCAATCTATGTGTGTGAAACATTGAGCAATCAGTATTTTTGTAACCTTCAGTTTTAGCATGAAAGAACAATTCAGTAAATGTCAAAGACCACAAGCACAGTCATCAAGAAGTAACAAAAAACTAAAGCAATTCAGGAAGCATTCCTGTCCCAGAAAATTGGAAAACCACTGTTCCGGCCGAGTGTTATCATTCTAGACAAATTTCACTGGTGTTAAATATGAACAAGTGAACATACTTGACCCAGAAGGCACACCAGTGGGTGATGTAGGCTCCTGTGTTATTGGCATGTACCATCTAAGCATACTCTGCATCACATCATTATACACGTACTTGGCAGCCTGCGTGGGTGTGGCTACAGGGGGCGGAGAATGCTGTTCATGTGAAACCGGAGGAAACTGATCCTTCTTCGGCGAATCATATTTCGATGAGGACTGTGATGGCGGCGGCGGCAGAGGAGAAGCAGTTTTCTCAGGCTCGGATGTCGCAGATGTTGCCTCCGTCTTGCCGCCGGGTTGCTCCGCCTGGTCTTCAAATGGCGACGTTCTCAGGTCCGGGGTCGAGCGTATGATGGCAACAGGGCGTGCCATTGCTTGTCGGGGTGGCGGTGGAGGCAACATGTCCGGATAAAACTGTGCCAGCTTTGACGAACGGGGTGAATTTGACTAAAATGAGAACAAATAACAAGATTTATTCAGACATTCGGTCCTTTAATGCAGATTTGCTTCAAATTACTGAATAAAATCTGACATATTTTGCACTACAAGATTTATTAAAACAGATTTAATTTTTATTTATTTTTTATTTCTATTACGAAAACACCAAACAACAATACTATATAGCAATATACATTATGATATTATTTTATGCATAATTACATTGATTTCATAATAAAATTGACATGGCATGATATCTATATAAATTGTTGCTTGCATTATAGTCAGAAGCGTGACTTGTGTGACTATAATGCAATTAATGGTGCTGGTGTTAGAGTGCAAGAAAGGGAAGGTAAAAAATGATGGAATGATAGTGGTGAGCGCAGGAGATGAGAATTAGTAGGATCAGGTTAGTGAAATGATGTGAATGAGAATAAATATGAGATTGCTATTAGGACATCACAAAAATATATCAACATTTATGAACAGAAGTAAACAATGGGCCATTTTATCACTTACCGTGAATCTGAACATGCGTCACATACTATACAAGCTTAATCTTTAATATGAATTTAGGAATGAAGTTTTCAAACTTTTTTTGATCTTGGTAACGACGAAATTGACAGTGCTATATTGACAGTAACTAGTTCTTGATAGTACTAATTCTTTCTATAAATATTATTTCGCATTTGTACATAAAAAATGAATACATCTGTATTAGATCTAGTAAAATTTGATGTAGAGATGCCACTTTCTAAAACGCTTTCAACTAAATTTACTATGCTTATTGAAAAAAAATAAAAAAACAACATAAAATAAACAAAAACAAGAAACATTTGTCAACACACATAGTGAAACAGACAAATGGTACTTGCTAAATTACAGAATACGAAAGATGGTAATTTTTTTATTTTTCCACAAAAAATTTAAAATTAACCCTTAGCTGACGAAACTGAGGGAAAAATTACCCAGGCTGTGTTTGTTCACATTTGTATATTGACGCAAATTATCAAATTAGTAGTTATTAAATATTTTTCAATTTGTTATGCAACCACAACTTGTTTTTGTTGAAAACTATTATTCATGCGTTTTTATAAAGCACGAGTGTCGGATGCTACCTGATGTGGGGTAACTTGCTATCCCTCTTGGTCTGTTACACAAGCAAGTTCTTTGAGTTTACATAGTGGTATTTTTCTTTCTGGCAACACCATTGTGTTTACCTTGGCAACCAAGAAGTACTGCAAACTTCCAATTGCAGCCAGCAGTTCTGCAAAGTGATTTTTCTAACGACCTGCTGATGAAATTTCATATGAAATTTGTGGTCATTTTTCATTTTGTAAAATGGCGGCAACTTTTGCTATACAGGTGACTAAGGTTGAGGCTGATGAAGACGGAATTTTAGAAAATCCAGTAAGTGAAGATGAAGTGGATTTCTCGGAATTAAACAGTGAACATCACTAGTCTATTATGTCACAAGACTTGATAAATCATGCAAAAACAATATAGCATAAGCAATATATTGCAGTGGTGGAACGCTTCTTTGTATTCTTCCTACCTCATATATCTACGAGAACTTGACTCAGAATTTGTTTTTGCACTAGAGGGGGTACCTCGATTGCTAGTTGGTCATTCTGTCCAGTTTGAAACATATATTAAGCATGATTTCCATGGGGTAATTTCTTACCCTGCTTGGTCTTTATTGTATAGGTTTTACATGTCAAATGTAGACCTGCGTTAACTCAAATGTAGATTTAGGTAATTCAAATGTGTCTCGGTGACTCAAATGTAGACTTAGTTAGTTCAAATGTGTTAACAATGATTTTCAACAAATCTTAAGCGCTTTTGGTAAATCAAATGTAGAAGCATGTCAAGTCAAATGTCCTGTGTCTACATTTGACTTGTAAAACCTACAATATAAAAACGCCATGCTCGGCTAAGGGTGAAGATTGCTGCCAATATTTTTCAAATAACCGACAATTAAAAATTTCAGAGAAAAAGCTCTTGAAAATCTTGTATGGGCCATGGGGTTTCATTGCACAACAATAGTCGTTAATTTCTTCTGGCACACTATGATAAAATGGCATCACCTAGTATCGAGTGCACGCTTGCTGTATGGCTGTATATTTAACAGTAGTAAATTATGAAATGATTATTTACCCGTCCGTCCACCTTTGAACTATTATTGATCAAATGCATGTGCTGTTCGCTACTATTCGACGCTCTTTCGCGGTCCTAAAATGCAAGAAAAATAATGAAAAGGTGTGTAAACAAAAAGTATCAGCAAAAACGCGCACGGGAGGACAACCGACGAAACAAACCAGTGAACTAACCAGTCGGTATCATTCAACTCCCGTCGGAGTTAAAATGCACAACATAACACGTATTATTACCAAACAGTTCTCTATGTTAAAAGAAAAAAGTAATAAGAATACTTAATAAAATACCAACCTGATTACAAACATCGGTGCGTTCTTCTTGGCATGCCACATTGACAAAATCTCTTAGCACACCAATGTCATGATTGCCGGGTTCGTTTCTGGCTGGTTCGTAATAGTGAGGAAGCTGTGCAGGACTCTGATGTTGTTGCTGCTGCTGCTGCTGCTGTTGTTGTTGTTGTTGTTGTTGCTGATGCTGTTGCTGCTGCTGTAATTGCTGCTGGAGAACAGACACTGCAATTATAAAACGACAATTGTTAAATAATTCGAAATAATACAAAATGCAACTACAAATCAGGCAGATGCATTTGCTTTACAGGACGGTCGAAATTCTGCAAGTGATGGGGATCATCTCTGCTTAATGACATGAGATATCTCACACTTTATTTGAGTATATGCTTGATGACTTCTACTGCGTGTGAATGTTATCTAAGCCGTCTTGTTTCATCTGATGCTACATCTTATAGGGTTATTGATTTCTCTGTTTGTTGCTGAAGTATTTCCTGCTTTTTGTTTTGTACAAACTATCGCCACTAGGACATTGACTTAGTAACTGCTTGTGCCAAGCGGTACCTCATTAATGTCACCCCTAGTTAAAAAACTCTCCTGATTCAGTGAAGCGGTTTGCTGTTTAAAAAAGGTAATGAAAAAGCTCACACAGAGGCAGTAACTTTTGGACAGTCACTTTGTAAACACTCTGTCTTTCGTGTACTCTTGTTTTTGGTGAAACAGGCTTTAAACGGCTTCAAAGTTTGGCTAATTGGAAGAAGTTATCTGTTATCATTCATACCTCTTATCAAAGTGTTATGATTGGAATAGTTAAAACAGAAAAGTGATTATCTTAAAATAAACAGACTTTAACTCTAAACATGCAGTTCAGTGTATTTTTACCATTAGTATTTTTGCTGGAAGAGAACCATTACAAAACAACACAATAACAGGATTATCAAAAACTTCATGCGACCATCAGCCTAATATAATGCTCAGTTACATTTTAATAACTACAAAAACATGTATTTTTACGAAACACATTTTCACTGGACTTCAGAAACAGCTGACACTGATTTTTAAACAAGGTACGACATGGATTTACACAGCTTTTTAGACACCCTGATATTTGATTTTCTGAATAATATTCACCATGGTGTTCCAAATCTCAGCATAACAACTATGTCATTACCTTACAAAGTTCAGCAAAAAGATGTAACACTATACCTGAGATTTAAATATTATGCCTGCACATGGAGATTGCTAAACTTTTGAGTAAACTGTGAGGCAAACTATGGGTGCCACGTTATAAAAAAAACTTGATTCGATCGTATGACAAAAACAGCTCTTACACTTTTGAAATATTGTTCTATATGCAGGCTAGCTATCTCGCTCTGTGCATGCATGGCATTCACTATACAAGGATTCAGAACAAGTATTAAGACATGCAAAAATATATTTTGTAGACACATTTTAGTTGGCGAAAAATGTTCGTGTTTTAAATAAATCAAAGAATACTTCACCTTAATTTAGGTTGCTAGAAATTAATACAAAACCAGTCGGGTACTTACTTTTACGAATACTGCAACGTTCTAGTACCGTTTCTCGCACAGGAGGAGACGTAGACGATGCAATGACTCTAGCCGATCCGTCCACTCTTGTCGGAGCTTCGTAACAAGGACCCTGCCCCGATGTCTGCATCTCGTGTTTGACTAATCTAGATTGTGCTACGTGCGGAGAGGGCATTCCAGCCGGACTGTTTACTCCTTGCACTGTAAATGAAATATGTTTATACTGCAAATGACACTGTTTAATTCCATCAAAATGGCCTGATAAGCTGGAAACTTGTGAGCAGTGAACTAGCCAGAGAAGCCTGTTATTTGTTACGAAGAACACGGTGAGCAAGGCAGTGACAGTCATGTTTGGTTATGAGTCACATTCCCTTCCCCCTTCTGCTACTGACCTCATGAACAAGAAAAATGTTTCAATCAAATTATTTGTTAACCCAGGAGCACGAGCGTAACAAGACTTCACAACGCCCTATGCCGATAGTTCTATTGTTCTGCTCATTTTTATTGTGAATTTATACTTGTTTATGTAATGAGCAGATTAGACAATTACTTGTTGTGTATTAGAAACACTATTAGCCTAATTTCTATGTGGTCATTATTAATTTCATGTTATGTATTTGCATAGTGCTTATATTCAAGCAGACTGCGCAACTGTTTGTTGCGTAATATCTTGCATCTGTTCGTTATGCGGCACTTATATAAAAGCTATGATCGTTAACTGCCTGTGGTGTGTTAGAAAATGTGTCCTTCGCATGAATATGAAAGTATACACATTTTACGAGGAGAATAAGAATCTTGGCACTCTAGGCTATAACCTAGTTAGCCTATTGGTTAATATGCCCCTGTCCAGGAGTGTATAAAAACATTAACATGTTGGCCTCAAACAAATTATATCGCATAATGTTCAAAATCACGCAAAAGTTTACCATGTTCACCGGCTTCGCTATGCCAGCTGGAATGGCTTCCCACGCTGGTCGGTGATTTACCGTAGAAGCTCCTCCGGTCTGGCTCCTCGTCGCCGACGCTGTGCGTGCTACGAATGTCGTCATCAACGCTAGACATGGAACCGACGGTCGTCGTGCGACGTCGTTTCACCGGGGGACTGCTGTGTGGGAGCGAGTAACGCTGTCCCGAACCTTAAAGTACAAGAAAACCCTGCACTTACACTAAGCTTAAAAAATTCATCTGGAAATTTTATACCACTTACATACTAGCTTTTGTATGCATGGCGTGCGTCGGCCGTAACGTTGTATAAAACGTGTAAATTTAAACTCCCGCAATGACCGTTAGGCGCAGCCATCTTAATCGTAGGTCGCTCGAAACAAGTTTAGAAAACATTAAGTAAAGTTTGAAAAAATATTCAGAGCATTCGTAGCACACATGTTATTAAGTAAAATTTTAAATTACTCTATCTTGTCAATAAGATTAAAAATATGTTTTTGGCTAGTGAATGGAGCACCATGGAGGGTGAGTCAGCGACATTTTACCAACTGGCACAAACATTTCAAATTATTAGTTTAGTTACACAAGTCTTTTTAGCAGGTGAGTACTAAGTAATATAGATTTGCACGGAAAGTTTTTTGAGTCATAATTTAATATTGCTGTAAAGTAGTATAAAGTTTTAAGGCGATTTTCTGAAACTTACTCTGAAAACGTGCCCCTTTTCTGGTCCTTTAAGAACAGATGTAAAAGATTTAAGCATGTAAGTTAAAACAAACAGTACACAGCAAAAGCTACATAATAAAACAATCTAACATTTATAATTGAATGTTAACAACATTTAGTATGTAGAATTATAATAATTGCACTGTTTAGGTTACTAATGCACTTTTAGAACAGAATAACACAAATATGTACAGTTTTAATGCTTTAAACTAGGTAAAAAACATTGTTGATAAAATAAAAAATGGCTGTGAGAAAGGTAAAAAAATTGTCATTGAAACGAAACATGCGCCATTAAGTGAGAAAAAGGTGTCAAATGTCCAGCTTCGTTAAAACGAAACGTCGTTACACGGGGAGTCATTAAGCGAGGACTTACTGTATATTTCTTGGACATCGTACCGACAAGATGTAGAAATTGTGCATGACTTACTTGGCGTTCCTCCAATATTTATCACTAACGGTTGATCAGAAGGGAAATTAGGACTATCTTGTTGGACAGATCTCTCCAACTTCACCGAAGAATGAGGTACTCCATTAACGTAGCCTAGCACCGAAGCTGTAATATTGAACAGTAACATTAATGTAGCAATAATGCTGTAACACAGATTCATAGCATTAATACAAGATAGCACCAATGCTGTAACACAGATTCATAGCATTAATACAAGATAGCACCAATGCTGTAATACAGATTCATAGCATTAATACAAGATAGCATCAATGCTGTAATACAAATTCACAGCATTAATACAAGATAGCACCAATGCTGTAATGCAGAAATACAGCATGAATGCAATATAGCACTAATGCAGCAATACAGAAATACAACATTAATGCAGCATAGCACCAATGCTATAATACAGATTTCATAGCATTAACGCAATACAGCACTGATGCTGGAATACAGATTCCCAGCATTAATGCAAGATAGCACCAATGCTGTAATACAGAAATGCAGCATTAATGCAAGATAGCACCAATGCTGTAATACAGAAAGGCAGCATTAATGCAAGATAGCACCGATGCTATAATACAGAAATAGAGCATACGTCAACCTAGCGCCAATGCTAATGCCAATGCCAATCCTAGAGTAAAATTCACAGAACTACCGGTAATTTAAATCCGCACTGATGCCCTAATGTTCACTGCCGTAATATAAACTCAGTATTAAAGTAACTAAAAAAACACTATAATGCAGAACAGAAGCATTAAACTTGCCTAGCATCAATGCTGTTAAATAGAATCACAGCCACAACAGGATCCAGTGCTAACGCTGTGGGTACAGAAGCACAGCAACACCCCAACATAGCACTCACTCCATAACACAACAGATTTTTGTGTTAAAGTGCCCACGATAAAGTGCCATAATCACATTTATAAACAACAAGAAAGTGCAAACACTTCTTTAAGGTTCATAACGTAAATTATAAAGCTCATGTGAAAGTTTTCAACCGAGTCCACCAATCGAATCAGCTGCTCTACTTCCCTTTTCAATAAACTCCCCCCCCCCCCGATGCTCATAAAAAATCTTAAATTAATAACGACAAATATGCTCACTAAGATTATAGATATAAATTTGTTCAAAACATGACAAAGAATAAGATTTCCATTACCACAATTATAATGTAAGTTATTAAATTAAATGACAGAATCTCTTACAATTTGCGCTCCTTAGTAATTCCTGCGCGGTAAAGACTCCAGTCACGTGAATTCCACCATCAGGTAAAACTGGCACCATTGCTCGTCCGCTTGGACCTAACCAATGCATACAAATTCTCATACAGTAGGCACAGTTCATAAGACACGATTAATAGAATCAGTCGCTTTATTCAGTCAAAAACACCTGGTATGAGATGCTCCTATTTAAATGCATATAAAAACTGTTGCTAATTGACTCAAATAATTCTGCATAATTGATTCAATATTTTTGTTCCATGTGCTTCAATAAGACCATCAAAAGCATCACAAGTACTGCCTTGCTGCAGTACTCAGATACCACCACTCCTGCACTTATGCTTCAAAAATAAAGAGAAACTGAAAATGACAAGTGTGAGACAGCTTTCAACAGAGGTCAACGTAAACGAGCAACCGATTTTGTGATGAAATATCATTCTACTTTGATTCGAAATGAAATTTTCTTGACTCGCGTCACATTTGAGACTAAATTTTACAGTTGTATCCCGGGAACATAGATGTGACCATGCGAAACACTTTTACCTGTGCAGCATCTCAAAAGAGTTAATTTTTACAGAAATGTGCATGCAATTTTTCACAGACACCTTGTCACGATAAACAATTCACATTTTACATAGACAACTTTTTAGGCAGCATTACGAATTATAGTCTTATCTGAACATTACTCAATTTTGTGATAACTTTTAAAATCTTTTAAGCTTAGCACTGTTTACAATTTATATAATTTTATGATTTTAAGAATGATTAATTTTGTAATGACTGTGTACATAATTGTAAAGCACATCGAGATCTCCAATGTCATGCGCTCTACAAATAACAAGTAATAAATGAATGTTGGTGTCAAGCAATTTAATCTAGCATTCTATAATTATTTGTATTCTTTTCGTATTTTTACAAGCATGCATTTCCTGAAAGTGTTTAAAACAAAGCCAGCCTTAGCCATGTGACCTAAGCTTTAGTAGTATACGCCACCTATCAATCACACTTGTTTCTTACACGTAGTTACATTTTCTGTTGCCGCTATGCTGATCATGCAGTTTGGTGATACTTGCATTGCTTTGTCTATTTTGTTACAATTTAACAGTCACTAGTTGTATTTTCAAGCCATAGTTGTCACCAGTAAATGTAAGTCACCATCTAGTTTAATAATTAGTTAAAAGCTTAAATTGGTTAGAATTGCTCCAAATCTCTAGAATCATAAAGTAATAATTTGTGTTTCAGTCTTCTTAAATCTAACTTTTCATTTTGTCTAAATAGTAATAAGCTTTAGCACATTCTTAAGCACTTTTTGTGATCTGTTATTTTAATAAATTGCAGGTCTATCGCACAGTTCAATACTGATTTTTGCCGTTTCTTTGCCTGGACTGGGCGCATCCACAATGAATATCTGCACTAAAATTGATAACAACAAAGTAAAAAAATTGTAGTTTATTTCAATGAAAAATGCAAGCATAGCTGCTGTACAATGTTGACAACAAAACCTTCAATGTGAATGCCATATTAGGAAATAACACGTTAGTCAGCTCAAAGATTGCCTAATTGGTCCTACAGGTCACGTACGTAATAACAAAATGTTGAGTGATTTAACGCATTTTATAGAACAGCTCGTGCAAGAATGAAATCCTCTCTTTAACACTTACTTAACATTTCTTCATCATCATCAGTATTATGATGTACACCATCGCTGTGGACATTCGGCCGCTCTAAAAGAAAAAACAAAACAGCTTAATAACCTCTACAGAAACCATCAAAAGCCACAATGCATGTTCACACAGCATTAACACTTTCACGCAAGTGACGGAATGCGGTAGACTGTCGCCCACGCTCAGTCACCCAGGTCTGTTTATTTCACTGCTACAGCCATGCAAAACATTGTAAAAAAGTTTAACAGCTGTGGGATTGGGGTTGCTTTGCAACAAGTAACCAGCCAATCAGCATCTGAAGCCATGTGCATTCCATAATACAGTACTGTAAGGTATGTTTCCACACAAAATCACTTGTAGATCGTTGATGAAACATGTGTTTAGTTGATTGTTCTGCATTAATATAAAATGATTGCATGTTATGGATTAGTTTTGTGTCGTTTGTGAAAACTGATTTCTAAATATAAATACATGCTTCTTTATGAGGGTGTGCATGAATGTGTATAAATAAACTAATATTTAATATTAGTACTCAATAACGAACAACTACGTGTTTTTTTAGAAGATTCTCTTTTAGTAACACACCACAAGAAGTTGTTGTCAACTGTGCAAAAGTCAATGCGACCCAGTTAAAAAGCAACAACATAGGGTTAAACAAGTTATACATGTTTCAACACAATTCACTTGTTATACATACAAGTGTAATAGACTGATTTGAATGAATAAATTTAGCACTTGATAACCGACTTTTTAAAAAAGCCCACCTACTAACACAAACTGTATATACAGTATATATAGTTTAGCCCACACTTTTTTAGAATCTAGACTGTGCTGTACGATGTATTTAAAAACTCTGTATGCTCATGAGAATGTTAAAAAAATTAAAACCAAGTCCTAATGCTATATCAATTCTAAAAAGCTAAACCAAAAAACCATTGGTCTAAACCACTTAGAGAATATTTAGCTTGAGGACTGCTGTAGCAAAGTGAAGTAAGAGGCTAACCCTTTGAAATAATATGCTACTTTAAAATATCTTCTCAACTTTGTGTCACAACTTTAAATTAATTAAAAGTAGAGTTTACTCTGTTCTACTCTACCATACTCTACTCTCTTGTCCTATTTTAACCTACTCTACCCGACCCAACTCTGTTCTTCATCAACTCCCAAAATGCCCTTTCACTCTTCTCCCCTCTCCTTTTTTTCTATTCTACTCTAACCCTATCCTACTCTCCTGTATACTATTCCACTCTACTCCTACTCTACTCTATGTTCTGTATCTTTCTTCTTCCTTTTCCTTGAACCCTAAGCTATCTTATTATTTTACCCTACTACACCCAATGCTCTACTCTACGTTGTTCGGCTCGGCTCAGCTCTGCTTTGCTCTACTCTGCTATGCTCGGCTCCAACCTACCTTACTGCCCAGTCTACTCTACTACACCTTACTCTACTCTAGGCTTTGCTTTGTTTTGCTCTACTCTACTCTACTGCCCAGTCTACTCTAATGTACTCTACTCTATTCTATGTTTTGCTTTGCTCTACTCTACCTTACTGCCTAGTCTACTCTATTGTACTCTAACCTACCTTACTGCCTAGTCTACTCTATTCTATGCTTTGCTTTGCTCTACTCTACTCTATTCTACTCTACCTTACTGGCTAGTCTACTCTATTGTACTCTGTCCTACCTTACTGCACAGTCTATTCTATTTACTCTACTCTATTCTATGCTTTGCTCTACTCTGCTATGCTCGGCTCCACTCTACCTTACTGCCTAGTCTACTCTATTGTACTCTACCCTACCTTACTGCGCAGTCTACTCTACTCTACTGTACTCTACTCTATTCTATGCTTTGCTCTGCTTTGCTCTACTCTACTCTATTCTACTCTACCTTACTGCCCAGTCTACTCTATTGTACTCTATCCTACCTTACTGCCCAGTCTACTCTATTGTACTCTACCCTACCTTACTGCGCAGTCTACTCTACTCTACCGTACTCTACTCTATTCTATGCTTTGCTTTGCTCTACTCTACTCTACTCCACTCTACCTTACTGCCCAGTCTACTCTATTGTACTCTATCCTACCTTACTGCCCAGTCTATTCTATTGTACTCTACTCTACCTTATTGCCCAGTCTACTCTATTCCACTCTACAGTACTCTACTCTGCCCTATTGCATACTTAATTCTACTCCACCTTGTTCTATTCAATGCTGTTATGCAGCTCTAACTCAGAATAAACTTACGTCGGCTTATAATGTAGTTTGACAAGTACAAGTCGAGCTCCCGCACAGAAATATTCACATGGTACGGATTGACGCAGAGGAAAGAATTCATACAGTAAGGTGATTTCTCCAAGCGTTCACCGTCCGTGCTCTCCAGTGGCACACCCTAAAACGATAATAACACATGTACACTTAAATTAATTATGTGGCCTGGTGTTAGTGCTCTTGTCTATTGACCATGTGGCCGGGTGTTAGTGCTCTTGTCTATTGACCATGCTGAATTCTGCCAGTTCTGCATTATTCAGTGCTACTTTACTTGCCCCTGCTCTGCTTTGAGAAAAGCTTGAAACAAAGTCAATTTAACATGATGTTCAATAGAAAACCTAGTTTACCAATAAGTCACAAAATGCCAAAAAAATACATTTTGATAGCAAACAGGGTTCCCGCAGAATTTTAAAATAAATTTCCCTGACTTTTCCATGATTTTTCCCTGATCAAATATTGATTTTCCATGACCAAGATAAGCAGAAATTGTATTACCAGTACACATATTCAAACATTTTTGTGTATCAACATGCATACATGTACTGATATATATAATGTGTCTACACAGTTGCAGTAGCGCTAACAAAATTACGCTAATACATTAAATAAACTTTTTTAATCCAATCTATTTTTGGAACAAAAATCGAAACTGGGAGCCTCCCATAGTAAAATTTTATTTAAACACGAATCACTGAAAAAGCGTTTGCAAAAACATCGGTTCACAGTGACTATTTTTTGCAACCCTTTCCGATTTCCCTGACTTTTCGCCCAATTTTCATCATTTTCACTGAATTTTTGTCAAATTATTTTTCCCTGACTTTCCAGGATAGCCTGCCCTTTCAAGAATTTCCAGGATTTTCCCTGACCATAAGAACACAATATAGCACCGATGCTGTAATACAGAAATACTGCATTCGAGCAAAAGCACTCAAAATACTAAATCAGTGAATGATATGTTACAACTTCTTAGTGACTCAGAGTGACTCACCCTAAAAAGTATAACCATGACCAGGTCCAAGCGCCACACCTTGTCTGCTTGTCGTAGACAGTCGATCCTTCGCATTTTGCCTTTTTGGTCAGCGTTGCTGAGTACACAAACATGTGGCATTTTACCTTAAATGAAAAACACTTAAAATATTAAAAGCAGCAGGAAGTACTTCAAACAGGTAAACCATTTAGCATAGCCCAACACCCTAATACTTTGACAAACTTTGCAATAAACTTTTAAAAAGCACTCCTTGTACAAAGACATCATGTTCACAAGCAAGTTTTCACTTCGCACAGGCTAAAACAGTGACAGTTCATAAGACACACAACTTGTGAAACAACCAACTTTGGAAGAACACGGGAAGAAAAGTTACAAAAGGGGAACACGTAAAACTTACAAATTTACTAATCAATATTGAAATTAAATAATACCTTGAATAGCGTGAACAAAATGCTCTCGACTCTCTTGAATTATGTCTTTGCGTAATTTCCCCAGTAACCGCGACGCCCACTTTTGTTTTACCTCATTTTTTTCACACTGTAAGCAAATAATTAAACAACTGTAGAATACATATCTAGCCACCTCATACAAGTATCCAGTAAGTCTGAATTCAATTTAATTCAGTTTTACTTCCCCAAATGCAAATAGATACAAAGACGACAAAATGGTGATAACAAACAGGGGCACACCAATTGGCAAGATAGGATTTGTAAACATAAGGGATACAAAACAATAACAGAACTACATTACTGTAATTGTTATGGATGTACTTAAACAGGAAATGAGCCAGCAAAGAAACAAAAAGTTTGATAATCATTAAAGCTGGGAAAATCACTGCTATCAAACTGCTCAGCTCTGGTAACAAGCTGAAATAAAAATTGGAAAAAAATCATCATAAAGGAATGAAACAAACTCACAAACAAAAGCAAACTTCCCACGAAAGAATAAAATGTAGGAAAATCTACACTGAACAAGGATATGACTACAATAACAAGTGGCTGTGTGGTCTTGCGTTTGCAGTGTAGGATGTAATCAAAAGTTCCCTGGTTCGAATTCAGACTACCTCAAGACTCTTTTACATATCCTTCATTTTAGTCAAGGATGTTTTCCAAAACTCACAATTTGTGATTTCACTTCATAATTAATGAATAGCTTTTTTTGCTGCATAACATGAATTTAGTGAGAATTTATGATTTAATGATAACACACTCGGTGCCAATCTTGTTCTTAATGCATGAAATGATACTACCATTATTAGGTACTTGCTTCGATAGAATCTCAAGTCTCTTTAAACCGACAATACCATTTTTCTCGTCACACAAATCACAACTGTCACTCTAAGAGGCTAGAAAACACTCTCTCTAAGAGTAATTAGTTAATATTATTAACGTTTTTTCGCATTCTTGTAAGTATGTTATGGATCTTGTCCTGTTTATCATTATGTGGATGCATTTATGGCAAACTAGCTTTGTTATTCTGGACTAATCTTTGGAGTTACCCGACATAATGTTATTTAATATTACAAAGTATTAGTCAATAAACTGCTGCTGTTGCTGCCGCCACTAGAACCACCACCAATACCACCACCACTAGTACAGATTTTAATAGTACAGAAATGCTTGCCAATGTTCATGAGGCACGAGGAATCAGTAGAAGCTAAACTGACCGACGGGCACTCAATCATGACAGAACACAAGTGCACTTTGCATATAATTGCACACAATTTTTGGCCCCAGAACCGAAAGCTGGAAAATCAGTTAACCGCTGCCTTATCCATTACACCACAGACACAAGCCATGCTTTTAATAAGTAAATTTTGTGCATAGTCCTTGTAGTCTAAATCAAGACCTGGCAAATCAGTTAAATGCTGCCTTATCCATTACACTACGGACACAAGCCATGTTTTTTTAGTAAGTACACTTTGCATATAATTTTTTTTAGCTGGAACACATAGCTGGAAAGTCAGTTAACTGCTGCCTTATCCATTACACTACGGACACAAACCGTGTTATTAATAAATTAACACAGCCATCATAGTTAATGTCGTTACACTAGTCATCCTTTTCTTTCTTTTCAATTTTTTCAATAGCAGACTAGTTATATAAAGCTAACCATGCGGGCTCTAGTTAATTTAACCAAAGTCCCATATTAAACAATTTATTTCCACTTCGTGGATGGAAGTGCTTTGCATAACACGGAAATTATCTTTTTTTTATATAAAGTTCAGCCACTCTGCAAGAAAAAGCCTGCTGAATGCAAATATGTAAATAATTGTGGAAGAACTGGAACCTAACTCGTTCTCATACCAAACCCACAGAGATGTCTTTGCATACTCGGAGGACTATATTCATCCCAATGACAAGAATAGCAACAGTATGGTAGATTCCTGATGGTCACTTGTCCATTTAAAATAATCAGGATCAACAATGTTAATGATCAAGCCAAGCCGCTGAGTTATTCCCCTCATCTCGAAATGTTTAAATTTTGAAAACAGTTGATTATTTTGACTCATTCTGCGAAAACGTACAAAGTCAATGATCAACTTGAAGGAGAAAGACAGACAAGCAAACAGACATCAGGTGATTACCGAGAAGCCAAATAACATCTTGACTGAAAATGCTTGAAGCCAGAGAAGACTGAGCCCGCCAATTGCCAAAGATATATTAATCATGTGAAAGAGAAAGGCAAACTGTACAAGAAAGTGAAAAATTGCTGTCGTGTTGCACGCGTTTACTACGAGGTAAACCAACAAACAAGTACAAACACGCACAAACGCTGCCAAACACTCGAAGCCAGACAAACTGCAAAAAAAAAACAGCCAAAAAATTTTGCTTGCAAATAAGAGCTGTGCAGAAGCATTAGCCAACGCTTTACTTAATCATGTACAGGTGTCACTAGCGACATCCTTCTTGTTATTGTAAACCAATCAGAACTACACAACAAATAGTTTGTGCTAGGAACTACCATATGTTCACCATATATATAGATGACTAGTTAGTGCAAGGGTGTGCAAACTGCGGCCCGCCGAGAGATCTTGTGCGGCCCGCAAAGAGGTTTGTCAACGTAATGAAAGTGCGGCCCAAGACATATCAATACTTTAGGCTTAAAAGTTGTTCGTGCATTTTCTAATAGGCTACAACAGGTGATTGTTAAACATTTTGTGCCTTCACACTGCTTTGGCTAGTAGCAGTGCCTGTGTTAAGTCAACTGCTGCTCACTGCACTGACTAAGAACTTGTCAAAGGAAGAGCGGACGATTGTTTAGACTCAATCTCATTTTTAATTAACTGTCCAAAATATACATTCTCTTGCCTATAAAAGTTAACAACTGTTCCTTATATTTGAATAATTAGCTTAGAAAGTTAATTAACGGCAACCGAACACAGCTATTGCTTACGTCAGAAATTAACCACAGTTTGTGCAATGGCAGGCGTCTTCCCTATCAAGCACATTTGCATAGGTGTTACAGTACTGCTTAAATGCATCCTTACCTTAGACCTTAGTCCTTCCTGCGCATTGATGCACATTGGGCAGACAGCATTTTCCACTGAGTTCTATCGGCGGCTTCGTTCTCTACGTTTTCCCAACGTCTGTTGACAGCTCGAAGGTCTTCTTTGAAGGATCTGCGCCACGTTGTTTTTGGCCGACCTCTTTTTCGTTTCCCACCAGGTGGTTCCCACTGTACTGCTGTTTTGGCATAGCGACTTTCTGATAGACGGAGAATATGTCCAGCCAGTTTCATTCTTCTCTCTGTAACTATATCTTGTAACCGCAATGACTGCGCTCGTTGAAGAACTTCAACATTGGTGACATGGTCGCGGTAGGAGATTTTTAGTATCTTTCGAAGGCATTTTTGGTGGAAGACGTTCAGTTTCTTTGATAACTCCGCTGTGACTTTCCAGGTTTCGCTGGCATAGAGAGCCGTTGGCAGCACAATGGCGTTGTACAGACGAAGTTTGATTTTCATGTCAATTTTCTTGCTTGTCCAGATTTTTCCCATCTTCCTAAATACTGCTGTTGCTTTGCCGATTCTCCCCCTGATGTCATTTTCTGTACCTCCATTACAGGTCATCACACTGCCCAGATATGAAAAACTGGTAACATTCTTAATATTTGCCTCCCACTGTTATATGTACATCATTCTGTTGGTTTGTCCACACTTTCAAAACTTTGGTCTTTTCTTGACTAAATTCTCAATCCAATTTTTCCCGCTACTTCTTCCATACTTGTGGTCAGTTGTTGCAGGCTTTCTTTTGATGTTTCCAGAAGAGCTATATCGTCAGCAAAGTCCAGATCTGCCAATCGTTGTTGTTGTTTCCATTGCATTCCTAGATCTTTACCATCAACCGCCTTGTTCATGATGAAATCAATCGTCAGTAGGAACAGGAATGGCGACATAATGCAACCCTGCTTAACTCCAGTTTCGATGGTGAAATACTCGGTGTTTCCCTCTTGTGTTCTTATACAACAGCCGCTGTTTTGGTAAAAGTTCTGGATGGTTGAAATGAATTTCTGTGGGATACCATACAGAGAAGCAATTTTCCATAGAGACTGCCTGTGAACAGAGTCAAAAGCCTTCTTGAAATCAATAAAATTGATTAATAAGGGCTGTTGGAATTCCATACATTGCTCAATGATGTTTCTGAGAGTGAATATCTGTTCACAGCATGATCTTCCTTTTCTAAATCCAGCTTGTTGTTCTCTTAGTCTTATATCAACAGCATCTCTCAACCGATCTAGCAGCACTATACTCAGGACTTTTCCAGGTATTGACATCAGAGTTATTCCTCTCCAATTATTGCAATCTGTCAGGTTCCCTTTTTAGGCAACTTCACGATGACTCCATTTCTCCAATCTTCGGGGACCTTTTGTTGTTCCCAGCAGCTGTTCAGGAGCTTTGTCATTGATCGTGTTATCCCTTTATTACCGTGTTTCAGGAGCTCAGCTGTTATTTGGTCCTCTCCAGCTGCTTTGTTGTTCTTTAGTTTTTTGATGGCAGTTTCGACTTCCAGTTCACTGATGTTGTCCAATCTTACATCTAGCTGTTGTTGTCCAATTTCATTCTCAAAATTGAATAATGTTGTTGGGTTTGGCTGGTTGAGAACTTCCTTGAAGTGTTCCACCCATCGTGCGTTTTGCTGTTCTGTTGTTGTGAGAGTCACACCACTTTTGTTCTTGATTGGCACAGCTGGGGTGCCTCCTGTTCCCGTTAGATCTTTAACAATTCTGTAGAGAGTCTTGGTATCATTATGGCTGGCTGCTAACTGTGCTTCTTCACCCTTCTTTTCAAACCATTCGTTCTTGTCCCTCCTGCAACGTCTTTTTACTGCTCTATCTGCCAGTTGGTACTGCTCATTGGCTTGACTCCTGCTTTCTAGTGTTTTTGCTTGGTCTCTCATTTGCTTAGTCTTCTTTCTTTCATCAATTAATTCCCAAGTTTTTTCTTGTATCCACATTTCTTTTCTGTTACCCCTTCTTCTGCCGATCTGTTCATCTGCAACTGCTGTTACTGCTTCTTTGAATATTTTCCACTGTTCTTCAATATCGTTGGCTTGTAGTAGTGGTTCAAATTTGTTGCTAAGTGCAAGTTCAAAACTCCTTGCTTTTTGTTGGTCTTTCAGGTTTTCAACCGCAAAATGCATCATGTCATGAAAAATGAGCTCTAGATCATATGACGTCAGAAACTAACACTGAAGTTCATGATCATGCTTATAATGGTACCGCCTTCTATTTGTCCGAATGTGACAAAAAGGGGCCGCTGCCAATCTCAGTAGATTCATTGAGCCGAGTGTAACTTTGAAAGTTTAACGAAATCTGATTATCCGAGGTAATTATTATTTAATCTAAGCTTTGATTTAAAATAAGCTATTGTAGTTTTCAATACTTTAGAGCATCCTTTATTCTGAACTAATGTTTACACAATCATCCGCTTTTCCTTTAACTGGCATATCCTAGATATATTATCCATCCTTAGCACAGTTTTTATAAAAGCAGTCCCCAAGTCCAAGTCCAATGTTTCACGCTTTCTAATGAAGTCTATTTATTGATGATTGTGAGTTTGTGACACTTATAATCTACAAGTTTAATCTTAGTGGGATAACAAACAAAAGCTGGCATGCATACTTCACTAATAAAGACAAATTTCAGATTGTAAATCACAGAATCATATAACTAAGTAAGGACATCCGATCAATACACCAAAAAAATCATAGATACCGTTAAAACAGTTATTACAAATTATTACATATGTTAACTTTAGTAGACGAATTCAGTGTTACACATTATGTCAAAAATAAACTTGAATTATTGATCAAAGTAACATACCATATTAAAATTAATAATCCATTTTTAGTCAACTTATAAATATAGGCACTCACAGTACTATAAAAAGAAACAACTTTTTTTGCATAAGACTGATTTTAATAATTTCAGTATTGCGACCTAAGCTAAAAATAATGGGACGTATTAATAAAAAAAGTTTATCAACATACCCTAATAAGTCTTCTCTTAATGTGCAAAGTAGCACATTCCGTTAACTTTGTTTACAAACACTTAGCTAGAATTTTCTGTATTTCTTTCTTCTCTACAGGTCTGTTTATTCATTACATTTTTTAGCTTCCTTGTAAATACATAAATAGTATACTTCTGCACAGTAAGCTCTGCCTGTGTAAAACTGATTGTATAATCTCACACTGGAGATGTATGTGGCATAGTTATAACATTTTATAACCTAAACCTTTTAATAGAACTTGTTTCTTTTTATAATCCATTATTAAATTCAAAAATTGATGGCTTTGCATATAATTTATTGATGTAGTAATTTTACATATTGTTGCCAATAGCATCAAAACATTTTACATCCTAGTCTAATAATACAATACGTTTCTACCCTGTTTGTTGTTTGAAACGTTTTAAGATTAAGATCCGTCATTGACATTCGTTATTTACTTAATGATCACTTCATAAAGCCTGAAGAACAGCCAAAAAATCGTATTTGTATATTTTCAAGAATAATGAAATAGACAAATTGGATATAATGCTGCCACCTCACCTGCAATTCCTCTTTGCATTTCCTCTCCTCTTCCTGAGACATTCTCTTCTCGTGTTTCTTGTAGTATTTGCGTTTGGCTGCCTGTAGATTGAACCACGTGTAAGCGAACGACTTCACATGAGGCAGGAGGGCGTCAATAAATGGATGAAATTCATCCTAAAAAAGATAGAATTTGAAACATCAGTAAGCAAGTAAGTAACAGCTTCATTTATGCGTTACTAATGATTGTGCTTGCAATAGCAATTACCACACAAAACGGGTATTGTTGTTTAGGCAAAAAACAGTCCCTTTATTTATTTCCACCTCATTTTGACTTGTGTTGTAAACTAGCAACACAACATACCGTCTTGAACTGCATCAGGCAAATAAACTTGAATTAAATTTTATTTTGATATTGTGGACTCTCTACTCAATAAATCATGCACTGCTACTACACTTTTTTGCTTTTCCGGAGCTCTCCAATAATTCAATCTGTACGCCAAAAATGTCCAGCTTATAGTTGTATATTGCAAATAGCACGCCTGTCTGTCCAGCAATCTTCCCATAACTATCACAACTGTTATTATTACTATGACAATCATCACATTAAAAACAGATATCCATTATTTGTAAATGCTTCAATAAACTCATGTGTTGTCCTTACTACTTCAGCTATTACTCTAAGTAGTCACTGACTCGTTTTGAATACACTTGTATTAAAAAAACGCCCAGCATTTAGCATTCAAACAGTGCACCCACTGGCCACTAAACTTTCAACGTTAAATTACTTTCTGCCTACTACTAGCTACTAATTCCATCACCAAGTTCAACAATTTCCCTGCAAAAAACGTCGGAAGTCACAAATGTAAGTGTAACATAAGAGTGATACCAATTTTGAGGTGCTCTTATAATTTGGAGTGGCTGGAATAAGAATTACGCAAGACGTACAGAATATTAACTAAATCATATAATAGGCCTATGTGCTCAGATTACTCACCATTGTCATTTTCCTGATTTCAAAGTGTTTTCCAGTTTTTTATTTTCATTAATTTTGTATATGAAGAGCTATGTTTGCACATATAATTTTGTAATTGCAATTCACAAGCGCCTACAGTTCTGCACTACCAGTGCAAAGTTTACATTCCCAAAGTATACTAATAAAATTGCCTTGAGCTGTTACACACACGATTTTATAAGGATTCATAATACGATTTTACGAGTACAGACTTATATTAAATCGTGCCTGAAAATGTGGCCAATAGTGCTTCGTTACAAAATCACAGACTAATGCGAAACTGATAATAAATCGGCGAAACTAGGTATCAGATGAATATCAAGATAATGAAGCCCTTCTCTCCACAACATGTAAGTTATATTATAATACTCGGATTCCATTAATTTTACTTTTGCTTTGGCACGATCACAACATTTCACAAGACATTGAACACGCGATGGCGGATGTCCCCAGGAAGGTCACGTGAGAAATGTGTGAGCCAATCAACTCTCTAAAAGCAGGGGGCGAAATAAACACACCATTTCTTTACGCCAAAGACTTCCCAGTGCAGCAGACACTGCTAGTAAACCCGCCTGCGCAACATTAAGGGAGTGAAGTTTCGGGAGTAAAGCATGAACAGAAATAATTTTTTCTATTCCTCTTTTAACTGGTTTGCAAATTGACGTAATTGACATAATTTATTATCTACTTCAGCATAATTACATTATCACATTGTAACTGTTATACAACAAATCAATTGTAATTACACTAATTGCAAAAAATTATATTAATATAGTTACTAACTACATAATAGTTTATCAGCAGGAAATATATGCTGCATATTGGTCAAGAAGCAAAGCTTGCAAGACCACCTTGAAAAGTGGAGGAAAACTACTTTTAAGTAAAATTAACAAGAGAGAGAATTATAGAAAAACAGGGAATAGTAAAGATAAAATAATCGATGAAGATAGAGAAAAAGAGAAGAGAACTGAAATAGAAAGGAGTTCAGCAGAGACGTGATGCAAATGTATGAAAAACGGCAAAACCCAAAAATGCATTATTAGTTTTGCTGAGAAGTGCGATAGTTACAGTACATCCCGCGACTGGTTATTTTACAGTTTATATTTTCATACTTTTGCATCAAAAGTGTCTCTGCTGAACGCCTTTGTATTTCCTTTCTCTTCTCTTGTTTATCAATCTTTGCTATTATTATTAAAATAATAGTTCGCATAATTAATATCAGCACACAATCCAGCACACTATTGGATGTTGCCAGGCTGCTCTGTTGGTAATGTTTACTTTATTTGGTAAACCAAAATTAAAAGCTGTATAGCTGGCTGAAGTAAGTTCTTCATAGAAATTGGTGACTTGTCTTGAATAATTTCATAGGATGTGCTATGTTTAGAAAAAAATACTATGGTCACGATTCTCCATCGTAGAAAACTAATTTTTTATGGGTTAGTGATATACTGTTCTTTTTGTTTAGAGTCAGTGAGAAAAACAAAATTTTGATTGCTTGTGCATGTGAGCCACGGGGGTGGGGGTGGGGGGGAGTTGTGTAAACCTGGTTAGATCTAAATGCATATTTTGTTGATTGCATTTAGATATAGCACGTTGCAAGTCCTGAGAAAAGGTGAGCACTCCCTCTGGCAGTATAAGCACTGTTGCAGAAAATAACGTTTCAACAATAATTATTGGAGTTCTTATAGGAATTCTACAGCTTTTCAGAAAGAGGAGGAACTGTTCTATATGATATAGTCACTCAAAAACACGATGACCACAGCTTACAAGAATGGAAATAGTTGCACGTTCCACTTCAGGAATCCTTACTTACAAAGCTGCATATTGTGGGTGATGTGATGGGAGCTGCGAGGTTTGGTGTGGTGTGGGTTTACGTGCAGTTGGGCGTTTTGTTGTCATTATTATCATCATAGTCATCAATGTCAAGATTACCATATGATGTGAGTGTTGTGCTGTGGATGGTGTGGAGGGGTGAAGTGGTTTGGTCTGGGTGGTGTGGTGTGAGTGATATGGTGTGGATAATGTGGTGGTGTGCTATGATGTGAATGGTGTGGTGTGGTGGTATGATGTGGGTTGTGAGTGGAGTGGTGGGTTGGTGTGGTGTTTTGTGAGCGGGTGGTTGTGTGGTGTGGGTTGTTCATTTGTGTGCAAAATTCTTTTTGCGGGGTTTGGCTAGTTATTATTAATAAAATAAACATTCACATAATTAACATTTTGTACCTTTTTATGCAAATCAGCACACTGCAACAAAACTCCAGCACTCAACTACAAGACTTACTAACTTACTGATGTTTGTGGCATTGTTCTTTATCAAGGTTATGCTAAGATGAACCACTATGCTGGCAAAGGTGTCATAGCCACGTTAAATTCTGAATGAGCCTTTGTTTCCTATTTCCTTTTTCTGCCAGCAGGTTTCCATGCATTTGCAATATAATTGTGCTGTTAAATTGAATATTTTAGATATTTCACAATGGCGGACTTCTTAACAAAGCAAAAGCTTTTATAAATTCTATGAGCGCAACCCACTAATACTGGCATTTATCATTGTACACATAATTATGAGCAACTTTATTTTTTTCTTATAAATATTAAAATGGCTGAATACTGTAGTATTGAGAAAATTTTTGAGATTTGAAGACAAAGAAAAAAAACGCACATATTATAGTCTTTATATAATTTTACTGACACCCACATGCTTCTCGAGTTATGTATCTAAGCATCTGAGATTAGAATGTGTAACGTAACAGTCAACTGACTTAGAGGCTAGTGAATTGTACAGCCAACAGGTAATGTTATCAAATGAAGTACATCACATTTATAGGTAAATTTAATTAGTTATTAAGGACTTTTCTGATTCGAAAACTTTAATGAATTGTCACCTCAGTCAGTCATAAAAGTACTTGTATTACAGACTCTACATTAGTAGACAAAAACATCACAGTAGCTAGAGGTACAGTGGTCATAGACACAAAAACATACTAACACCATCTGTATATCTAACAACAAATGACATTAAATAAATTATTAAAGCGCATGAGCTAAGCGTCTACAATAGATGCGACTCTAGTACACAGAAATGACAGTGACTGGCAAGAAAAGATTATTCTGTTGTAATGACTAACTGGAATAAGTTTCTACATTATTTTGATGTTAGAAAATGCAATAGGTTGCGTATAACATATAAAAAATTGCTTTCAGTAGAAAAGTGCATCTTAGTGCACCAATTTCTTGACAGATTGAGCCTTTTTGTTGCACATTAACTTTGCACAAATGATATGCATACCGGGCAGAAAGTTTAGCTCATGTATACAACAGTTTCACACAAAAAGAAGAAGAGAAGAGCAGTGAAACGGAAATCAACTTCTTGGACGGCATTTGCTGCCAACATGTGATGCACGCGTGTACTAAGAGACTACTGATATGGCGGGTCTTTTTATGCATCAGATATCACAACATCATAACACAGTTGCACACGTTTGTTTTTTTGTGATATGCCTACAGAGTGTGACGCTACCTATCATCAGTTACACACTTAAACTAAGAATTAAAATATGGCAAGGGACATAACAAACACAGTTGGCACAGGAAAGCAGGATGGTTTAAAAATACAACTAAAGAGTTAAAAGCTATCTTCGTTCATAAAAGCTATGACAGCTAACAAAATACCAAAAATTTGAGATAAGATAGTGTTAATGGCATGCTCTTTTGTAAGATATTCTTACTATTCTAACTACAAAATGCATGATAAAAAGTAGGCAAGAAAGTCCAATTATGAAATTGCATGCACTACTACCTATTGCATATTACATAGGAAGGAAAAGTCATCAATCAAACTCATACAGCTCTTAGCGTTAGCAATACTCAAGACATTAACAGCTAATAAACTTTTTATACAAATTTAATAAAAATGGCTAAAGCACTGCACCTTGTGGTA
Source organism: Tubiluchus corallicola (assembly GCA_030141605.1). Taxonomy (NCBI): domain Eukaryota; kingdom Metazoa; phylum Priapulida; class Priapulimorpha; order Priapulimorphida; family Tubiluchidae; genus Tubiluchus; species Tubiluchus corallicola. The sequence continues at coordinate 133,861 of JAQGDQ010000152.1, read as the reverse complement.
CTCCTGCTGGTGAATGATAAATGCATTAGAAAGCAAGCAGTTGCCATTGAAGTGACTGGCAAAGTTAATTCAAAAATATAATCTTTGTAAATTCAAAGTACAATACTACTGGATTAGAAAAATATAAATAACCAACAAAAATATAAATGTAGGCACTTATGTAAACAATAGTATGCGGTCTAAAAGCTAAAAAAATTTTCATCAATCACAGACATTTGTTGCTAATTAAATGTTACAAAACATTGAATACTGAAATCAATCAATCAACTAATCAATAAATCATCAAACACGCAACAATTAAACTAACCGAGTCTAAAAATCCGTTGAATTTCAAATGGGGGACTTGAATAAAAAATCTCGGCACTTTTAAATAACACAGAACTAAACATTTTACAATAAAAAAAAGTAGCGTGTGTCAGAGTGTGCATTAAATTACGGACGGAGAAACGGAGTTTGTAGCATACGCAACTCGTTCCTTATTCAGCGCCCCCTTAGGGCGAAGTTCTCTACTAAGCGTACCCTGTGTGCGAAGTTCTCTGTTCAGCGTTCCCTGCGCACGGATGTCGGTACTGCCACTATCATCTTCATCGTCCGTATGAATGAGCACAACCGAGTCTTTGTGGTCGTTGACTATGAAGAACTTCCAGATCGTGTAGCCCACAAGAGAAGTTATTGCACAAGTCCAAAACACCTGCATGTGCGTCGGCAATGGCTTCGTCACCGTTTCCCAGTCAAATTTGATGACAACGAGTAATTCGGTGATGATGATGGCGGCAACGAGCCACGACTGGCGACCAAACTGCTTGCACTCACTAAATGTTATAAAATGTCCAAGTGTTAATAAGTGTACTAAACTTCTGCACGGAGACGTTTTGTCGTGCTGTCAGATGCAATGATTAAGCAACTTCCTTTACTTTAAATAAATAAGTGAATGAATGATATTTATAAAGCACAAAAACGAAACAAATTCCGCATGCATGACATGTTCAGCAGCACAGCTTTTGTTTGGTACTAGCTTGTTGCAAACACTAAACCTCTGTGAACCCGTAATAAGTCGTCAACCATATTTCCTTTACCCTGTGACTTATATATACGGGTACTTTCTTTTGAAATAGCATATGAATCACTCTCATTCAACAAACAATGCTTTGGTTAGAGACGTGATAAAAATTAATCTATTGCCTGTTAGGCTATATATGTATATATATGGCTGTTATTCAGTAGCCAGTTTAAAAATTAGATCTAACAGGCAAATGACTGATTGACTAATGACCAGCAATGAGAGTAAATGAAATAAAGCAGCAATTTTCTGCAAGTGTATAAAAATATCCGAGTTTGTCTGTTTGCTTTGCTAAAAAGCTTATAGACAAGATTTGTGTTTAAAAACTACTCAGCTAATGCTTTGTTGACTACCATAAGGCTCACTTGCGACACTTGTAAAAAAACCATAAACGGTTATAAATACAAATAAATACATGTATGAAATTTTTCAAACTGCAAACGTATCTCAAAAGCTTTTACGTCTGTCACCAGAATTACATAAATACTTACGGATCGTCCAAATACTGAAAGGTCTCTCTCATACTGACGGCTCCGGCTAGCATGAAGAATCCAAGCCGGATGATGTTAATGAAATGCGGAGGTGGAATCCATAGAACGTACTTGAGATAGAAAGTGTTGATCTCAGCCAACAAAAACTACGGAAACAAAACACATAATGCAAAGTGTGTCTGGTTATTAGAATTCAAAAGCAGTCTTTTGACACTAAAGACAAAGTTGCTATTTCATCACATATAGGATTTTCATACTGATTATTGGTACTTTGTAAGCTGGAATCCAGCACTCAGTGGCAGAGCTTACTTATCATGGGTGGTGGTGGCAAAAGTGGAACCTATCTTATAATCAAATCCAGTCCCTAAAATGAACCACTGAGCCAACAGAGGCGACTTAGAGGTGACTATCTCCTAACTTTAATTTTTGTCTAAAAAGATAAATGACCCAAACACCCCAGCAATATTCATACACCATTGCTGCCAACCACCTGGTTGTGTTATTCGTGCTCATGGAGAACAGGTCATGTCTGATTGATAAATAGATGGCAAACTCTCTCTATGAAAGTCGTACTAAACACGTAGTCTTTAAACTCAGAATAATGAATTTGTACAGGGAATGTTAAGTGGCCAGACAAACATTTCGACTCAAGCACATTTTCAGCATCAGAATTCATCTACTAAGGGCCAATGAAGTTGAAAGCATGCAGCAAACATTTAAAAACAAGTTGTGTTACTACCTCATCACCTGAAAGTTAACACACTCTCAGTTATTAACAATCGTGAACTTACGTGCCACAAAATGAACTGAACTCACTTGTTTATTATTGATTTTTCGTATTCCAGCAAACAACAACAACATTTTTTAATGCTAACAAAGCAAAATTCTGGGGTTTAGTATAAAGTTGCGCTAGAACTTTATCAAAGAAATATATAGAGATTACGATCATTGCAACAACTTAAAAAATTGGTTTTTTAATCAATATGAACTGGAACTCACTTGTTTATTATTGATTTTTTGCATTTTACCAAACAACAACATGTTTTAATGCTGACAAAGCAGAATTCTGGTCTCAGTATAAAGCTGTGCAGGCTCTTAAGATTACGATTGTTACAATAAATTAAAAAAATGGTTTTTTTACTAACTCCTCACCAGGGTTTCAAAGGAACGATAACATGCCAGTAAATAGTCAATCTCCTATAAGGAATGTTAGGCAACAATTGAATGGATGAAAAGGTTTATTTTTAGAATAACCTACCATAAATATGACTCCTAACATTAAAATCCACCTCGTTAAGCTCGCCGTCGGCCGCCAGTCAAATTCCATCCAACTGTATGGACTAAACTGTTGGACAATTCGTTTCAGTTTACCTCTACACAAAAAGAGAAAATATTATTAACAGTCGCCAATAATAAATATTATAAAAGCACACTTATAACACTATAGAATAACGAAAAAAATATTATACTGTTTACGCCATAAAAAGGTTTTAATTGCCTGAAAGTTGTTATCGTATTAATGATTAAAATGTATTACTTGCAAGTTACCATCACACATTGTCCACCGCTAGTCAAAAACTTGAAGTATTCATCCAATTAATGCCTAGTCAATTTTCACGTATAATCCTTTAAACTGACACAAAGAAGTGAGGTTTCTTTAAGTCATGTACTGATGAACGTATTCATACATGATTCCTCAATTAAACAGTTAAAGGCAGTGTGTTTGATGAACTAATCTGTAAGTAGTTTCCCCGCAATTAATTCATTCATGTATTAACTAAGAACAGGCTTGCAGTTGCTTAACTTATGCAACAAAAGCACACGCTACGACCACTCAGCATTCATCATGCCACAAATATAACTACTAAATCCTTAAATAAATACACAGGGTACTGCAGATTGTGATGTTGCTCTAAACTTAGTTAAAGCTTAGCATACTATAAAATAGTAGCAGATTTTTACTAGAAAATCAATTGAAAACAAGGTACATTTTTAGAAGGATTTCTATTGCCCGAATCTTGAACAACCTGCTAATAAAACAACCATGTTAGCCTCATTTTGAAAATGGCCAACAGGGTTTTAAATACTTGAAAATATCAAAAGCACTGAATTATGCAACACTTTGCTACTCCATTGAAAGTTGAAAGTCGTACTCAGATTCAGGTATTTTTACCATAAGCAATATTATGTCAATGTGGTTACAAAAATGCAGTAATCTTTTGTGAATATGTTGTGTTAAAATCTCATGTAGAGTGGCCATTAGTTTTACGAGAGCTAGCCAACACCAGAATTCACTTGAATAGTTGCTGCCACCACGTAGCAAAATGCAACATACACCATATAGTTCATCATACAAAATACAATATACTCCACACTGTAGATTATGAAAACAAAACAGCAAAGTGAGGTAGCAAATTTTAGCCCAGAATCAATGCCATTAATTATTGATTTTTTTTATTCAAGAGTCTTACATACAGCTTCAAACTTTCAAAGAATATGGTTCCATTGGACATTCACCACCAGAATTTGTTATTGTAAAAATCAGGTGCAGTCGTGCAAAAATTAAGACAAGGATGTATAAAGATCAAGGCATGACAAGGATGCCATGAAACGGAAACTACCTACTCTGATTCTCTAGGTGACAAATATGCAAGTCAAATCATTGTTTTAACTATAAAAGTAATACAAATTACCAGGTGAAGCTAAAACTACTTTCAAATCTATTTAAAAAAGTCAAGTACAGTAAGTCCTCGCTTAACGACTCCTCATTTAGCGTCATTTCGTTTTAACGACGCCGACTTTTTGGCCCTTTTTTCACTCAATGACGCATGTTTCAGTTTAACGACGATTTTTACTTTGCTCAAGGCAAATTTTTATTTTATCAACAACTTATTTATCTAACTTGATGCATTAAAAGAGTACAAATTGCATTATTCTGTTCTAAAAATACGGTAGTAATGTAAACAGTGTAATTATTATGTATGTTTTTGCTTCCCAACTGACTACTAAACATTATCCGTTTATATCAAGTGAGATCTGTGAGCAAACTTTATGCGTGCAACCTGTTGCTACAGCAACCAGTGGAAGTATCTAGTAAAAATTCCCAAGGTCGTACAGGGCTTGGCTTTGACAATCCAGCGTTTATTGCTTAATCGCTGCACAGGCTTAAAAGTTAACGAAAAAGACACTGCTATAGCTAGGTAAAGATTAAGTAACAATATTACAGGTGGTTTCAGGAAAGCTGAAAGAAATTAATCAGTAGAAATACGAAGACAACCCATGAAACGTTTAATGATTTATGCAGCATTGATTTTTGCCTCTGAAACGGCTCTCAGTTCTTTTACATTACCTTCTATGGAAGTCTAGGCTTCGCTTAACATTGTGTTTTGCTGGAACGCATTAGCGTCGCTAAACGAGGATTTACTGTACCCAAAAATGACGGTAGAAATTAAGATGCTCAAATGATTGTAAAAGTAAAATGTCATACATAAAATAGAAACAAGATGCAGTTTTGCATACATGTTATGCACATAGTTACGTGGTTTATAGAACAGCATGCATTAAGAAAATAAAACTGAATAGAATAAAGTACTACAGTGTAACCAGAGACCGACTTTTTAGTTCAAGATGCTGTTAGCAACCTGCATAATTTAATATGTTGCAATTGAACGACATAAGCTTCGTTGAATGGACGTTATTATTCATTACCAATAAGGCAATAAAGTGTCTGCTACAAAATCGCATGCATGCAAACAGTCGCACCCAGCGGATGCACTTTATGATGCTGTTATAAAAATATTTTATTATACGTTACATCATACGCCTAGCTCCTATAATGATGCCTTATATAAAACAAAGCAATATTACACTGTGGTTAAAAATGTTAACTGAGAGTCTGATGTTTCAAACAAAAACTTTCATTTTTTACAAAGAAGTCAATTTTTGTGGAATATGAACAATAATACACTACACAGTTTAATGAAATAATATCACAGACAGACAAGATTTACTTAAGCAGTCAACAGTTTCCAATCAAAAAACGGATATTCATAGCCAAAGATGTCAAACTAGAATTAATTAGTACAGCGATTATAATATAAAATTCGGAGAACAACAGTCAGCTGGAGGAAAAATGAGAGTTGTTGTATGCTAAAAATTAAGTTATTTTGCATTTGCTGTCAAGTTCACACTGCAATTCTTACTTCAAAATTTTTCGAAAGTGAAAACCCACCAAGGTACAGAGACTTAAGGCAAATGTGAGGGCCATTTACAATTTGGCATTATGTTTTTTCCACAAATAACTAATACATCATACTACCAGATACCAGTAATGTCAATGTTTCTACGATGGTTACCGTCCCACGACAAAAAACAAAACTAAATTACAAGAAAGAGCAACAAGGCTTTTTTTATTCACGTTGTAAGTTTCAGGTTTGTAACTTTCCTATCTAATGTGGTTATTTGGGTTATTTTTCAATAGATATTGCAAAAAAGATACATGTTTAGCAGAGGACGAAAGCATTACAATCTATTTAACTGATTCTTTTCTAATGCAGTTCCATGTTCTGCAAGCCGGAAGCAAAAACTACTTAATGTAAATGATTGTGTCAGGACGAGAACCTAATTAAACATCAAGAGTAATCAGACACTCAAAAGGCAGGCGCGTCTTAGCGAATTTGAAAAGCATATACACCTTTCCTCAAGGACAGAAATAGTAGGGAACAGATGAAACCACTTAGAATCTGTTTTCCTGGCAGTCACCCAATCATTTGCAGACCAGGGTCAGTGTTGCTTTGCTTTTTTTGGCAAAAATAGAGCAAGACATTACAGCTATTCCTTTTGCCTCATAGACTAAAGGTCAAACATCCTTTGCAAGCTCATTGCATCTGGATCAAAAGTTCAATGAAAAGCGAGGACATTTCCCGGGAATTTTCAACGGGAAATTACCCAATGTCTTACTTACTTGTATGTTGGTATGTTCCACATTCCTCTCCAGTGATATGGCTTCATTTTCAGGTAATTCAGTGTTTTCATGCCAAAGTAAATACCAGCACCATTGCATACTAATGCATCCAAGATCCACTGCGAACAAAAAATCAATAATACATCTACAATCACCATAAAGTACAGTAAAAATTAAAAGCATACAACAAAACCGTAACATATCAATAACGCACAACTACTTTTTAAGAAAAAGTGTAAAAATAATGATGATTCTCTAGTATCACCTTATTGTTCTTGTACTGCTTCTCTTGAAATGTATAAACATTTTTTTCTAAATTGTTCAAACTATATAATACCAAGAAATAATATGTTTAACAAGCTTAATGTGTGAAAAAGGCTATTGTCAATAAATGTAGCAACAAACCAAACTCCTTTAGTGGCACAAACACTTTATTATTGACTGTCTTTTCTGTACACTACGTTGTGACCACTAGATTAAAACTGTAAAAGCTTAAATCAGTAGAAACTGGTTTAACTTTGGGTAATGCATATCAGAAACCAGTCAGGTGAGAAAATGATTCACTGTAGTCTAACTTGCTGTAAAATTGTAAACGTTGCTAAAGTTTATAAAGTTCACAAACAAACTCGTGAATCAGTTCACGACATAATGCTTTATATAGTAACAATAACATTAAAAATTTGACAGTCAGAAATATTATAAATTTGCTACTCCACGGAGATGAAAATCTAAGTTATCAAGATAATTGCAAAATATTTGATTTCGTACAGAAGTTTCTAACTGCATCGAGATGTTTTAAATAATGAATTGATTGATTTATATAGTGAAGATTCATGTTTAATTAGTGATAAATATGTTTAGTGCACAGACTAAATATTTAAATATTCATCATTTGCTTTAATAGCTATTCACATTAGGTAACTATAATAACTTTGTAAATATTGTTTATATATATATATCTATGTATTACTACTAACAGTAGCTAAACTTATTAAGCGGGGAGTACCCGAGCATAAATTGATATTACTTTCTGGTACGAACCGGTTAATAAAATTATGTTTAAAATAAAATAAAGAAAGAAAAAGAAAAATTTCAAGGTACTGTAGATAAAACCTTCAAGAAGTGGCTTTCATGCTCACCCATTTATCAATCTATTTACTAACGATACTTGTGTTGTTAAACTTTGGTGAGCATATATATTTGGTTTGCAAGTCCATACATTGACCACTCAACTATAGCAGCTGAGTGCAGTTTTAAATCTTCCGCATTAAACTTTCTGCTAAAATACCCTCGTAAATAAAGTTTTAGCATATTCTGCTGTACACACTTACGTGGTCCCACCAACATTCGCTGAAGTTTGGCAGTTGATGCTCTAGAGTATACTCCAGCACTTCAAACATAATGCTAATAACCATACATAGCCAGTAGTCACGCAAGACTAGCGTCTGCAATGAAAAAAAAATCTCACTCAAATATGATAACAGTAATAACACAGACTAGTATTATCTGCAGTGAACAATATAGAGTTTTCTATTTCTTCACACCAAATCAACAGGATTTTGTAATAAACAACACAGTGACTTTTTTACTGTATGGCATATTATGCAGATCATGAAGGTATAACCGTTGGAAGGAGTATACATTCCCTACACAATTTAAATAACCTAACCCTAACTCTAGCCCTAACACTAACACTAACCTGAAGCCTAACCCTAATCCTAATCTTAATCCTAATCCGCTTAAAGAATTAATTTCTTGTGTGGGGAATTGTAAACATTAGCCTAACCACTATTCAGCATGTATGTTAGATAAATTAGCATAATAAAAAAACACAAGCAAAATATTTGAACTTTATATTGACAGTCAAAACTACATTAATAATTTAATATGTTAAAATTTTTTTACAGAGGCATCAGAAGACTTGTTTTAATTAAACTATAACTGCAATAAGCTCTGCGAATTAGTTATTAAATGAACTGGCATTAATTAACATAATAGATTAATAACTTTTCTCTCGTATTTCATTTCTCAGGCTGTAAGCTAGAACAACCACTGCAGGACAACTTATTATGTTTACTTCATAACTACACTTGACTGATGTACAAATGATGGATATTAGCTCTCCTATTTTCACAAAAAGTAAAGTTTGGGCAAAATTTAACTATTGGTGGTCAGGGCATTCATAGTACCATGCTGCATCTTACCACCAAGTGATTTAATAAACAGAAGCTTACTAAGCAAGTTATTGCCACTAATTAGCAATCTTAAAGCAAAACCGGACCCAATCTTGAACTGTAAGTCAAAACAATCTGCTACTTAAAATATTCAAAAGAAACGTACAATTTTTTCAAGGATGACTTACGTGAAAGAATTATTACCACACAAACACAATTTCACATTCGCACCACTAGTTCTTCGCTGTTACAAGCATTTCGCCATTCGCTAGTTAGACGGGCACTATCGCCTACATTTCGGAAATGCATTGTACAAAAAATAGGTGCTTTACCTCTCAGTTCAATTGGGTGAGGTTGTCACGAACTACACATGTTCGACAACTTATGCGTGAGCACAGTAGTAAATTTTAAAATTGAATTCTTATCTTAGAACTTGCCTAGTTTTAGTACAACACACTGAATATGTTACAGTAACACTGTACTTCAATTTTCGCTTTTGCAAACACGTGCAACACGCTCGTGGAATATTTTTGCTGTTGAAAATTATGTTAGTTTGTGATGTCATCAATAGTTAGGCTCGCCCGCCATTAATTAACTTTTTATCTATTATTAAATTATCGGAAATGCTTTTGCAGTATTAATTATGTTAAAATGTATATTTTTTATCGGACTTGAAAATGGGGTAGTATATGTAAAACCATCCTGTCTTCGTTTAAGGAATCTACTATGTACGTTGAACGGAGACCCAGGGATTCTAAACCCGGCGTGTGAGGAACATTCTGGAAAGACTTTCTGCCATTTTCCTGACGTCATATGCAAACAACATGCCACAGCTTTACTATCACACTGCCTGGCATAAAAGAAACAATCACATTAAACCATGTGAAATCTTTTGCGTTCCCTCACCTTTAGCCACCATCCAAAGAAATGCGTAGGAACAAAACAGTCCATTTTGTCCTAGAAAGAAATAAAGTTAGCATAAAACAGAAATGCAGAATTTGGTAAACTCTGATGCTACCGAAAGCCATCTTGCCCAAATCGCAACAAAAAAGACGAGAAATAAATTTCTACAGATTCGATTTACATTTTGCATTTGATGCACATGCACATCTGTAACAGTGCAAAGATTGCACAATTTGGGCAACGTTCTTCATAAAGACTAATAGTTTGCTAAGACTTATATATGTTGTCTAAACATACACAAATCTGCTAAAGATAGACAAGTTTCCAAGCGCTTGTCGCCACTTGCCTTGTTACAAGAAAATTAGAAAACGCACAGTCTATCACTTGTACAGGGTGTTCACAATGGACAGACCTGCTAGACTTAAAAGTTTCACAAGTAACTGTAAACATTTTTTAATAATATAATTTATTTTTCTAATTTCTATTACTTTTGTTTTGCAACATTTTTTTAGTGTGACCTGTTGCACTTCCCTTAACGTTAAAAATCAACATCCCTATTTACCCAAAAATGGTGGAATGGGCCATCCGGATGTCCTGGATCATACACCTTGCAGTTGCCACCATAGTCCCTTTCTGGCAACGCCTTGCCTAGTTCTGAATCAAAGTGCTTCATTAGAAGTCGTGCATCGTCAGCAGTCTGCAAAAAATTGTAACAATCAAATTACAAGAAATGAGCAGTGGCGTCGTGCCATAGGGGCCCGGGCCCCCCCCCAATTTTCTTAGAAAATGTCAAAAATTTGAAGGGTGTCAGCGGCTCGTAATGAGACCGGTAAGCAAATTTATTTCCGACTTTTTGACACGCAATAGCGGGCCAGCGCTCCATAAATGCGAACAGTATGAGCATGAGTATGTGTTTACCTGAAAGTCAGGATGTAGTTAATTTGTTTGCATGTAATCTATTCAGGAGGCAGGCAGGAACAGTTAACAAAGCAGCTCGTTGAGTAGCATTAGCGTCTTTGCACAAAAGACTGTTAGTTAACAAAACGGCTCAGTTAGCACTCGAGCTTCGTTCAGCAGTGTGTAGTTTTCGCTGCGATTTTAGCTATATTTCTTAAACGATGTCAAGGCAGTCCAATCTGACTTCATTTTTCAAGTCCAACAGCTAATAAATACTTAATTAAATTTTAATTTAATTTTAATTAAGTTTCCGTTGCTATAGCTTTAAGTTAAATGCCAGTTGGGAATAAATAAATCGTTTTTCTTGCACGCAAAATACTGTTTATTTTTTTTCAAAATTATACGTTTTTTAAACAGTTAAGTTCCGCCATTATATACAGTCGGGCCCCCCCCAATTTTTTTTGGTGCACGACGCCACTGGAAATGAGAATAGGAATCGTGTAGCGAATTTGCATTAATATTACGTAATCTTACTTGTTCTTTTGTAAACAACAGTATTCTCACATCACTGCACAAATTTGCCGATGAAAATAATAAATTAAAGGAAAACCGGATGATTATGTAAACATTAGTTCAGAATAAAGAATGCTCTAAAATATTAAAAACTACAATAGCTTTTTTAAGTCAAAGCTTAGATTAAATAATAATTACCTCGGACACTCAAATTTCGTTAAACTTTCAAAGCTATGTGCGGCTCAGTGAATCTACTAAGATTAGCAACAGCGCCTTTTTGTCACGTTCGCGTGGCCGACAAATAGAAGCAGGTACAATGATCATGAACTGCAGTGTTAGGTTCTTACGTCATATGATGTAGAGCTCATTTTCGTGACATTGCACTATTCTGGTTAGTTTCTGACATAAGCAATAGCTGTGTTCGGTTGCTGTTAATTAACTTTCTAAGCTAATTATTCAAATATAAGAAACAATTGCTAAATTTTATTGGCAAGAAAATGTATATTTTGGACAGTAAATTAAAATGAGATTAAGTCTAAACAATCGACCGGTCTTCCTTTAACAAAATCAAAGTACAAGTACCACAGGAAATAATGAAAGTTTTAACGTCGCACTTGTGGCACAGCAGTACAAACCCAGAAAGAAAAAGTACAATTAGTAATATTTATGAGGTCTCAAGTCATAGGAGCTCTAAGTATATGTGCATTTTTTGCATATTCTCTTCTTTTTTGCGCCATAGATGATTGTAATGGCATTCAGTGCCTATAGAGTTCTGGAATTAGTTTTTTTGCTGCTGGACGCCACAAAAACGAAATACATCATAATAAGCAAATAATAAGAAAATGAGCCCAGATTTTCAAAGTTACTTTAAAAAGTTTTCCATTAGCACTACCAGACTGATAATATTGGAGTGTTCCTCAGTGAAACTTCCTTGAAATGAGATATAAAAACTTTTTTAATTAGTCAGGCATTATAAGAGCATCAAGGCATCAAAATCAAGAATGGCAGCCATGCGTATACCTCTTCAGGAAGGAGCAATATACGGTAAACGGAATCATCCAGCAGAACTTTTCTAGGTGGTCATCCGTCTGTTCACTCACCAGGTCTAATACTGCTTAACTAGTACTGCCAATCACACACAATGATCACTCACTTATTTACTTCAGCCTGGATAACCTACTACCATTATATTAAAAACATTTTTGCTCTGGAAGATCTTGAATTGAATTTATTGCTGTTTAAATTCGTCTTGTCAGACAAAAGTTCAAAAACACACAAATAACCACTTACCTGGAAAAGTATAAATATTAGAGCTAACAGGTAGATAATGGTGACACAGAAAACAAACCTCCATAAAACTGAAAGAAACAAAAAAGAAGGAAGGTGGAAACACGATAAGCAAAACTTAGAAGCTGAGCAGTTTGACACAGTAAGATATTTGCAAGTGCATTTTTTTTAACTGCCAAAGTACCAGTTTCGCGTTTCATAGAAACATCATACAAATTCTTGAATCAGACACCGGAAAGCATCAAGTATTGCATTGCATACTGTCAGCCCGTAATGGTTCTGAGAAACACTATCATCATCTGTGATATTCTACGTACAAACTGTGCAATAGTAAGACACGCCGACATATAATACGCAATAATTGTACAATATGGCTTAGTATAAATGATAAATACTTCCTTTAACTATAGAAAAATCACAAAAGTTGTTGAAGCTTTTTTCTTATTGAAAAAAACTGTCGTAACATTGGAAATACATAAATGTTTACTACAGACTACAGGCTCAGGCTGACAGAATCCTGCAAGTGATGCTAACAGAGCCACCTAGTGTGTTTTCTGAATGTTAATGTTCATTCTGCCGACTATAGTGTCTTTTTGTAAAGTGGATCACATTTCAAAATCAAATATGGATAAACTTTAAAATGCTGCATTGCCTCCCCTTCTTTGCTTGAGTTATCACTGTAACTTTTGAAGAAAATCTGATGAATATGTAAACATTAGTTCAGATGCCTGCCATTGTACAAACTGTGGTTAGGTTCTGACGTAAGCAATAGCTGTGTTCAATTGCCGTTAATTAACTCTCTAAGCTAATTGTTCAAATATAAGAAACAATTGATAACTTTTATTGGGAAAAAAATGTATATTTCAGACAGTAAATTAAAATGAGATTGAGTCTAATCAATCGTGCAGTTTTGCTTTAACTAAAAATAACAATACGACTCAGCAAAGTAAGAAATGCCATGGCAGCCATGAATGTTTTCAGCCCGATTTACTAAGAAAGCAAAATTAGTGCCTCAATAATCGTCAGAAACTAAACTATTGCCAGCTCGAAAAATCTCTGACTGTCTTACGGAGATGGCGTATGGTGTGATGCAACATTTATCGTCGTGGTAAATTTCCACAACCTGACATGTAAGATAAATATTCTAACCTACCAGGATGAGGTCTCTTGAACGGACCATCTGGTGTCTGAGTGATCCCAAATAATATGAAGGCACATATACAGGCAATAACACCACTAAAAAAAAATTCGGTCACATGAATAAAAGGCAAATTTATCGTTGTCAGCATCAGTTTCAAAACCACTAAAACCAAAAACATCAACATCAACATTGTCATCATCATCATCATCGTTGTCGTCATCGTCAACGTCATCATTATCACCATCGTCATCATTATCATCATTACCACCATCGACATCATCATTGTCAGTATCGTCATCATCATCGTCATCCATCATAGTAATCATCATCGTCATTATCATCAACACTCCTCAATGCTATTATCACTATCATCGTCGACGTAATTACGACCATGACCATAATCAACATCACTACCATAATCATAACAAAAAATTTTGTACTAAACATTTATTATTTATTTAGTAACTTTACATAATAGATAACCTTGGCGCGGTACCAGCAAATGTTGCTTAGTACAACAACAGGCACATAAATAACTCTGACAAATAATCTCTTGACAGAAACACGACAGCTAAATTTACCACTATGCAGCATGACACCTGATGCTTCTTTGTGGAAATGAAAGGCATACAGTGACTCACCGCTTTGTGTTGTAGTTGCTGTCCGTGGAAACGTCGAACACGGCAACGTACAATAATATGCAGGAAAATAAAAACAGCACCGTTAGTGTGTGAGCTCGCCTGGAAATGCAAAATTATTGACATGTAAACTGCCTGACAAGCATTAATGGGTCCTCTGGTGAAATAATGAATTGTTGTTTAGTTCATTGCAAATTTGTGCCTTTGTACTTTCATTACAACGTATTTTAGTCAGTGTTATAAAACGACGCTGTGACCCTGATTGACTTTATTTTTGTTTGTTAAGAGATACAACAACACCTTGCCCCCATGCACAGCGGATGATCAGTTCAGGGACGTAGTCAGATTCTGAAGTTAGCAAGCACATAAAAATAGCGCCATGACACATACAAAACAATTTTTAATGCATTGATTAGGTGTTTTGTGTTTAACATCAAAACACGAGATAGATACAATTTTAGAGGAAGTACATAATTATTTTCAATTGAAAATTATGCGTCAAATCTCTGACATTTTGACTATTTTTTTTTCTCGATTAGCTACTTTTTTTCATCTTCTTTCTCTCCCACAGAGAATAGTTTCCTAGTTTTTTTTGTCCATGGCATTTCTTCAGCAGAAAAAATATCTATGATAGTATGATTGTTTTTCTAAACACATGATATGGTATAACATCCTTATACTAAGAAGTAAAGACACTGAAACTTGCCTATGCAATATGTAATTAACACTGGGCCTACTGCTAGACAAACATGTCTAGTTAAAATAGAGTAACAAGAACATATTAAAATAATTAAATCTGGATCAATTTGATGCTTGTCAGTCATCCTTGACAAACGAGTTGCATAAATGCACGTTCATTTCAGAAACAAGAGAGGCCGGTTGGCCAAATAAAGTAATTACTCCATTGTTCAAAAGGCACCAGTTTTGAAAAATGTGCTCGAGGGGGAGCGGTTGTTCCCCCTGCTCGCCTATTAGCTGCTCTTCCTTCTCTAAAGAAGGACACACCGGCGATGAAACAATGTTTGACTTGCAAAAATCTCGGAGCAAAAAATTTCAAAACAATCAAAGAAGCACAAAAGGGAAAAATGCAAAACGGAGCAAAACATCCGGAATTTTCTTAGAGAAAGATGAATGTCGACATTAGCTAGGCTCACGTTTGTCAAACACAGTAATAGGTTATTTTCCATCAACACTAATCAGAAGAAAAGGTGAAAGTTCAAATGCGTGGGTCTTGTTTACTTTGTACAGTTATTAGGTACTTGGCATTAAATCAGACCAGCAACTAATATTTATTTATTTATCTATACAGGCAGGCAACTACTAGTGTTTATAGTAGAAAGTGAAAAAGTATGAAAACTAACTATGTTGAATTATGCTATGGACCAATACAGATTAATCTATATGGGCCCATGCTGATTCTAACTAAAACATTAGTGGAGATAAAATTTTGTTCATATTTTTTTAATTATTGAATGGTTATTTTGATCTGTTCTCAGTAGTTTTTACTTGAAGAAATTGTCTTAATCTTGAACGGTTAAAGCCGCTCCAATTTTATGTCACCATCATAAATCCTGTGAGAGAAACACAATAATTACAAAAGCTACGCTTAATTAAAGTTTCAGAAAAGGCAATTTTAATAAAGCATAAACAGTTTGGCGCACGCATGTTGCAAGCCAGAATTTAGCACTCAATAGCAGGGAGTACTGAATGTTGGCGGTTGTGAAGGGACAAGAATCTAGCTCATTATCAATGCTACACCTCCAAAACTTATAAATCAGATATTGAATACACACTCTGCAGAGCCATAACTCGTCTTAGCCTCAGTTCCCTCAGTACAGTAAACAGTAAAAACAATGAAGGATGAGTACGGAGAATGAAATTTCCCAGGGCGAGAATCGACTATTGATTTTCTACCATTCTGCCCTCCAATATCAGAAAGCAGAAACTGCAAAATCGGCAATTTTAGAAATGTCAACATAAAGTTGAAAGGTTTTCCTGCTCACAGTTTTTCTTATAACATGTAAAAATATGTATAAATTTGAATCAAAAGAACCCGTTTGTTTTTTATAAAAGTAAAATTTTCAAAATTTTTATGTAATTTGATGTTGTTATCGTTATTGTTATTATTGTTTTTTGTTGTTTATGTAATGAGTAAGTGAATACCTCCAGCAGTATCTAACTATAATTTCTTCTACACACAGTGGTAAACAGCAGTAAATGTAAAGAAGAACAATGGAACATAGCAGTAAACTACATCAGTGCTGCTTTTTGTCTTAGTACCAACATCGTGAAATACATTCATTGCTACTTGCAGTCTGTTTTCATGGAAAACAAGTATTATGAGCTGTAAAGGTTATTGTAGTAAAAAGGGCAGTTACTGCTTATAAGAATGAAAGAGAAAACTCATTTTGGGTAAAATTGCACTTACTGCTTTCTCCTTTGTAGAGCAGCATTATATGTTCAAGAACAAAAATTTTGCTATTAGGTGTTGAAACTTTGCACACTGTTTGAATTAGCAAAAAATATTCTTAATAACAACACATTTTGCTGAGACTAATTGTAATCGCAACATTTTTACATTATCGTTGCTGTAGCAACCGCTAGAAACGAGTTCTCATTGTTTAAGCCAACTTTCTAGGAAGCATCATCTGTTGGGTGATGGATTTGCTTTATTAATAGCGAAAGCTAACAGTCATTATAAGCACAAAAAACAAAAAAAAAATGTGAACATACCAAAAGAATGTCATTGTACCATCGTCCCAGACAACGTGGTGCTTATACGAAGCCCAGTTATGTGCAGTCGGCACCTTTCTCATCACGGGAACTGCATCATCACCACTTTTTGACACAACATTGTTATTTTGGCTGTGCACATCATTGCCGTTTGGGCAATCAACTTTTCTCCTCTTCCGCAGCGCCATCTTCAAGTGCTACACGAGCTTGATATAGCAACAACAGCCGGGGTTAGGTAACAGTCAATATAAATTGCAATAGAACACAGTCTACAATTCGTCACCTGGCTTCCAAGAAGGAGAAAAATCACTACAAGCCAAGCGAAGTCAATTGTGTCAAATCACTACAAGTGGCTTACGAGACTATTTACACATGTAGAGATGTTAAATGAAACTTCTAATCTGATTACAAGCTAAAAGACAAATGAAATTAAACAGATCTATGAATTTGACTGAAGCTAGGTAATTTTCAAGCAAAGTCAACTGCAATTCCATCAATCTCTCTGTATACAGTTTACTGGGCTAACATATTCCACAATTAATACCGTGGCCTATATTTATTTGGTTGATAAATTTATGACTTTAAGAGTTTAGGTAACTGAGATGAATTTACATAGTGACAGAAGATGCAGTGTCATCTTCATACTTAAAATACAATTCTTGGCCTTTGCACGACTGCTCGATGGTAGTCATCAATGGTGGCACACGTAAACAAGGTATTTTAGCCATGCAGTCATACGTTACTTACAGTGCAAAGAACACACTACTACTACTACTGTGTCAGCATTAGCGAGTGCATGTGCACTAATTAAACATACGATGTGACAAAGTCCACAACAATGCAAACAATGAGGGGACTTTAAACGTGCAGATCATAGCTATGCATACCTGAGAGTACGAGACGCAGCAACAATTCTACAGTCTTCTATAACGCTGACACGGCAGTCCACATTGATAATACTACATGAGAAGCGTGGTTCACAGATCGATGTGTCCACATTGAATCAGTTGAAGCAGATTTGCACAATGTCAGCATGCCACGTGCTGAACTATAGAACAAATCTTTCATCACAAAAGCATTTGAACAGGGAATCACAAACTCCGAAAAGCTGTAAAGCATTATTATTATTATTGACGCCATAGATCATCATTATCACTACCATCATCATAGTCATTGTTATAGTCATCACTAGTTAGATTATCATTATTGCCATCTTATTAGCCAAGAATTTTGAAACTAACACAATTTATAAGTAAAGATTAAAACTGACACTATTAATTACCCAATGGTTATTTTACCCTCTCCATTATGTTCAAAAAATAATCTAATAAACTTGATTAGTATCAGTACCAATATCAACAACTAAGTATTCATAACCTTAAACATAGATCATTTGTTTATCCTCGGTGGACCCTCAGCAAAATTTGGCTTAAAGAAACAAAGTTTTACATGACTCAGCTTGTATTTAGATTACAAGTCTAAGTTCCAACAACTAATTAGTCTAATTAAATAAAGTAATTAGAAATTATTTCACAAACTGATTATTTTACTTTACTAACTAAACATTTATTAACGAATTTTTTTTCATTTTGCTCAAATTAAGCTATCATTTAGTTCAACAATGATTTTTTATCTGTTTCTCAGACGATTGATCAGATTCAATATAAGAAAGCTTGCTTCAAGATAAGTTTACACGATGTTGATTTGAAATGCTAACCATAGATCATACACTATTTGAAAGAACTGCTGAAAATCTATAACACTGAATTTTTTTGTTTCACAGCTAACTGATGGTCCGTACACCACACTCGAGTAGAGAGTGAATGCAAAATATACCCAGAGAATATTCTGCCTACAACCTGTTGCTATGGAAACCAACTGTGTCTAGACGAATTACCACAAAATAAAGCTGGCCTAGTACTACTGAATTTACATCTTTTTTGAAGTGACTCTGATCACTAGTAATATTATAACTAGCAATAAAGGGCTTCAAAGTTTACCAGTTACCTTCAACTGACACTAGGCTAGATTGCAGTTTAGGTGGTTAGTTTTTAACTCGCTCTCACATTGCTCGTATCAATAATGTCGCAGAAAGCAATATTTCAAAAGAAAGATGTAAAAAATAAAGAACAACGTTATATTTAAAGAAAATTAACTTACCGTAATATTTTCATTTTCGCGTCTGCACGAAGTGATTATTTTTATCTATTGGTATGCGCAACAACATAGAAATCAACAACAAGCCAACATGTTAAACGAGAAATATTTTGAAATTCGCTGTAAAATTAAAAACATCATTGTGCGACACGGCGTTGCTCAAATTAGCCTGTATTTATTTCATTGAAACCAAAGCGTGCAAGAGCTTAATTCAATATATAATTATATAAATACGTCAAGGCCAGTTGTTGTATCTACCCGAAACCCAGAATACAATTGTGAATTTGCGAACATTTTTAAAGGTTTTCAGTTAACTAACCTTCAAAAAACACGAAAAACTGTGACCACATTGCACATCGGACATTAACTTTAAATTCCACGCCTCCAGGGATGCAGCACACAACATTAACAGAAGACGTAGGTTTTCATCATGTTCAACTCACTTCAATATAAGAAATCTTGCTTCAAGTTTAAACGATGGATGTCAACGTTAACCATAGATCGTAAAACATAAAAACTTTATTTTACATGATCAGTATATATTAACTATGATGTCATTGCGACTTTGCGAGATGGAACTGCTGCATACCCTCTGCCCAGCAAACACAAAACACTTTTGCAATAATTATCTTAAAATGTGTCAAAAACTTTGTCGGTAATGTAGGGCCTTAAAACGTTTCACAAATGTTTTGCTCCAAGATGACACAAACAATAATAATTATATTTCATAACGAAGAGTAAAATGATGTAAAATGAAGGCAAAATAGGTAACTGTTGAAGTGCCATTCAAGACTGGAAATATGCAAAGAATTTTTATTCATGATGAATGATAAACAACTTGAACACAACTTGAACACATCGCAGAGATGGAGGTACAAATCTGTAATACTTCTGCAATGGCCTGCAGTGCTATATGTAAAGTACATTAATGTACCATACATAATGTTTATTTATATTTCTTTATACTGGGCTTTTGCAAATTTGGAAGCATAGAGAGTCTTTGAAGAATCTATGGTATGCACAAGTGGACTTTCCAGTTATATTCCATAATAGTGTTGAGTAGAAATAAATACCTGTGAAACATTTTAACTTGCAAATAATCAGTTTCGCATGCTATTTCCAAAAAACTATCAAAACTTTTTAAAAGCATTTCTGAGAACCTACACAGAAATTGTTTTCTAAGTGCTCTAAAACTGTCGCACGTTTTCTGGGCTTGCAACTTCGTTGAAATTATATCTGACTGCATTGATGGAATATATGCTGTAAAACACCCACAAATCAGTTATCAATTATTATGTTTGTGACATAATTTCATTTTTGATGGATCGCTATATGACTGTATGCAAAAATGATAGCTAACCAGATGTTTTAACTGTTAATAGGATTTAATTTGCACAGCGCCAATTATACAGGAAAATTGATATACTAGAAGAAAGAGGCAATGAGAAATTTGAGCTACTGACTTAATAGCTGGTCTCAATTCTTACGATTTAGTTAAAATTAATCATATCTCTATTATGTTGATTGCACTCAACAGCAGGAGTTGGCCTATAATTCTCTGCATCTTTTTATAGGGTATCCATGCAGGCCATACACATGCATGCCCAAAAACTTTTGTCAACTTGCCGATTTACTTTGTGGTACTGTATGTAATATTACAATGACCTTGTGGGTCCAGTTCATTGCAAATACATGCATCTTTTTCTGACTTAGGATCTGTTTCGTTACTAATTTTGGTGTATTAATTCAAGTTACACTAGTAGCACAATCTTACAAGTATGCTCAGAGCTTAAGGTGAAAGTCAAACAATGACAAAATTCAAACACGATAATTTTTATTATGTTACTCTGGCAAAGTCACAGTGTAACACTAGCACGAAGATAATTTGGCAGTGTGCATGTTTTTGTCACATAATTGTGATATCAAACAATATTAAAGTGAGTTATTACCTTATTATTAAAAAGCTGCTGTCTAACATGCTTGACAGCAAGAAGCGCGTAAGTTATAATTTCTCCTAAAAAGTTATAGCCGCACTGAGTTTACATCAGAAACATATAAGTGGTGATAAGATTCTATGGCTGCCATTCTAATTTCAACAGTTATAAACTACATTTTCACAATGTTTTATCTGCACATTGCATAAAATGCAAAAAAGTTGCAATAGTACTGTAACAGCCAAACAAACTCAATTTTGTGATTTTAACTGCTGGCACACAGTGTTAAAATTGGTCAATCTTATGTGATGGTAGCTTTTCTGATCAACCATATTTATATTCACTCCTTGTCACCCATAAAGATTTGCTATACATATGGTGTTTAACTTTTAAACATAAGTTGTGAGATTGCATTACCATTGCAAATAGAATTAGTAATTAAACCAAAACTCAATAATGAAACACACCCTAAAACAGAGAAAGGCCCATGTATTTCTAACGAACTGTGTACAAGCTGTTGCCAAAAGTCTTTAAAGGACAAAATGAAAGTTTGAACACACTTATTATAAAAACTACAGTTAGCAAAGTCAGAAGAACTAGTCTGATTTATAAGAGACCACCGATTCTTAATTCCCATTATATTGGAATAACAGCCTTGAATGCAAATACTCTTGCTCTCATTCAATGTAACATCTGCGTGTTTGCCCCTTTTTTGTGCACATGTGTGCATTCACAATACTTTACAAAAAGGTGCAAAGGATTATAGGGCAACTCCTGCTATTGGGCGTATTCAACATAACATAGATGGCTCTGATTAAATGTATATTATAGTAACTATGGTGCGAAAATTCAGACTAACTCTGCCATATTGGGTCAGTAGCAGATTAAACATCTGTTGTGAAAATAGGCGGTTCCAGCTAGCTTCGATTCCTAGTTAGCCTAAAATTTTCGAATGCCTCATTCTTTAGTTAGCCATTAGGGTATTGTTGCGTGTGTGTGCGCGTTTGTGTGAGAGAGAGAGAAAGAGCAGATAAGCAAAACGACCAGCAACGGAAAAGTCAAGGTAAACGGCATGTGTAGCATAGTTTACTTACTTTTTGCTCACCCTCTCTCTCTCTCTCCCTTGGTTTTAGTCTCTTTCTTAGCCTCTCTCCACGCCTCTCTCTTCCAGGCATTTTATTTTTTACTTGAATTTCATTGCTTAAACCATGCAAGACGGTGCCCAGACCACTCAGAAGTTACAACAAACCTCTGAGTATCATGGCTCTACCAAAACGTTTGGGCGTGGAATGGCAACAAACAAGTGCAAATTGAATTTATGTTTCAGCATTTCTAAGGTGCCTTGTCTTGAAAATATCTTTGGCGTGGTAAAAGGTGCTCGAGTGAAAATTTGAGAAGTATTTTAAAATTATATGTAATGCGTAATTATAATTTTTAAGGCATTAGTTAAACAGGATACCATTAGCCCAAGTTACACATTCTTTACACAAATGCTTTAGGTTATTCGTAACTGGGAAAGCAAAAGTTTTTGATGTGCTAAAAATGCAGAATCAGAAAATACTGGAGGAACTTCAGCAGCAAAAGCAACGGTTGCGAATGCAGTTACCAGGTAAAACTACTCCATCGGTCGGCACGGCTCAGTTGCCTACTTCCACAGGGTAAAATTTATCTTGTTATTATTTTGCCTAACTAATTTTTGATGTTAGGGTGATTGTTTTTAAATTATGTCGTTTACTTATTTAGTGAAAAATTACAAATAAAAACTCATTCCTTTTTTAAATTAGTACTTTTTTATTTAATATGTAAAAGTCGTGTAAAAACTAAAAAAATAGAACACGATTTTATAACATAAATTATAATTATTTTTTACTAGTTAAAAATGATAGTACTTAGTAGGTAAATCCTTATTTGATATGGCATGTGGGGCATTTAAATTATGGGCTGGTAACTTAGCAGCAACAATTGTTTAATACAAAAACGAGGTTACTATTCTTTACGAATCAGTAATATTTCATAGCTTGTTGATCTTATCTTGCCAAGTATGGCATGGCAGAGCAAAGACAAGCATCAGCATTTAGTGGACATAAAAAGGGAAAAAAATCCCTGTGGCAATAATTGCCAGGCATTAGTGGGTTATACATATGGGGTTATTTATATTCGTGTAATAAATCTTGCTGTTATCCTTTAAATTAAAAATTGTAAAATCAGCACATTTTATTTTCAAGTTGATTTTGTAGAATTTAAAAAATTGAAAGAAATATAAAAACGTTTTTGTACTGACTTGAAAAAAGTCACTATGCAAAAAATGCCTGGTTACAATCTCTGATAATCCGGTGAACGGTAAACACGTTTCGATAAAGCGACTTTATTCTCAGCCCTGCAGTGGTGTTTCAGTTATTGGAATTGTTAGAAAGACTTTATGATTGTAACGTTACATTCTGCAGTTCAATATCAAAATATTTCTTTATTTCTAGGGCTGGACCTCTGCCCGCTGTACCAGCATTGCCGGTGAGTTTTCTGGTCTTTCTGTATCTATCAAAATTGATTATTCTGTTAGCAAAAAAACAACTTCATATAAACTATTTCAATTTGCACTTAATATTTCATTTATTCATGATGGTTACTGGTGAATAGCTGTAATTCTGCATCAAATGAAATGTATATTTAATAATCATCATATCAGTGCGTTCAGAGATGACTTCGAGCCACTTTTAAGACTAATCTTACTGGAAATCGTGCGATCGATTTGGCATTTTAATGTTTTTTTTTGCATTAAAAGGTGCAAATCAGTGATAAGTCATCGTGTGCTGAAATTGTTACCGAGTTCGTCATTTTAATATTACAAATTATGGAATAAGCGAATCTAACTAATCTTTACAGTTTGTACATGCGTAAAGTTCTGCTGAAATTGTTACCGAGTTCGCTGTTTTATTGTAAATGTCAAAATTGACAATTCTACCAAATTTTTGCAGTTTATAGCTGTGTATTAAAGGTGTTCTGATTTGTTTACAGCCTGCTGTTGTGAGGGACCCTGTCACTGAAGCTCATCATCTCTCCTCGTCACAAAGAGCTGCCCTGCAGGTTTGTTAAATTTTTCCTTAACTTTGCAATGTCTGGCGGCACATATCATGTAGCTTGCTGATGTACTAAGCCGTGCATCGCAGAGATTGAACATTGAAACAAATTGTTAGGTGTGTGATGGCCACTTTTCTATTATTGATAAAAAATTATGAGTAGCAGGATTTGGTGCTGCGGGTAATTATAATGTATTTATAATTGTTAGCAAAGTCGGAGTTTGTGGTCAATATCGCAACCAACCTGTACCTAAATATCAGTATCTAAACACGTACATGACGTCACACAACCTTTAAAAAAAATTTGTCACACTTAAAAATTGATACCAAAGTGAGATGTGGAGTAAAATAGTACCAAGTTGGTACCCAGTTGAGATGTGGAGTAAAATAGTACCAAGTCAGTACCCAGTTGAGATGTGGAGTAAAATAGTACCAAGTCAGTACCCAGTTGAGATGTGGTGTAAAATAGTACCAAGTCAGTACCAAGTTGAGATGTGGTGTAAAATAGTATCAAGTCAGTACCCAGTTGAGATGTGGAGTAAAATAGTATCAAGTCAGTACCCAGTTGAGATGTGGAGTAAAATAGTACCAAGTCAGTACCCAGTTGAGATGTGGAGTAAAATAGTACCAAGTCAGTACCCAGTTGAGATGTGGGTAAAATATACCAATCATACCCAGTTGAGATGTGGAGTAAAATAGTACCAAGTCAGTACCGAGTTGAGATGTGGTGTAAAATAGCACCAAGTCAGTACCGAGTTGAGATGTGGCGTAAAATAGTACCAAGTCAGTACCGAGTTGAGATGTGGAGTAAAATAGCACCAAGTCAGTACCGAGTTGAGACGTGGTGTAAAATAGTACCAAGTTAGTACAGAGTTGAGATGTGGAGTAAAATAGTACCAAGTCAGTACCGAGTTGAGATGTGGAGTAAAATAGTACCAAGTCAGTACCGAGTTGAGATGTGGAGTAAAATAGTACCAAGTCAGTACCGAGTTGAGATGTGGAGTAAAATAGCACCAAGTCAGTACCGAGTTGAGACGTGGTGTAAAATAGTACCAAGTTAGTACCGAGTTGAGATGTGGAGTAAAATAGTACCAAGTCAGTACCGAGTTGAGATGTGGAGTAAAATAGTACCAAGTACCAGATATATTTAACTATGCAATTTACTTTAACTGTTCACAGTTGACAAGTAAAATAATTTTCCGATACCTTTTAATGTAACAACTAATTTTTTGCAGCATGCTCACACAAATTCGTTTGGTTACTTTATCACCCAAGACTCATCATTTGGGAACTTGATACTGCCTGTGTTACCCAGACCAGAGGGAAAATCATGACAGAAGTGAAATAGTTATCTACAGTGTCAAAGTCTTTCAACAACGAAGTGACAATCTTTTATATTATATTTCCTGCTGTAAGAATTTACTGCCTGCGGGACAATCTGAGAACCATAGGACTGAAGGAGAACCATATCTGAGATCAGCACAAAAGTTGGATTAACAGTGCCACTGGTACCGTGAATCAGGGACGTTACCGAAACATGAGTTTCGCTTTCGTCAAAAATTCGAAACTTTCGGTAGCTTTCCAAGGTTTTTGTTGTATTTATCTAGCTTACTTTTTTCTGCTAGATGTTAAAAATCACTGAAAATCAAGCCTGTATTAGAGCAAATATGAACAAAGCAAAACAAAGAATTTCATTTATTTCACAATTTTTTTCAGTTTTGATGACAGTTGGTTTTGCATATATGATTTCAGTTCGGTTTCGTTTTGGTATCATTTTCATATATTTCGGTTTGTAATTTCCATTCCTGTAAAATCCCTGCCGTGAATGTGAATAAAATCGAAATTTATTATACTAATTATGCCTGGCGCAGTGGAAAATACGCATTTCTATATTCCACCTCGAGTAAAAATGGATTTTCTTGTTGTCAAGTAGCAGTACAACAAATTTTTTACAGTTCCAAATTATTACAATTTAGCTTGTTTATTTGGTTATAGAAACTGGAACTAAATTCATTTCAAATAATTTAAAATCAATTTATGAATAATAAAAATTGCTTAACATTTACAATGCAATGTATATATTCTATTTATACATAAAAATCTGTACTAGTATTGTATTCTAAAATATGACCAGTAACAGACATTTGGCTGATAGACACTGCTAAACCTTATCAAACACTGGGGACCTTGATATTAGTTTCAGAACTTAAAATACGATATTCTGGATTATTTCTAAGACATGGTAGAAATATAGTAACTGTAAGACAGGCAAGAGCATTAAAGCACATATGAACTTGAAAGCATAATCACTGAATAAGTTACTACCTCTGGAACTTTTTCAATAGTCAGGAAACATATTTAGTAAGTGACAAATCAGATAATTTTCGTGTCTGTAACCTCCACCACACGTATTAGCTACTCAAAAAGCTCGTAAAAAGCCCACAAGGCAATTGATTATTTAATCGCTTTTGATACCACTTTTCGGTCTTCGTTATACTATACTATTTAAAATTCAAGTTAATTTCATAATTCACATTGAACTGATCACAATTAATCACATTGCAGCACAAGTTAATTTCATAATTCACATTGAACTGATCACAATTAATCACATTGCAGCAGCACAGTATCACACAACTGGTGTGGAAGAACCAACTTATATCACAAATGGGATGATGGACTTTCGGTTCCTGGGATAATTCTGAAATTCTTTCCTGTAATTTCGGTGCTTTCCCAGAGCCCAAATCGTCATCTGCACAAATCCAGCCACCGCGAATATTGCAGCTGCAAAAAAGTTTATATAGGTACTCATGAGAAAATTTATCCTTTATAACAACCCAACTATTTGCTTTCTAACAACACCTTGGCAGTTGTATTATAACCATACTGTTTGTTTATTCAGCTTTCCGCACGATTGGCACTGTACAATTTGCAAAAACAACATAAACAACAGACAGCTGTTCATCTTAAAGGAAAAGCCAAAAGCTTGTAGGCAGTTGAGCTCATCATGCTATCAAGTTAAGACAACAGAATCTAACGATCACAAAGTTCAGCAACATAGGGCATGATAGTAAATGGATGAGTGGTAGCTAAGAAAAGTGCCTCTATTTATACATAGGCTATATACATTCAAAGATTCTTAAAACACATCCTTTTGGTGTACGTTCATCGCAGAAAAATGATGCACAAAAATGAGCAACCTTCCAATTATGCCACAACTATTAAAACTTAAAGGATAACTAGACGATTGATTAGACTCAATCTCATTTTAATTTAGTATGCAAAATATACATTTCTTGCCTACAAAGGTTAGCAATTCTTTCTAATATTTGAACAATAACTTTGGAAACTTATTAAGAGCAACCAAACAGATATCGCTTACATCACAAACTAACCACAGTTTGTGCAATGGTAGGCATCTTCCCTGTGCATCAAGCAGGTTTGCATAAACGAAGATTGCTATAACATGCTGAAGTGATGTCACGAAAATGAGCTCTAAGTCACTGTGACATCATAGACGAACACTACAGTTCATGAACATGTTTACAACGGTACCGTGCCTATTTGTCAGTGACACGAACATGACAAAAAGACACCACTAGCAATCTTAGTGGATTTGCTGAGAGCCGTGCATAGCTGTAAAAGCTTAATAAAATTTGAGTAACCAAGGTAAATATTACTTAATCTAAGCTTTGATTTAAAAAAGATATTGTAGTTTCAATGTTTTAGAGCATACTTTATTTTGAACTAATGTTTACACAATCGTCCAGTTTTCTTTTAATAAGTAAGCTCATACATGGACTGCTAAATGCCATACTGAATACAAAATAGCATGATTTGGATAAGTACAGTAATCTACACCAATAGTAAACTGTCTACATAAGTGGCTTGACCACTTACGCAAAATACAGGTGAGCAATAGAAGCTAATCTATGTCTAATAAGCCATACCTGCTGCGCATTGGGTCATCACTGTGAAACACAACCATGCTCCCACTTCGTAAGTGTAGTTGGGACACGATACGAATGCAAACAGCAACGTGAATGGATTCCACGTCGGTTCTGGAATCTTCCTCTGCTTAGTGCCGGCTGGTCGAAGATTCCGCAAGGTGACGTGGATGGACAGATTACCAAATTCATTGAACTGATGCAAGAAAACACAAAAGTTCAGAAAGAATTTACTGCTCCGTTACAAGAATTTACCATTACCACATTTAAAACATTTTATTTTCATGGTTAAAGCTCAAGTCCTCAGTGAAACTAAAGAGTTTCAGTTTCCACAATTTTTGTAAAAGGTTTGGAATGTGAAACAAACCTTAATCAACCGAACGTATGAGAAGATCTAATAACTTGATTTTTTGCCGGCTGTATCCGCAATCCATTTTAAAGACTAATAGTTGTAGACTAAATCTCAGCATTTATTTTGCAACAAAAAATTCACAGATCGATACTGCATACTAAGGAGGGATTAGATGTAAGTCGCATTACTCAAAAACTATGTTACAAAATTCTGATTTGAAATAAAGAGGCTGCGAAATATGGCATACTGTGTTTAATTGCACGGCCAGCCTTGGGCCCATGTTACTAGGGAAAAAACAATCGTAAGCTGCCAATTACCGTATTTACCTGTGTACAAGTAGACCTTATGCACAAGTCGATGTGCATTTCAAGACCAAAATTTGCATCATTTTATATATTACCTGTGTACAAGTCGACCATAAAATATTAAGATCTTCCAGAGTAAATGATGTCAACAATTGAAGAAAAAAAATTTTACTAACATTAATACCTCTGCATAGTTGTGTTTTACATACGCGTGTGTGCTGGTAATCGATATTTTGCCAATAAAACACTCATATACAAGGCCAGTGTAAAACTTCCCTGCGGAAGCCGACAAGCGGCAGCACCTGCACAACATTGGCGATTTCCATGTTCTGATCGAGTGCTCCGCCGCTAGTTTATTTACCGGTAATATATAAATTTTAACTTAATTTCACATACATTAAAATAAATTACTGTAATATTTGTTAATTTTGTGAAGTAATGTTAAGATACGAATATTCTCTGATGTGAAGTATCACAGCATGAGTGTTCATTCAGTCCAGCATATAATGAAGGATTATTTCTTTACATATTCGTATTGTAGACGACTCTTTAGCGTCATCTCCCAAAAACATATCTTAAGTATAAGTCGACCCCAAAAATTTCACCTTAAAATCGCCTCCCAAAAATTCGACTTGTACATAAGTATATACAGTAATCTTAAGTTATAAATATTTTCATTGCAGTGAGAGACGGATCAGAAAAGGCAGATAATTTTTGAGAACTGCAAGTTATGAATGCGAAATTCTAGAATATCAACTACTGATGAGCAACTGTTATGGAGAAACTGACACGCATTTGCTGATGGCACAATTTAAAAAAATGAAACTCACCA
Source organism: Tubiluchus corallicola (assembly GCA_030141605.1). Classification (NCBI taxonomy): domain Eukaryota; kingdom Metazoa; phylum Priapulida; class Priapulimorpha; order Priapulimorphida; family Tubiluchidae; genus Tubiluchus; species Tubiluchus corallicola. The sequence continues at coordinate 104,460 of JAQGDQ010000152.1, read as the reverse complement.
TCATCCCGAAAAAGCCCAAGTTTATCTGCCAAGTAAAAGCTGAAAATAGGTAAAACTTTAAAAAAAATTGTTAAATAATTGTTGTTAAACAATTTTTGTCAAGTTTTAATAAACAAAAAGAGGTATCACTAACAGTAATATAATAGATTAGCTTACTTCCGTGTTCTACTGAATATATATTATTGCTAAAGTACTTTCAGTGCCAAACGTGAATGTTAAGTAAAAGATAAAAGCAATGCGTTACAAATTTCAAGTAAAATTACTTGTACAATCATAGTAGTATGCTAGTTTGTTTTCATAGCAACAAGTCATAAAGTTAAGTACACGCAGAGTGAATACCATAGCGCTACTGATTTCACTTACACGTTCCTTACTAATATAAGCCCATTAAGCAGCAGCAGCAGCAGTTGCTTATGTCAACAAATGATGGATAGTGTAACTTAGGAACCCGAATACCTGCCTCTGGGTGGCTTATCATGCTGCCCTTGGGTAATTTCCAAATTGTGGGAGGGTAACTGGGTAATTTCCAGATTGTGCATCTAGATTTGGCTAAGATATCTGTGTAGATTTATATTTTATTTTAGAAGATTATCGTTAATAATGAAGTGGATCTAATCTCGCTGGTCCACCGATGAGTGCTGCAGCAAAGTTTACAATGTATCAAAGTTCAAGAAAGGTGGACCAACATCTGGGAAGACTTTCATTTGTGATTGTTATTAGAAAACTGATATAGTCAACCTCGGGTATAAGGTACTCGCTTATAAGGGACCACCAACACCGGTCCAGATTTTTCGTAACGGTTTTCCTATGTAAAAATCTTCGTATATATGGTATTCGGTTCTAAGGGACGATATCTTCAGGTCCCGCGTAATAGAAACCCAGGTAAATTACCTCGCATATACGGGACCCTATGATCAAAGCAAAATTGATAGATTTTTAATTTCAATTTTTCACAAATTTGGCCTTCGAACAGCTCAGTTTCCATGGTCAAATACATCTTGCTTCACCGAAGGAGCTTCCTACATACCGTCTACACTGAATGTGTAGCAATAATCCATAAAAATGTGGGTAAAAGTACAGGTCTAGATACACCCTCGGTCTGACTCAACTTCAGCTATAAGGGACATCGGATATAAGAGCTTGACTGTATATGTGACTGATTGTTCTAATAATAAAGTAATTAATTTAAACTAAATTAGTTAAATGATTAATTAGAGATTTTAAAAAAGTGAAAACTAATTACACTCACAAGCGGGAAAGAAGAAAGAGCGAAACTACACGTACCAGGATTTGTGTAAAACGGATGATTAATAAAATATGCTATAATGGCTGCAAATCCCCAATAATAACTACAGTTCTGAAACACAAATAAAAAATAAATATTAACAAAAGCAAACGAACAGAAGTGTGTACAAACATATATACTGTCAAATAAGTTTGACAACTAAATGCAGTTATAACACACAGCAAAATCAGACAAAAGAATTACAACACAATAAAATGCCTTGCCTTATTTTGAATTGATCTGATTTTCATGTTTACTTCCCCCCTCCCAAAGTTGAGTAAATCTTTGGGATCATGGGAAAGAGGTCACTTAAAAATCCCAAATAATAACACTTAGTCCTCGAAGAAACCGGCAGGCCTCCATCTTACAACAAGTGAAACATAAGAAAAACAAAGGACTATTAGTCATGTCAGTAATAAGTAAAGAAAGAGCAAACATTACTGAGGTGACATGGCTCTGTAAAGCAACTTGCACCAATTAAACCCAATTAGTTAACTAACTAATTGGTTTCTCGGAATTCACTAATTACCAAAGCAAATACGATTACAGTAGGATAACTTTATTCGTTTATTTACCCACCTTGAAAAGGTTTGCAATCGGCATGGTTGCGTGAGAAAATCGGTGAACGAATAAAGTCTCCAGCAGCCTCTTTGCATAATGGAATGTCCAGCAGGCAGCTGCGATGCTAAAAAATGAATGTTAATTGCGCTGAGGACAAAAAAGACAGATCTACAATATGAGAAAGTACTTAAAGAGCCCAGACATTAGGGATGAGCATTCTATCACACAAAGTGAAATTGAATCAGATCAAATTTGCGGGTTTTGAACTTGAATCACACCGAATTTCAGCATTTTCAAATCCAAATTCAGTTTTAAACATTTTCGAATTGCTAATAAAAAGGCAATTTCACAAAGATCGTGTACGGTCACATCTTGGTTTGCCGGACATCGCTTTTACGGATATCGGGAGAATTGGGCAAAATCTGGACCGTTAAAAAGTTCCGCATACTAAGGACACAGTCTGTTGTTTCAAAAGCTGACCGCTAGTTGGCGGGTTGTCACTTTGTTCACATCATTACATCAGTTTAACCACGTGTATATGTCTATATGTAAAAATATGGAGACAATTAAGCAGAGTTATTTGAGTCAACTGTGACAGTTTTTATATACTTTTGTATAGGGCAAGACATTTTTGAGACATAGGCAATTGATTCTACATTATTGTGAGTCTAACACATGGCACCTACTGTATCGGTACATACAGACAATTGGTAAACGTGGATCGATGTCTCCCCGCCCCGCTTTTGTCCGGCAAACCGGGACACGAGTGTATATTACTGGATTTTGTTCCACAGTTAAAATTGTAGGACTTTTCAAGCGATAAAGAACATATGCACAGTGTTCCCTCACTTATTGTGGGTGTTCTGTTCCATGCCCACCCGCGATAAGTGAATTTCCGCGAAGTTGGGACGCTATACTTATTAGTGTCCCTACTTCGTAGTACTAGGTGGGCGCAGGTACTACATTTCATTTTCGGTGTGTATTTATCTGCCAAATAAATACACTATTTACTGTAAATGGTATTTTTTTATGATTCATAATATTCTTTTGATGTTAGAATTAATATTTTTAATATATTTTTATACATTCTGTGATTCGTTACTGTACAATACGTACTACGCATGTACAAAAATTCTTAAGACCGCAAAAACCCGCGAAGCAGCGAAATAATATTTTTGAAAACCCGCGAAACAGTGAGGGAACACTGTAATTGAAGTGCTAAGTTATTCGAATCCATGATTTTTCCTAAAAAAACCTCATTTGAACTGAATTCGAACGTTTGATGCTCGACTCTAATGCATATACGTTCTAATCCCTATTTCACGTTGATGATACTCAAGCAATAACTTCACTAAGTGATACAGTGTAAAAAGCTAAAAGTAGATGTCACTTTAGAATGAGAGGGAGAACTTGCAGGTGATTTGAGGAAAGAATTACAGGAAGATATTGCAAGGCTCACCGTTAGTCGGAATAAGTAATGTTGGCGGGCATTTAGCTAGTTATTCTGCAAGGAACAAAGCCACGTGAACACTTACTGAACAACTGGCAATGAACAAAGCCACGTGAACACTTACTGAACAACTAGGAAGCGTGGGTCATCGTGTGCTGGTCCGTATAGAAATTGTGGTTTGAAGTAATATATCGCTAAATAAATAAACAGTGGCCCTGCATACTCCAGCAAAAAAACCTGAAATAAAACAAAAAGTTCTGTTTGACTGTGTATTTTGAACTTTTGGTTGTTAAAATAACACCAGTTCTTTCAGGAAATGCTATATATTAGATTGTATGTCGGATATTTTGGTCTAAAACAAGTTAAAGTTTTATTAAAGAAGTAGTTTATCCAACAAACAAAGACATTAGACCAAATTTACATCCTGCTACAAGGGATAAATAAGCGAATTTTATGGCTCTGCCGCACCTAGAGAGCAACAATTGCATGAATGTACAACAGTGAAGCTGTTTAGACAAATAAAAATATTAGAAGAAACTTAAACTGTGTAAACAAGTTACCTAGCATGAGCTAGTAAATTTTAACACTCTGCTTTGGAAATTGCCAGCCTCCGGCAACTACTACTCAGGCTCCGTGCTATCTGACTTTTGCAGCCACCAACAAACCGTAACCACTCAGCTATACACCCACCCAAGCCCAACAAGTGCTATCAAGCTTAAGTGAAAAAAGAAGTTTACAAGTAGAGTATGAATAGGTTTTAGATTGTGTGTTTACAGCTACTACTGCTAGCAATCTATAGAACTAGAGTAATTTTGCTATTCAATTTGATCATAATCATTAAATTACGGAAGACATCCTTCAAAATTTAGATCAGTGAGTAAACAAATTTTGGATGCAAAAATTGCATTAACATTATTCAACAGCTTGCAATAGGTAATAAACTGTAAATTTTTCATTTTTTTTCCACAAAATACTAAGCATACTAAACATGAAAATTCTAAAAACAATTAACCTTTGCTTCTACTTACTCCTTTCCAACTGATCTGGGGTCCTAAATCTTTAAAGAAGAGCTCAGCTCCGGAAGAAATGCGAAGCGAGTGCAACGTTTCTTCGTCCTTCAGCGATCGTCCTCCTGGAAAGATGAAGAAAATCTGAATCATAAATGCCTCTTGGTCAGCAGTTGAATTAATTTTCAAACTGTTGTCACTGGTCAAACAATTTAGTCACTTTGCCTAAGTCATTTCTGTAAGTTTCGAGTCGTTGCATTGTTGTACTTTTTCACAAGAGCCGTGCAACTTTTTTATCTTGCAATTTTTTAATCGTTCCTCATCACTCAAACTTGAAAAATGTGCGTCTTGCGTTCAACTATCAGAAACAGACAAAACCAATTCCCAATTCTTTAAAGATTCCTGAAAGAACGAAATGTTTTTTTGCCAAGTATCACATTTAAAATAGATGCTTGGAAATTTTGAAAATTAGCGTCTGCTCAGTTATAAACTAAACAATTCAATTAATGATTTAAACATCACTACTGTGACAAACTAAATGATACTGAAAATATTTGCTCTATAAATCACGGGATTATGCATACAAGCAACGATAGATATACAAGGTCACTAAAAAAATTCTGCATCGAATAAGTTCATGCTAAAATTAAAAAAAAACAACGTTTGAGCAACATTTCGTTAATTTTCAAAACCCTTTTGCAAGTTTTGTGGTAATAAGTTTGTAGACAAAAGAAGAAGATTTAGATTTATTTATTCATCCATTTAGCATATACCAAAAAAAGTTATAAAATTACTAATTAACAGCGCATTACAGTGCTATGAGCACAGCAGAAAAAATTACCTTATGAGCTACGCTCAACATGGATAAGACTAAATTAATGATATAAACAACAACTAAAAAAGACGTTAAATGGAGCAAAGTAAACAGCAAACAAAATGCCGATGTCGATGATAATGATGACAACGATGGTGATATTAATGCTGATGACAATGGTGATGGTGACGACAATGATAATTAATTGATGCTAATGGTGATAATAAAGATAAATGAATGGAGATAATGGTAAGAAGAATAGAGAAAGAGGCCGGGACCTGACTAACTTCAAGAACACAGACACATGAGAATTTAAAGAGACCACTAACATGTTAACACGTCTGTCTCAAGTTCTCAATTGAACATCAATGACAAAAAAAGAAGAAAATTGTACTTGGTTCTAGGCGGAAGGACAACCGATTCAGCGACAGCTTTTTTCCCTGTTTGACAAAAGATTTCTTCAGTTCAAGAATGGTAGACTGTGCCGAAAGCTAAAATAATACGAAACGTTCTACAAGTTAAAGTCGTGAATGATGAAGTAGTCATCAAGTACATCAGATACGCAAAGGATAAGGCAACAAACATGATACAAAAATTATAATGTCAACACAATCATCATGGTTGATGCCATGCTTGGCCAATTGCCACACAAATATGGAACAAATTCGGAAGCTGTATCAAAACCAAATAAATCATTTTAGTGCTCAATTAGGAAATCTCAGCTTTGCTTTGAAACCTTAGGAACTAACAGTGTCACACATTAACTTACAAAAGATGCTCTGATTATCAAGTATGTAATGAATTAAATTTTGTTCTCTATGAGCAAAATGTTAAGCCACTGTCCCTAATTTAAAATTATGCCCTGGAGTTTTTCACATTTAATCGTTGATTCTGAGCAAGTTTTCTCGCTAATTGGTACCTGGCTCAAGGAACTTGAAGGCTACCTGTATTACTCGTGACATAATTAGTTCTTTAGTAATTAAAAAGCTCTAGTAATTAAAAAACAAACAAATTAGAAACTTTTAGTTTATTAATATTTAACAAAGATTTAACCTTGCTTAACACCCATATATTTGGCGAAAGGAAATAACTGTATTTGCGTAAATACATACGCGTTATCAAACGCGTATACGTGTTTTTTGGTCTTTCGCCACCCCATCTCTGTTTGTTAATCAATGATTATATAATGTACTGTATTAATATTAATGTAAGACGAAGAGAAAAATTGAATATCAATTAGTACACCTCTTCAAAAAGCCATACTCGCTCAATGCGAACTTTTTTGCAGTCCTAAATAAAGTAGTATAAAGAGGTTAGACTGAAAAAAGTCAGTGGTCAACTATAAGACTATCAATAATGGTGCAGCTTACAGAGTATGTTTACTTTTCACAAAATTTTTATGACAGTACACGTTAATTAATTCGATACTAATTACAGGCATACTTACATGCCTAAGCGTCGTTATAATCGCTTGTGATTTGCAGTGTTTTACAACTACCTAAAAATAGATATTTTTATCACTAATCAATACAATTTCTGACTCGAACTAGTAAAAACCTTAAAGTGACAGTTAATAACAATCATCACAAAAACAGTGTATAACTAGATTATTATTGTACTGTGGATATGCTCGATCCTCTTCGCCACCAGCGGCGAGCAAACAGACATCAATAAAAAGTGTCTGTTTGCGAGATCAACAACACAATCAATTTGATTTACAAATCACACCAAATATCTTTGACATCAATTTGCCTTTACTGTTCACTCGTCTTTAATTATATTTTTACTTATTTTAGCTTCAACAGCTCGTTAACATACATCCTAGTCAGTAGTAATTTATTTATGTTCCGTTCACTTATATCTTGCGCAGATATGCCTAACTTGTTGATATACACAGCTTTACATTCAAAATGATGCTCAGTAGTATCCTCTGCTACCTGACATAGAGAACATTTAACTTTTAATTTTAACTTAAGATCCCCTTTATACAGATTTTTGAAATTTGCTTTAACATCTATCATATAAAGTCTAATTGACATAATATTTTTCATTTCGTCTAACCTACATTTTCGACATACATTTGTCTTTGGAAAGTTCTGTTTTTTAAAAATCTTAATTTTGTCATAGTATCTATTTCAGTTTTAACCTCTCTTTCTATAAATAGCATTAGTAAAAAAATAGCAATTGGCATTGGTAAAAAATTACCTCCATAATGCAGTCTACAGCTGTGATAAAAATAAGTCCAATTTGCCGAGATGCAATTGGATAAAAGTTATGAATTATCACACATAAAAGTGTGTTTGCTTGACAACTAGATACTTCCACGCGTTAAAAGTTTCCGGCGGATACTGCGACTTCTAGCGGAATCCCGCGGACACGAAGCGGATATGACGTCACCGATAGACTCCCGAAGAAGGTGAACTTTTGATTTTTGTATGTATAATTCGTTTTTATGTTTTGTTTTACGTCGTGCGGCTTGAAACAGTAGTAATAACTGTAAGTATCGCGGCAATGACACAGCCATGTGCTAAATAAGTAAATTAACTATACATGTTCAGACGCCTTGTTTTTTTTTTCAGTTCCCAACTTATGGGATTTCAGGCTGGGTTTATATTTATTATAGGACTTACTGAATATCTGAGTGCTCTGCTGTACCCAGAATCGCAAATAGCAATCTGTTATTATTATTATTGTGAACACAGATTCTCGAATGCATTAGTCTTATGGTGTATATTTTTGCTATTTTAGGCTTGAACTTTCCTGTTTATTTTAGTGGATACAAAACAGCTGCGCATAGTAATGTAAACTAAACATTATAAAGAACAGTATCAACTGAACTGATGTCCCAAAGAAATCAAAAATGAGGTTAAAGTTAATTTGTAATGTGGTCAAATTTTGAAGATTTAAACAAAGCTCACTCAGTTAACCCCAAATAGAAATTACTGAATTGCTATTAAAAACTAGCAAGATATTACATACATTATACAAAACATAGAACAATAGAATCAATGCCTACCATGTAAAAATTAATGTTCAGAATTTTTTGAGAAGGTTTAATTTGCAAGGTTAAAGGTAAGAGTGCTTAAGCTGAAAATGTAAAAGCTCCGTCACCAATAGTCTATACTCTATATTGCAGCATAATTTGCTGCAGCGTAGACTATTGGTGTGATATAAGGCCTTAGTATGTAAATGATTAAATTAATTACAACAATCAGATAAACAGGAAGTTTCCCTTCACATGAAAAGACACATGACTTTTATTCATTGTAAGTTCTACGTAAAGCCACAGCTCATACACTGTATAGCTGTGATTTGACAGTTAGCAACCTCTTTGTTTATTCTTCTGCAGCTATTGCTAAGCTACCATTACTTGAACTTTTTAGCTAATGCTAGCTGTTATAGTATATGTTTTGGTCAAATCTCTGCTTTGAACAGATATAGTCTTCATGGTTGGCATCCTGTCTCTGAAGACAGTAGAGTGTGCGCCAAGAGAGTCGGTTATTGATCACATTGATAGAGCGGCAGTGTCAACTGTGGCTGAGCAGTGCGATCCTTGAACGTCTCCAGGGTGCACGCCTGGGCAAGGTGTATGGCGATCCTGAGTTGCCCAGACAACAGGAACCCCCTCTCTTCCTCGCTGGTGTAGTCCAAAGGAAAGTGGAGCGATATGTTTGGCTCCAGGTAGGCTGCAGGAGCTGGCGGAGTCAGTGAGCATGCTGCACTGGTCTGCCCCGCCTTCGGAACTTCACTCCTGATTTGGGAGGTTCATTCCTCTACACATGGCCATTGGGTCACTTGAACCTCCTCCGCTCTCTAGCCATTGGCTGCTTGTGCAGCTTTTCCGCCTACTGTCGAGATACAGTGTGGGCATATAGTCTTCATATCACCAAAATGAAGTGAAAATGCATTGGAGAACTAGGATAGAATAGCCACCAAATTAGCATCCAAATTATCTGGTGACAATACCTTAACTTACCAGCACGGGCTATCCTTGAAAATGGTACTGTTGGGATGATTTATAGTCTTATTATGTATTACTTTAAATAGATATTGTGGTGCAAGATATTACTTAAAATTGTTCAAGATGTTTACCTAGCCTACAAAATTAAGTATAATCTTAGGAAGCTTTTCTGTGTGTTTGTAAGGCTTAATCATGAGCTAGGTTCTGTCATAAGTAATTTGTGGATTGTGCAATGCTACACTGTAAGTATAAATAATAAATATGAGTAAAAATTACTGTTATGTTTGTAGTGAAATGGTTTTACGAATTTCCGTGTGCCTTAGAAATTACTATAATTTTTTATGTTTTTATAATTATTTTTTCAGATTCCTTTGCCATCAAATCACTTTTATGGCAGGCAGAACTTTTTTTTAGTCTGTCTATAAGGAACTGACAGCTCACCATGACTGCTTGACAAACTAGTGAACTAATTTTGAAAAGAGATAAAGGTAATTATCTTAATTTGTTAACATTTTTTACTCTTGCTAAATGTAGGCATTCTCTTTTCTGCAGTATTTTAATTAGAAAATTCGTGATATGTGTTAATACTGAGCAGAGTGCACTGCTAATGTTCTAGATCTCGAGCACATTGTGATTTTACTAGGACGGTGCCGATTTCTGGTGTACTGAATTTTCTGTTAAGTTTATAATCAAAGTTTAAGTAATTTGCCAAATCGCGTAAATGTACACTTTATAAGATGCTTTTGTTTTTCTTTCTTTTCTTATTGATTCCATCTGGATGCTCATCTACAGCGTTTTAGATGCGGTTCTTCTGCAGCTGCCCACCTAATATAAGTGGCAAGACTATTTTCTGAATTGGCAGCCTTGACCAACAGGCTATGCTTCTTCCTTTTTTCGTCTTCTGTAGCATGGTGCTCTGCACCTTTGGCTGTGTCGTATTGATTCGGTGTCATATTGCAATGTCGGTGTGCTGTGATACATGTGTACAAAATGCTGCTACCAACATTAATGCATATCGAGAGAGATGTTGAGTCAGAATGAGTTCTATAATATAAGTCGAGTATTTGTTGCTTGCTGGGCCTCAAAATCACCTATTTCCTTGATGGCATTTCCTTTTTTATGTAGATCATCTCAAGGAGCAACAGTTGCAACTTATAGATTATATCCAGAACCAGATTTATAACCAGTTTGGCTATTACGAAAACTGGTCAAGAAAAGTAGGTTGCTTACAGCTGTTTTGCTAATGTTAGGAAGTAGCCATTAAAGTTCTTTCTTTAAAACATACGAATTAACAGAGAAAATGTTACCTGGAAAGGGATTCGTCAAATAAGAGGCCACGGGTGGGGGCAGAGGTTAGATCAACCAGCGAAAAGAGATTCTGAAAGTATCATCCAAACAAGAGAAGAAGCGATCAAAGGTCTTGGACGAGAAAGGAATTGCAGGATTAACCTCATGTCGGACTCAACTAAAGTGATAATAGAACTAAAGTAACAGTTTTAGGGCACGTGATTAGATACAGATACAGTAATGTATCTTACTTCAGAGAATACCTCGTGAAGATGGAGTACAGGATTAGAATTTTGAATGTATCTTGTCTGTCAGTCTAAGATCTGCTTGATCCACCCCAGCAGTCTGCACTGCGCGTTCGGTTCAGTTTCGTTTTCAACGAAAATGATAAAGTTTCGTGTGCGAAACTTTCGGTGATGTTTTTCCATTTACGTTGAAATCGTTGAAAAATCCAAATCCTTTTGAAAACGCCAGACTGTTGAAAAATCTTGGCTAAAATAGTTATAAAGCTGAAATTTTGTGTAGCAGCCATGTTGAAGTCGGGTTTTTATGGCCCTGCGGACGGTGATGGTTCAGAGGTGACGGCTTGAAGCTTCAAGGTCTCTAGGCATACTCAACTGGAATATAATAAATGTAAATAGAACAAAACCAAATCTAACTGTATAATTTATTTTCGATAGGCAGCAAAGTATTTACAACAAAGTAAGTAATGTGTTCGACTAGACTACGTTGTACCAGAATACCAGACTTCTCAGATTCTCAGTCTGATTAGGGTTTCAACACGTTAAAACAGACTTAATGTAACTTTATATTGCTGTTGTGGCTGTCCGTTTGTACTCCCTTCCACTTCACGTTGAAAGAAGCCTTAGTGTGGAAGTTACCAGGGTGTGAGTGGCCTTGATGGTGATATTAATGATGTACCCCATCCAGTGAGTCTCGCAGTATGACACGGTTGCCTCTTTGCTAGTGCAGCCAGTACATTCAACACTTTTGATATACGTAATCCATTTTTCCACTGGATTTGTAGTGTCGAGCCAGCCAGGTAACCACCCAGGTTGTCAGTCAAAAGCAGCATTTACTTTCAAACTCAATCATATTCACCGTGAGTAACAAATTTATGTTCACACGTATTAAATTCATCAGATCCTTTGGAAGTACTAAAGCCACTTTCACTTTTTACGCATAATTGCTTGAGCAATCTAACTGTGTTCACACTAAACCAGTAAATGAGTCATGCGCACTGTGAATAATGACCGGTAGTAGTTGACATAGTTTTATTTTATTTGCCCTTTGTAAAAATAAAATTTATATGAGTGTAATTAACAACTACTGAGACTACAAAATAAAATTTATATGAGTGTAATTAAGAAGTCCTTAGACTACCAGCATACAGAAGGCATTATAATGTTCAATTGAAAGATTCATTATTAGTAAGTGTTACTATAATAATAAAGAGTTACCGTAAGTCAGACAGACAACCAACAGAATATTGCATCTATCAGATTTCAACAAAATTAATATCACATTAATCTCAGACTGTCGTATATTTACAGCAAATACTTGTTTATGAATAGCGACTTATGTAGCCTCTCATTAATAAGGGTGACATATAACAAAGAAAATTTGTGTCACATTTTGTCACAGTTGACAATATATATATGTTGTGTGAACTATGTCTGTTGCATGAGCTATGTTCACGTATGTTGGATGATCTATTATGTTCGTTTTTGTCACTGATTTGCTCAACCACCACTGCAAAATTCTGATTTGAGGATTTGCTGTAGAGTCTGTAGAGATAGGCTGTGTGATACAAATGAAATTTTGTAATATATATGTATATATGTACATATATTTACACATTTATTTAATCAACTGTACGAAATAAAGGCAATATATATACATATATATAAATATGTATATATATATTGCCTTTATTTTGTACAGTTGATTAAATAAATGTACACTTTCTTTTCAATAGTTTGAAATGACTTGCTGAGATATCTATGATTTGGAAGTCTTAATTTTAGCAGAAATGAACTTGTGACAATGTCCACTGAAACATCTTAATTATATTAAATGCCTCTTTACTTGAATATTCATAAATTTGAACATTTCGGCATTAATTACGCTGTCATCGGCAGAAACTGTAAGCCCCAAGAAAGTACAAATAATACTGTTAATAAAATAACAAAGAAAAAATATAAAGGGTCTGAATTATCGGACTTGAGTATCGAAGATTATAATATTTATTCAGTAGCTCTCACCCCAGCTCTTTCTGTTCAGCTGATGTGGCCCACTAGGGTGAGAGCTACTGAACAAATATTATAATCTTTGATACTATAAAGGTCATCACGTTTTTCTCCATTAGGTCTGAATTATCTCTGTTGGTGCTGCAATAGAAGTTGTTTTTTACTTTAAAAGAATATTTATGTAATTCTAAACAAGAAGAATTTGGTCGTTGAAAGTTTATGTTACACTACAATTAAAATTCATTATTTTCCCAAGCAAGAATAAGAAGAATTGTTGTCCTGCGATTTTACCAATTCTTCTCTTAATTTCGTTCTTGCCTGTGGCGTCTCTTATATAGACATTGTAGAATTGCAGCACCCCCTATTTTCACTCAATATTATCGTTAATATTTATTTCTTTAGTTCTTTCTTCATATTTGTACGGAATCAGCATATGTGAGGGTAGTATTGTTTGCTTCACAGCCCAGAACAGTGCATTCCAGCAATGTGATGTTTGGCTGTTTGTGCATACGGTCATGCGCACATGTCTGAGATAAGACGCACTTTAGGTAGAAAGAGTACTGTCGCTCATGCAGTGTGTGTTGTCAGTTGTCACGTGCTTAAAAACTGTGTACCAGCATATTCTAGAACTACAACAGTTTAGGCTATTCGTGAGCAAACAGTATTTTTTGTTTAGGATTTTATCAAGTTTATGGATAAATTTTCGTACGTTTCTTTGTTTAAAATTACAATTACAAATTACAACATTAAAATTACACACGTTGGTTTCATTTTACACAGTATTAAAACAATGGTTAAAAATTTTCTAAAACAGCACCCCCAGTAATTTTAGCTACTGGGCCACTCCTGGTCCTTGCCGGTAGTAAAGACCTTGTCTCGCCCAGAAACGTGCAAGAAATCAAAAAACATTGATTACTATTCCAGCATGCTTCATCTTTGTAATTTATCACTTGTAATGTAGTGATATATTTATCATGAATTAGTGATACATACAAAAATAGACTCAACAGTGAAATAGACTGCCTCAGTAAGAGAACAGAGTAAATTACTATATTCATGCAGTGAGTACACATGTAAACATGTTTGTACCTCCCACTTAAATCCATTTATAAATACTCATTAATTACAATAAACATAACAGCTTGTAAAAGTTGTGTTTCATTGTTTAACTGGGTAATTAGCTAACAATTACGTACCTGATTTGAAAATAATTTGTGAAGCAGCTTAAGAATCCAGCCCATTCAACTTTCACGGTCTGGTTTTCTAAACTGTGTCAATGCAGCTGTTACACACGTGGCAATTTTGGTAACTTGCAATTAAACAATTTTATGTCTAGCATGTAATTTAGAAAATTACCTGGTCATTGTTAAACTTTAAAGTTCATTTTATTACCTGAACTTGACTTGTAGTTGTGAGAGCATCTGCTTATTAAGCGTGAGCAGCGAACATTCAAGTTCGCGCGTTCAAATTATATTCACATGTTCAAATTCGTTTCGAACGAGTTTTTTAGTTCGAATTCGATTCGAGTTTGTACGTTCCAATAAAATTCGACCGATCGATTTCGATTCAGACAAGTTTTTTAGTTCAAATTCGATTCGAGCCTAAAACTATGGATTCAAATACATCAGCACTTCAACTACGAAAGTTCTTTATCATTAAAACGTTTGAAATGTCGCCCATATATGCTTTATTTCAGTGCTGCAATGTTTGAAAAACATGGCTAAAACACTAAAAAGCTGCCTTAGATAAATTACAAAAACCAGATTATAATCGAATTGCAAAATTTCAAAACTGTCCATCACGGCTAGTTGCAAATTTGAAGTAAGAAAGTAGCATGTTGTTTCTTTCTATGTTGGTAAGAAAATCATTTTTATTGTCTAACTGGCAGTCTAAATTACATTTTTCTAACACTTTGTAAACTTGCAGTTACCGTATGAGGCTTTATAAATGCTGTAAATGTCTTCTCTTTAATTGACACTGTGCTATGCTTGACTTTCTTATTTTGTGATGATGCTAATGATATTGCTAGGATTGGATACCATAATTGGAACTTATTATATTGATTTATTGATGATTGCGGTATCATTTCCATTCATGCCTTTGATGTTATAATATTGTAATGTAATTGCGATGCAGAGTGTTATGGAATTTTATTACCTTTGTGCCATGTTTAATTTATAATGCTGTTAGGTAATCCTGCCAATAGATTTGATTGACTGCCTATTCTGTATTCCACATACACATGAGTAAATTCAGTTAACACAGCTTGCTTTAGCTCATCCCTGCGTGACCATTGAACTAACCGAATGCCGCAAGCGTTGACCCATATATAATTATTGTCTAGTTGCTTTAGTATGCAGCTAGGCTTGGGGTAGGACAATTGAAGCGTATTTATTGCGTGATTAGCGATAGAGGCATTTTTGCTCCCATCGATAAGCCGCAGTGTGGGTGCGGATTGTCTTTTCTTAGTCACACGGTAGTGGTCTTTTCGTCAGAAGGTGTTTCCTTTTACTCGTGCTTGCTAGTTCCTCTTGTGTGTGAGTCAGTGTCATTGACTGTGCCCTTCTTTTAGGTGGCACGACTGAGATATTGAATAGTCCATAAGAATTGTACAAAGCTTTGAAGGATGCAAGACTTGGTCTTTCTTTTGAAATAGTTTAGCTAGTATAAGCCGTTGACGCTTGATGTGAAAACTTAAGATTTTTGTGCACATTTGGATAGAATCTGCACTGATGAGTATTTGCTATTTAAAGTACTGTGTTATTCTAAATAACTCTGTTACTGGCTTGATATTAATGTACTAGTAGAAGTAACGCACAGACGTAGAGTGACTAGAGTGAGCCGACACAGCGTAACCAATGAAAGTGTAGCTAAAAGTTGTACATGCGCAGCTAACAGCACAAGTTTTGTCTCTCACACTGCGTATTGTTCAGGCAAAGATTTTTCTAGAATTGTAATCTGGAATACTTCTAGAAGTGTGCTGTTGCAACACCAAAAGTTGCTGCAAAAAATCTCTTGAAGTCTACATAACGTCAACTTAACTTATTTGGACAACACTATTGAGTTATATTAACTTTACGAGAACTTTGTGACCGAACCGCAATATGTTTTTGGGAAAATTTGTGTTTGCTGACCACCACCACCACATGACGAACGAGCGACCACGGCCGCCCTCGCCCGCCCTCTCTGAATTTCATGCGTCCGAGTTTCAGTCGGAACACCTGTATCGCCCGAATTCTCGTCGTAGCTTCGCGTTTCCGACCGTTTCCGTGAAAAAGCAGGCCAAGAAGGTTCACGACGGTTTCCGTAGCATGAGGAGTAACAATTATTTCCACAACAGTACCGCAAGAAACAATGCCAAAGCACGACCTAGTCTAAACGATATTAGGAACGAATTCAATAAGTATGTATAAATGTTAAAATTACAATACTCGTGTAACAGTAATGGTTAAATTCAACAGGTAGGCTATCTAACATGCTACACTGAGACAAACAGTTGCTATTTTAATGTTGCACTGGAAAAAATATGTTAAATAATGATATTAATGTCAAGTGTACATTTTTTATACCCGCTTATCCATACCATTCAAATGTATTAGCTGAAATTAAACTAAAACAACATCTAATAACATTTATATTGTTAAAACATCAATTACTAAATTATTCAAGACAAAGTAGGTAGGAAATCGTGGCAGATTTTAGATACGATAATTGTGTAATAAAATTGAAGTCTATAATGATATATAAACACTTAGTAAATGTGGTGTAATCCTGTTGCATGCACATGAAATTTTCACTCTATGATTAACTTATAGTTTGTTTTCTGTATGCAGGATACTTGTGAAATACATACAAGAAAATGAGTATTTATGCAATTGAATTAATGTTGATTGTTCTGCGAAATTTCTCTGTTTTTATTCGATATATTTCACTCCTGTTTACTCGTGTTTAAATTCAAAAACCGTATTAACTGATGTTTTATTCACGCTGTGTATTGTAATTTTAGTTGCTATTCACCAGAAATAATCTAACATCATTTTTATTATTCAGTATAAGATGAATGACTATTGCCTAGTATTACGCAGAACTGTTGTGATATGCGTAACTGTTTATAACATCTGGTTTTGAAAATTTTCGGCAGAACAGTTTAAGGTTACTCGATAATCTAATAACAAGATCTGTAATATTGAGTCTCTGCAATGAGGAATGCATCTGCTCCCGGAGACATTTGCAATAGATAAAGCACTTGGGGGCAGCGTACTTTGAAAACTTTTTACTCGCGTTCAAAACGGATATTCAATCCAAACATCCGGCATTTCGGAATTATTTTATTTAGTCACTATAACTCATTAGACACAAAATTTTCAATTACACTGGAGTGGGCTATGACCGAAGATTTAAAATTTAAAAGCATAAATGATTCCATTTGAATGTCCTGCAGCAATCTGAGTAGCTGATCGAAACGAAAATTAATGTTGTTTGACAGCAATTATTTGTTGGCATGCATGTTATTGTAAGCAGCCACAAAATGAACATGCAACATTCATGTTCAAAATGCCGGACATGCCGGTTAAATGCCATTTAATATTAGAACGAATGTCTTGCTGTGTTAAATCTGTCTTAGATTGCTAAGATTTATTAACGATAACCATCAACTTGACCTCTTAACTTACTCTTGGCTTGAAAAGGTCTTTGGTTATTAACATATAATATTCCATCTCGGATGGTTTTTGTACTGATACGCGTAACTAAGTGGGGTCAGTCAGCGGAAGAAAAAAAATTGATCCTACAAACCCTTCCATGTCCATGGACGGTCAACTTTTTCCTGAACGAGTACTGTTCAGCACAAATTCTGCTTTTTAGGATTGCTGCAGAGACACCTGGTGTGTGTATCACTACTACAGACATCTGGCGAGTGTTTTCTCTGGTTTTTCATCATAATAAATGATTATGTGCTATTGCACTTGTTTTTTTTGCTCCAAACTTTACCCTTGCAGTTGTAGGTCACAAAAACTTATGAATCATTGTCATTTGTTTAAGAGGAACCTACAAATCACTGACAAATGCTATATGAAAACTTACACTGCTGTTGGCTTCGCCGAAGCTAATCTTAAACGTGGCAAAATCATTCAGATTCAGATGTATTTATTTTCACCCTCTCAAGTTAACAGTTTTAGTACTTTCTGTATTACATTCACTTTAGTTTCACACACAGTCAGAATTGTCAATGTATCGATATTTGCTGATAACAAACATTTATTTGCTTTCTAAACCAATTCACGAAACGTTCGAGTTTGAAATTGTTAATCAATCAAAAAATTGCTGGTAAAGAAATTTTCTAACATCACAGCGAAAAAAAATCCACTTTTTTCAGTGTTTTGTTGCTAGTCACCTGATTTTCGGTAACTGAGATCCCTGAGTAGGAAATTTACATACCTACCTTACCTTACATTACGTTGCCTTATGTTGTTTTGGCAAAGTAATCTTTAGCCAAATCGTGTATATATGTGCATATCGGTATACTCAAAGGAGGCCTTTTAATTGTAGACTATCTCTTTCCCAGCCCAGTGCTTGTCCAACCTTCTCTTAAATGCATCCACACTTGGTGCGCATACCACATCATTGCGTAAACTACTCCATGCATCTACGATTCTGTGGCAATAATGATTCAATCCTATACACTTACTACATCTGAAATTGTATAACTTTAGTGAATGGCTTCTGGTGATCGATCTGGCCACCTGCGTTCTATATTGCAACTGTGGGCTTACAGCTTTATCATATATATTTGTTAAGATCTTATAAGCCTCTGTCATGTCACCGCTCAGCCTCTTATACAAGCTAAGAAATTTAATCAGTATACGATAATTCTTTCAAGTCACTAAGCTTTCTTGTCGCATATCTTTGTACTTTTTCGAGCTGATCTATATACTTGACCACTGATGAGTGCTAGACTGAGCTTGAAAACTCTAAGTGGGGCCTGACAAGGACTTCGTACAGACAGATGAACATACTACGGGTCAGAGAGGTAAAAGTTCTTGTTATTAGCTCCACCATATTCTTAGCTTTGCTGTCCTATGTTAATTTTTTTATATGTTTATTGTCATTTCTCTAGCTTTCTGAAGTGACTTTCTCGCGTGGGTACACATGAAATCTTCTTCTTATTAACTTTTGATTAAAGACATTACATGCAGTTGAATGATGTGGCTAATTATGCACACCATGTGTTGTTGGTCTCGTAACCAGAGCATTTTGTTTTTCCACTTTTTGTTGTTTCTGACCGATCGTTATCGTCTCCACGGTTCCTGCAAAACGAAGCCGTCCCGTGCACGGACAGTTTGAACTTTGAACAATTCTCCAGCATTTGATTTCCATTAAAGGTTATGACTTCTCACAGAGTCATCGGTAAGGTTTGTGAGTGGGTATGTTTAGTTTTTGTGTTCCTGAACCCGAGTGTTAATCCGCGACGCTGGCTTCGCTTATTGGATCTGGCTTCCTGACTGTTCCTCTGCTATCAGATGTTATTCTTAGCAACAAGAGCAGCTGAGAAGTTTAGTGGTGCTGTCAGTCTATGATCAGCTCGGCAGCCAGTGCCTCTGCATTCCGTGTCAGCATTCCCGGCAAAAGTTCCACTTCTCTCTGTAGTGCCAGACATCTCCATTATTTGCAGGATATCATCCTTCTGCTGAATTCTGAATTGTTTCGGTGTGAATAATTAACCGGGTTGTGAATTTTTCTTAGCTCAGACTCGATCTTGGTGACCTCTTTCCACTGCTTAGTGCAAAGTTTATTTGCAGAGTTTTGTATTTCGTTGGTTGGCAACACATACTTTTGAAAGGTACTTCATCTGATCTAGTTCATGGTGCTCATCTTTAAAACTTGCTGGGAGTTTGTAGAGCTAAGGCTTGGCAAAACACGTAACATTAGTCATTGTTTTAAGCTGACGATGGTGTAAGCGTGTAAATTTGATATTACGCTTAGAAGAGTCAAGCACCAAATAATTTTATTTTGCTTGTTAACTTAATTTTGTAGGTTTTGCTACTGTTATAGGTTTGTAATGTTTATTAGTATTTGCACAATGCTCATTGCTTCAAGTTCTTCAATTTTGGTATCTGTACATTTGCTTGGCCAGTATATGTAGTGTGTATTGTAAGTTGCAGCTAAAACTCATTGTGTTTAGATGACGGTGACAATGACGGTGACAGTGACAGCAACAGTGACATTGACAGTGACAAATTATGTCTGCCTAAAATTGCTGTGCACTAAATGAATGTTTGTGTTTTTGTAGAATGACAATGGGGAAGGATTTTTACAAAATTCTGGGCATCCCGAGGAATGCGTCGGAAGAGGAGGTGAAGAAAGCGTATCGCAAGATGGCGTTAAAATTTCATCCGGACAAGAATAAGTCTGCCGGCGCAGAGGAAAAGTTCAAAGAAATAGCCGAGGCATACGAGGTCCTCAGCGACCAGAAGAAGAAGGCAATTTATGACAAATACGGAGAAGAAGGACTCAAAGGAAACGTTCCCGGAGGCGGCGGTGGCGGACAAACGTTCCACTACACCTTCCACGGTAATCCACGTCAAACATTTGAAGCGTTCTTTGGAGGCGTCGACCCGTTTGCACACTTCTTTGGCCGAAGTGGCGGGACGCGCTTGTTCAACCTTGGCGACGATTTCATGGAGACCGATGATTTTTTCCCACACGGGATCAGCAGCGGTCTTGGCCGTAGTCGCAGCTTTGCGGGTGGCTCCAGTCCTCGCATGAAGAAGCAGGACGATCCCATCCAATACGAATTGCAGGTGTCTCTCGAGGACATCTTCCGCGGCACGACGAAGAAGATGAAGATCTCTAGACAGGTGCTCAATCCGGACGGACGCACGACACACTCAGAGGAAAAGGTGTTGAGCATAAACATCAAGCCTGGATGGAAGGCGGGCACAAAGATTACGTTCCCACGGGAAGGTGATCAACGACCAAACACCATCCCGGCCGACATCGTGTTTGTGATCAAAGATAAATTACATCCGCATTTTAGACGTGACGGTGCCGACATACGGTATACAGCTAAATTGGGTTTAAAAGAGGTAAGAGAATTCCACCTTTTGCATTTGCTTTGTTCATTCTTTTATCAGTAGTACTTTGCAAAGTGCACCGAGGTAAACAAAACTGCTTGTTAAAAATAACTTTAGATGAAATGTTGACATATAAAATGCCGATCCAAGTTTGTCATAACTATCATAAGAATGTGGCCATGGTCAAAAATCTGTCCTTGTGTAGAAGTTGGATTTTTTACATTTCAGCTCAAAGTGAAACAGTATGTTCGTATTGCAGTCAGGGATGTTACCGAAAGCAAATTTTCGTTTTGGCTTGCCGCTAATTGCACTTTCGGTTTTGGCAAAATTTACTAAATTTCGTAGCCGAAATTTCGGACAATTTTCGGTACAATTTTTCCGAAGTTTTGCTAGTATTTATCCAACTTACCTTTTCTTTTTCTCTAGATGTCAAAAACTGCTGAAAGATCTTGGCTAAATTAGTTCAAATAAAGTGCAAATTTCGTTTTTATAACAGTTTGTGACGTGCTTTTACCGGCAATGCGGCATATCTTCACTGCTGACGACTGTGAAGTTTTAGGATCTCAATCCCAGTCAGCCGAAATATGAAACCACGTTTGAATTTACTTGAGCAAAATCAAATTTCACTTTATAATTTATGAAATATAGGCAACAAAGTATCTGTAAAATCAAATTTGTTTATTTTTAATGAAGCGTTATAGTCCTTACACATTAATCATTAAGGATACTTAAATCCAAAAACATTATAACACATTTTCTAAGGTAAGCCGCTCCATCAAACTTGAGATTCCATACTATAAAACTTCCTTGTCATTTTTGTATTAGAATTTTTATCAGTAATTTTGCATCACAGCAAATAAAAGCAGACAAACAAAATATTTTCCTTTTTTAAGCTTTAATAGTGGTTGGTTTTGCAAAAATTGTGTCGATTTGTTATCAGTTCCCTAGATGTTTCATAAATTTTGATTGCGGTTTGTAAATTCACTTTCTGTAGCATCCTTGATTAGTGATCACAGGCCTTTCAGTTGATTTTGTGCTGTTCTTTACCTTGTTCTTGTTCATTAATAGAATAATTAACTTAATAATTAATTATAGAATAATTAGTTTACCAATTGTTTGCATCCAGTTCTGTCCTCTTGTCAAATGAAGTGGTAGAGAAATTTATTAAGCTACGCTTTGTTTCATTGATTTGGTTCAAGATCAGGCACAGACGTTTATTCCTGAAACCTTGTATGTTTCCTTTGGATGGATAATAATTGAGCGTCCACACATTCACCATGCTTCACCCATCCATTTACTAACCTTAACTTTCAGCTTGCGAAACCCATGCGAGCCTGACAATTTTTCCGGGTTTTACGGCAATTTAAATCTAACCCTAACGCTAAATTTGATGGATTCACGATTTCCTTCGATTACAAATTGGTGTAAAAAGTATTTCAAGACAATCTCCTGTTAAATTTCAAGATTCTAAAACAGCTTGCTTATATCGATGGCTTTGATTACCTTTCCTTTTCCTGACTTCAAAGCTTTGCCAAGTTACCAAAGGCAGTAAGATCGTTCAATCTTGTTTTCTTTCCAAGCAGAACCCACTTTCCTGTGAACTAACACTGTCAATTTCACAGAATGCAGCTGTCAAGCCGCTTTCATATCGAGTAGGGTTGAGCATCGAACATTCGAATCGAATTCAAATGAGTTTTTTTTAGGTCGAATTTGATTTGAATCTAAAATTATAGATTCGAATAATTCAGCACTTCGGATACATAAGTACTTCCCTATTAAAACAGTATGTAATCAGCGCAGTTTAGATGTGATTTCTGTTTGCACTTTTTAAGCAGATTAACAGCATGTAATCAGCGTAGTTTAGATGTGATTTCTGTGTGCACTTTTTAAGCAGATTAACAGCATGTGCTACACTTTCCTGTATTTTTATAACTGTGGTCAATTTTTCCCTCCAGCATTTCCCACAATTACCGTTTTACTGCTACTGTTTGTTCTCCTAGCTTTTCTGCTGCTAATCAGGAATGCCTTTAAGTGAAAAAAAAACAGAAGCGTTTAAAACTAAGTCTAATCTTTTATTTCTGGCTAATGGTTCTTCGACTCGCATGACGACAGACTTCTTCCATGAGTTTCTAGTGCTATTGGAAGGTTTTGATTGCTGAGTGATTTGATTTGATTTAACTCTTTGTTTCGAACTAGGTTCATAGAATACATAACATACAATAATTACAAGACATACAATAATTATAACCCCTCCTCTCAACACATACAAATTAATACATAAATAAATAAAATAACAGTACAATATATATATACAATATCATACGTCCAGCTTAAATCGTCACTCATAATTTCTACCTAATATTTTCCTCCATTGGTATCTTATGTCTGAAGTGTAAAATGCGTCACTGTTATTCAATGCCTTTATAAGAAGATTCGAACTTTGCATTACTCTACTGTGTAAACTGTATGCAGTATTCCTATGTATTACATCAAAGTATAAAACGTCGTGGTCTACTGAAATGGTCCTAGAACTATAATCATATGGGTATTTGAAAAGTTTGCGTTTTGAAACATTGTGAGCTACTTTAAGTTTGCTGAGACTGTAGTTATAAAAATGTCGTCAGGTGGCCATACTGTAGAAAGAACTACAATAAGAGTTGAACAGATGAGTTTTGACATTAGGTGAACAATGATGAAATTTTCTAAGAATACGGTTCGCTCTAGCACAAAACAGACTTCGTTGTCTGATAATATCCATGTCATTTTATGACAAGAAGTGAATATTCAAAACAGTTAACCTAGGCGTGGACACATCATAACAATTGCGTCACGTTTTCCATTTTCATTAAGCTACTCACACTACTGACCTTATTCTACACCTTTGCCATTCTTATTGCAGCCAAGTAATTAACTTGCAATTTAGCTTTACCCCGGGCAGTCCTGTTTACTGACTTCTTGAGCTACGTGAGAGCAAAAAAGAGAACCCCTTGTGGTTGATGTGTGTAAATTTAGACTAGTAATTAGCACGCTGTAAATAGTTTCCTGGAGAGAGATGATAAAGCCTGTAACGTCTTCGTGGCACGTACTGTGTAGTTGGAGATAATTTTGTTTGTAGTTCGTTTCGTTTTTTGTAAGATTGTTGAAAGTAATTTCTTATGTGTTACGACCGTGTGCGTGTTTGTGCTGTAAATGGACGTTTGTTTAAATGTACTCGGGTCATAATGTGGTCAAGATGGCAATTTACCAAAATCATTCGAAAAAATGGCCAGTCTTGCTCGCTAGATTAACCTGTGTTAAGATGGCAGTGTGCCACTTTAAATGTAAAAAGTATTTGCACAGAATAGTTGCCTACATCACGCAGATCATTATAATATAATCGTGGTCTGATGATGTTCTGTCAGGACGGAGAGCCCGAATCTCTTTAAATTCTTATTTCCGGGGAGGAGATGTATTCATACATTGTTAATACGAGATACATCTATTAACAGATTAGTAACAGATAGTCGGGAACTTTCTATAAATTAAAAGAGTGTGTTGCCATGGGAGAATTATTTAAGCTATGTCCATATTTCGTGTTCAAACTATGGTTGCCTGGAAAAGACTTTGATGCCATGTTTTTGAGTGATGTTTTAAAAATTGTTTTCTAAATTATGCATACTTGCCATTAAAAACGTTTTTCTTCGTTTCTTTACCCTCGCCGTGAAACCCGAAATTTTCCACGGGAGGGAACGGAAGGAGATTTCCCCTATTGATATCTGTTGCCTAGAAACGGTTTTTCTGACAGTAGTTCTATGCAGTTCTGAAAACTTTACTTCGAAAAGGACATTTGTGCTAATGTTACATAGCGGATACTCTCCCGGATATCCGGTTTTCAGTGCCATAGTTGAAAGCTAAGTAGTTTGAAATTCTGATTATGCGCCCTTGCACATGTTTATAATGAAAGTTGCAAGTTCTGCTATAAACTCGTAAATCTTCATAGTTTGGCACAAACTTTTACACGAGTTTATGGTTTAGAAATAAGTTTTGTGGGTTACTGCCAACTCTTGCTTTCAACGTGGAATGTTACAGTTTAATATTTTTCAGTCCTGATACTTTTTTCAAGTGGTTAAAATCTGTGTCAGGCACGTTCTCAGGTGGGTGCTTGTACTAAGCATGTATGTTTTGTGAGTCAGGCTCATTTACTTTTGGTGTTGTTAGTGTAATTTTAGGCAATGTAAATTTTAATTGTATGTTTTTATGTTTTTTTACGTTGAAGTAAATTGTAGATGATAATCAATTACTCAATCCTATGTGCCTTGAGGTGCTTGTATGCAATTAACATTATGCTCTAGTTACTGTAGAAGTAATTATTTTAATTGCAAATTTTAAGTAGATGTACAAAGCAAGACTTTTTAAAATAATATTTCACCGTACGGGGTGGCCGCAATGCTTATATTATTCAGGGAACATGTACCATGTGGTCCTAAGCTGTCACTGTTCCCTTCTGATTGATAGTGTGCAGGCATAAGAGATGTAGTTTGAAAGATTTGTTTCGTTAGTTAAACAGAATTAATACTGGGGGTGAGAAGGCATATATGACACATCAGGTCTCTGTGTCTGCCGCTTCATTAAGTAACACTGGTGTAATATTGATGTAATACTTTATCTCTGTTGCTAACCATTCATAAAAATTGGAACTCTTTCCGTAGAAATTGTGTCTAGTAAGTGGTTTGCTCGTGGTCCTAATGGATTAAATCTTGCCACCGCATCGCCGTTACGAAAAATCAAAATTTATTTCCCATTTACTCAGTCTGTTGAACTCAGTTCCTGGTTGCTGTCCGCTTCCTAGAGTTTGTGTGAGATATGTGACGTCATTAAAAAGCCATTGAAATCACTTGCACTTTGTAAAGAAACCAGTGTCAAGTCCATTTATGAAGCCGGTATCAAGTCCATTTATGAAGCCGGTATCAAGTCCATTTATGAAGCCGGTGTCAAGTCCATTTGTGAGTGTATGTAATACATCTTTAGATGTTTCATTTCCACTAATTTCCAGTAGAGGTGCGCTCCAGTCTTGATGCACAATGGGCAACTAATTGTCTAAGAATTCAAATCATTGAGAAATAAGGTGGCACCTGTGATAGAGCCAACCCGAGGTTTGTTGCTGGAAGAATGATATGTAGAAAAATCTGACATGTGCCTGAATTTGAACTACGCGTTGGTAGATCTGAGTTATGTCGTATATTGTATGGACGATGATGAAGTTTAGCTGCATTTTCTGGATTCAAAAAATTTATAAGTGTTAGTTAATACTTGTTAACTTAATAATATGATTTCTGAATTAAGTATCAACATTGTACATTACAATGTACAACTTGTATTTTGCATGGGCTTATAGGCTTATGTACATCGAGAATCGTTTCTGTTATCATATCTGTTGTTTGGTTTTTTTGTAAACTTCAATTAAGTATTAACTAAGTGAAGTAGTCGTATTTTTTAATTAACTATTTTAAATTATTACATACTCGAACTAACTAATTGCGTATTTCTTCATTGCACATAGTGGAAATACTGTGATCAGTAATAGTTACTGTGTCGTAAATCCACTCAAAATAAGTAAAATTTATATATATAAGTCTTAAAATTAACATCATGTGTAATTAAGACGGCTGTTGTTTATTGAACGAAGTTAAAAATTTTAGTAGTTTTTTTCGTGATATTGTGTACAAAATCGTTTATCTTTAGGCGTGATACTTTTCTTGTTTGCTTACTGAGCAGGTTTTTGTCCATCGTTTACGTGCTTTGATTTCAATCGGTAGCCTGTATCTGCACTAGTTCATTTCAATGTGATTTATGTTACAGAATGCATATGCTCCACTTACATCAAGATTTAGCACTCCGGTTTGTAATTAATTCGGCAAACATTAAACTTTGCGCATCGATGCAATTTAAACTGACTTTCGACTCATCAAGACCTTTGTGGGCAGCAATAATTTCGTTTTCTTTTCAGAATGCTGTTCTAAACCCCTGTCTGGTTTGTTGACTGAGGTTGTAAACTTGTACGAACGTAGCGAGTGATTTATGTGAGAAACTTTCTTTCATATCGTTAGGTCGTGTCGTAAGCAGTTTTATTCCATTGCTTAAGCGGCTTTTCTCACTTGTTTAAAGGTTAAAAGGTGATCGCTTTGCTTGTGTTCAGTTGCTAATTATTGAGTGAACTTTCAGGTATTTTTTAAAAACTATTCGTCTATCACATCACGCGCTGCAGTTCTTTCAAACCTTTGCCACGTTTCCTCTCCTTTTTAAAATGTTTCCTCTCGTTTATTAACTTGTTTAAATTCTTGCGTGAATTGATTTCTTAAATTTTTTTCTTGTTTCTTGGCGTTAAACGATATCGTTAAGTGTTGGCATTGGTGTGTCCAAATCCCACAGCTTGCTCTTTTCCTAATTTCCACGTTTTTGTAGAAGTCCAGTTTAAAGTCAGCACTTTACTTTATTAATGCAGTGATAAAGGCTTTACAGCTTATTCGCAATCTTAATTAAATGAATGCCTTATTGCAACAATTGTGTAGCATTACGGCAGTAATATCACAGTTCCATTTTAAATGTTCCATATCTCTCATTTACAAATTATTCATAGGCTGCGTCATATACTCAAAATCACGTTATAGTTAGTATAACAATTATTAATGTAACATTAATATCTAATGTAAGTAATTCTCGTAACTAGTGTAAATAATGCAACTTAATTTGGTTTTTGCCTATTCTCTGCTAAATCACAAATCAGGAGACCGCATGTCCGATCCCATCGCTATTTGTGATGCCGTTGTTCAGAGCGCTAAATTTTGTAACCAATTCATTGTAGCTGCTAAGCTCATACATGCGTGGAATGTCGTAGAAGAATTCACGAAAACTCTGCTCGTTCGTGATATTGCAATCATTTTAATTTTAGCAGCATAAAAACCAACATAAACCATCTTATTTTGTAATAAGAACGTACATAATTCCTCTTTACAAAGGTAAATATAAAGGAAAGAAACAAATCTGAGTTCGTCTTCTCTTCTTTCACTAATATCACTCGTTCACTTTTTCCTAATTTATTTAGTTTTCTTAGTTCTAAGTTATTATTTTCGTTATTGTTGTCTGTCTTTTTATTGTTTTCTACTCTTTTTTGCCACACATTTATACTGTGCGGGTAAATCTTTTGTCATAGTAAACAAAATTGAAGTGAATTGAACAAGCTGCTTGACATTCAAGATAAGAGCTTAAGAATTCTTTGCATTCTACTTTTCTTTTTAATCTACTTCTACTCTTCTTTTCCACTTTTTCTTTTTCTTTTCTTTTTTCTGTTTGTTTTTTTCCTTTTCACGTTTTTTTTCTTCGTGTTTGTTTAATTTAGACTTTCAATCCGCTATTTACCTTCCTAAAGAAGTTAATTGTTATTAAATAATTACTTTGCTATATGTGAAGAATGAACTAAACTATAAACTTAAATCAGAATCTCTCTATCAGTTTACAAATGTAAAAAGGATGCAATTTCAAACATTTTAATGCTCTAATATTAATCCGACTTCATGCTTTACGACACGTAACTGCGCATTATTCATTGCAATTATAAAAACCTTTTATTATCCAGCCTTTATTATTAACAATAACCAAAGTCAATCAAATTAATATTATAGCATCAAGACAATGTAAGATTACATCTTCATGCATTGCGTACGGTGATACTATTTTTTCTATTACGTGCGTCAAATAGACGATTGTCAGATTTCAATGGTTTGTCTCACAGATCCTTGCTGCAAAGGAGATTCTTCATTTGAGAGAGAGGTAAATTCGTTGTCGTGCAAATGTAGGCCATGCGGTCAGCAGTAAGACGTCTACTCAAATTAGAGCGGTTCCTTTCTTACTTGAGAGGAGGCTGTCTTATATCTGGGACACCTCTTTCACCTGCTCATTCAGTTAGTCTACCTGTGCGTGCGGCTATTGTCAAGGTCATGCAGGTAAATTGCAGACGTATCCGTGCATGAAATGCGTGGGTTTAGCAAAGTCAAATTAAGTCTTGTTTGGGTTTAATTAACGGTACAAGTTACATCAAAGGCGGCAATTTCCTTCTCTTTTTGAGGAAAGAAAGAGCAATTTTAATGTGTATCTCAAAAAAACTTTCCACACAAAGTCATATATTATTATTATTATTATCATTACGCCTACCTGTTTGAAAGAGCTAAGGTAGACAAGAAAATTCTTAGTAATTTAAAATGTTCGCGTCAGCTGATAAAACTTCACTAACTCACTTTCCCAGTGTGCACCAGTGACTGAATAAAAACGCATTTTTAATCTTATTGACCACAAGCTAAAGTAACTGATACTTTTGATTGCGTAGTTATTAAAGTGTATGCTACGAATGCTGTGATTATTTTTTCAGACTTTAAGCAATGTTATCTAAACTTCTCTCAAAAACGACCTACAGTCAAATGGCTGCGCCTAACGGTCATAGCGGGAGTTTAAATTTTCAAGTTCTGTACAGCGTTACTGTTAAAACAAGCCATGTGCGCATTAAAACAGTACTGTATATAGATTATACAACATTCCAGGACGATTTTTTTAGCTTGATGTAACTAAAGGGGTTTCTTGTGCTTTGGTCTATTTGGGCTTAGTTAATAACGCAGGTTACACCAGCGGTGGGTTTTCCTTTTCCTTGAAATCTCATGCGTTGGAAGTGAAGTATCACTGTACCAAATATTGACTGTGATGGTGGTAGTGGTGATACTTTGTCACATGTACAATACTCACACTTTTTGCAAGTTTGAAACTTTGCAAGCTTTTCACTTTTCGCAAGCTTGACACTTTTTGCAACCTTGACATATTTTGCAAGCTTGACAGTTTTTGCAAGGTTGATATTTTTTGCAAGCTTGACACTTTTTGCAAGATTGACATTTTTTGCAAGATTGACATTTTTTGCAAGCTTGACACTTTTTACAAGCTTGACAGTTTTTGCAAGGTTGACATTTTGTGCAAGCTTGACAGTTTTTGCAAGGTTGACATTTTTTGCAAGCTTGACACTTTTTACAGGCTTGACAGTTTTTGCAAGGTTGACATTTTTTGCAAGCTTGACACTTTTTACAAGGTTGACATTTTGTGCAAGCTTGACATTGTTTGCAAGCTTGACATTATTTGAGCTTCAGACCCTCAGTATCTGGTGTGACCTGAACAAACGTTTTGGTTAAACATTTATTTGAATAAAATAAATACGATACAATAAAATAACACACGTAAATCTGCAACAGGGTCCCCAGGAATTTTACTGCAGCTTATGCAGAAATATCAATGCTTAAAAAATGCAACAATCACGTTATACGGACACTAATAAAAAACGACCTTGGCACCGGTCACAGGTTTATTTAACTTCTTGAATTTGGTAGAGCATATTTGAAGAACGAAGTACGTCTCTTCCTAGGTCTCTACAGCATTCGAACCTGGTCGCCGTGCAAGATCAGACAACAAGTAACTAGCAAAATCAAAAAAGTTAGAGCCTTGCAAATGAACAGGCATTGTGTTGTTTACATTTACATGTCTTGCAGTATTTAACATCTATGCTGTGTGTCTGCAGCACGATGAATGCAGCGCAATAGCCCAGTGCCTGGCAGCAAGAGTTGTGAAGTTTGCTGCCGTTGCTGAACATTGCTTACGACGTTTACTTTTACATGTCATACAATAGTGTTAGCATCCATATGCAGTATGTTTGCAGCAGCCCAGAGCCTGGCAGCGAGAGTTGTGAAGTATGCTGTCAAGGTTATACGGCGTCAAAGCTGTTTTTAGTCGTTTTCCCTTCTCATCTGAATACCTGTGACCTCCGAATCACTTTCTCTTTTAATTTGCTTGTTTGTCTTTTACAGCTGCGTTTTTGAGCTGCAAAAACGACAAGAAAACGTCTAGAATTTTTGTTTGGTTAGTGTAACCCAACCACTTGTAATTTTTGTGCAAGGATTGTTGAAGTTTTATTGACGATGCACTAATCTTTTCACAAATGTAAGTTAAGCTATGAAGCGGTTGCAGCAGCTCTCTACATTAACCCAACATTCATTTCATAACAAAACTCTGAACTGCCTACAATGTCCATGTTTTAACTAGCAAAATCTTGTTTACGAAACACTCGCGCCTTACAAAAAAACGCAAGTTTATTCTACCCGACGCATAAAGCAACCAGAGAAGCCCCGCTGATGACGTCATACTGTTCAGAAGAAGCCAGTTAGCAGATGCGAGCTGGCAACAAACTTCTCGTGTCTGTGAAGTTGTGAACTATTTATGGGAGGGTGTTTATTGGTGGTGTGAGACTGCGGTGATGCTCGTCAGAGTCTACAGTAGTTCCTTGACAAACTTCCGACACACATTTGACTTTGGTGAACTAACTCGTGCCTTTCAACAAAATTCGCTAAATTTGGTCACTGATTTTTCGTCGGCTTTTTTGCTGGGAGGGGGTACGTCAAGAACATTTGCTCACCAACTTTCCCCTGCCGCGAGAACACGACGTCCTGGGTTGGGTGGCCAAGTGGTCTGTGTTTACCAGTGTCTTTACCTGTATTTTTGTAAATGTAAATCCCTAAATAGTCGTTAGTGCTGATATTTGTCTTTGCCTTTGTGAGACACTGGTTTCAAGTATTTTGCTGCTATCATCGACCGGGTTTAGTTGTGTCAGCACCTTAATGACAAAATTTCAGAATGCTGTGAGAAAAGTACATACTTTGTGCATGAAAAGATAGCTCTGGTTAAGCAAAGGAAATACATATAATTAATTTGTGACCCATACGTTATACCCCACATACTAAAGTTGTTGTAAAGTTAATCCATTTCAACTGATATTATAAATTAGTCCCATGGTGTCAAAAACTTTGTTAAAGCGCAAGAAAACCCTCCACCAACTTAAAGTTTGAAAAATTCGTCTTGAAATTTTATATCACTTACGTTCTGCCTTTTTGCATATTAGACCTCCATCGGCAATAACTTTGTATAAAACATATAAACTCCTGCGATGACCGTTAGACGTAGCCATTTTGACGATATGTCATTTGAAACAAGCTAAAATTACATTGTGCAAACTTTGAAAAAATAATCAGAGAATTTCTAGCGCACATGTCACCAACTAAATAAAATATAAAATTATTGTATCTTGTCAATAAAATTAAAAATACATTTTTGGTTAATGAGTTGTGCGCACTGGATGGTGAGTCAGCGACATTTTATCAATTGGTGAAAGCATTTTAAATAATTAATAATTTCCTTTTCTAGTTTCATGCGTCTTTCAGACAGGTAAGCGAAATGCAAAGTAATGTAATTTTGCATGGCAAGTTTTTTGGGGCGTAATTTAACATTTCCTTTTCTTCCCCTGATTTACGTTGTGCGTGTATGACGTCATGTAATTGCGCGGTCGCAACATTATTGCGGGAGATTTAAAATGAAAACAAACAAGAAATCCTTTCAACGCTAGTACGATATACGCATAAAATTGCTATAAAGTAATACAATTTTTTAAGGTAATTTTTCTGAAACCAGCTTCAGACACCTCTTTTTTGTCATTTAAGCACAGGAATCATATTTTAAATGGAAAATCACATTTGTTTATTTGACATAAAGAAGTTTTAGTCCTAGTCCTTGCCATGCTGTGTATTAGATGCAGTTTTTTACTTCTTTAATAGTATATATTTGTAGCAATTGTTTGTAACTATTTGTTTATACGTTTGTAACTATTGTTTACTTATTGCATTATTTCATTTGATTGCATGAACTGCAATTTGGTGTTAATCGAAATTAAAGAACTTTTCTGTCTCCACGTGAATTTTCAAGGTCGTCCTGGTTGCCCTAGTTTTCCTAGCCAATCCAGCTTGCATAGTAATCACTGTAATCTTAACCTGGATGTACCAGTATGTTGTAGACAAGTATTTACATGATGATAAGAAACGCTAGTTTATGTCACTGGCAGCTGTAGTTAATTATCATGCTTTTCAACATCGGTGTCAGAGCTCTCAGACTAGAGCATCAAAGAAGCCACGCACCAGGGAAGCCTCTAGTCTTGCTCTGGCTTCTTGCTACAACTGGGTTATCAGTGAGTTAGTTCTAGTCTTGGTAATTTCTTCTCTTGGGGCACTAGAGTTATGAATGTGATGTTTCTCATTTATATGTAAATAATAATAATAATAATAATAATAATAATAATAATAATAATAATAATAATAATAATATTACACCCACCGCTGAACAGGCTCTCTATCCATAGCTATCCATGGGCCAGCACCACCCTCGGCCCATTCCCGTTCTTCAGAAATAAGAGGTATAAGTTTTGCAAAAAACGGCCGAAAAATGGCCATTTTTGGAGGATTTTCGCCGCCCCCCTTCCTCCCGGTGGGCCCGATTCGAAAAATAAACCATCAATGGCACGATACTAGATCGAGACCTTTCGTTTGATGTATAGATCGGCGCAAACGGTTCCGTCGTCGAAGCTGTAGCCTCGAATTTTATATATATATATATATATACCAAGAATATTAATATATAGATAAATTTCGCTCAGGACATAGTCCAGGGTAATACCTTAGTTATCCAATACTTGTTTCCAAATGGCTCCGATTATTATTACCCGTATGTTACTTTAATATATAGTACACGCACACACACACACACGCATATATATATATAGTATTTATATATCTGTTTATTTACGTTTTTATTATCAAAATATGTAGAAAAATTACATTTGATGAAGTGAAACTGACGTTCAACTGAGCACTTTCAACACCACCCTCGTGTTTATTTTACTCGAATTTTTAAGGCCATTGTTCTTCGTGCAAATGACATTGTTAAGAGTGAGTGTTTGTTCTAATTTTGAACATTGCATTTCAAGGCTACCATTTCAAAGAAAGCATTGTTTTATGAGAAAGCTGCTGTTGGGAGAATTTAGCTTGCACGAAACTTGCAAAGCCTTTAGGCTATGGCTGTGCCATTGTAAAACTGTTTCAAAACCTGTTCTCACCAGTGGGTAAATCTGATTACTAAAATACGGAGAATCAGGGTTAACGTTTTCCCTGCGTTACGCATATGTACGAAATTCTTTCGTGCACGAAAAATCATATAAAAAATTATCCAGTCCACTCTTCTTGAGGGCGACGTCAAGTGGGTCTATGCTCAGTATGTGCTGCTTGCATGGACTGCACTGGTACAGGTTCGATATTATGCTTGGCAGGTTATGAAAGGCAGGTGTTGATCGTATGGACTAAACAGATACAGGTTTGATATTATGGCTGGCCAATTACGAAAATTTCAGCTAGTAGAAGAGGGGGCGACTGCCTGAACTTGTCGATCTTGACCGACTTGAGAACTCTCTTTTATTTTTACAGAATAAAATGTGCTTCTGATGTACATGCATAACAGTTAGTTATTTGCGTACGTTCCACTGATTGAGGTCTGACACTACTGTGGGTCTTGCAAATTAATCGTGGCTCGTTAGTCACAATAAGTTTCCCGCATATGGTCCGTTCCAACACTTTTTTGTACGTACAGGTAGTACATGCAATTGTAACTGGACAACACACATTATAACACTCAGACATTTGTAGATCTCGCTCGTTTCTGGTGTGGTGTATTTCTTCTGTACAGTTGTTCACTCTGCAACCCGGCTTCTAACTTGCCAACAGGACCCATCTGATATAGCCTGTCATAATGTTTTGAACCTTGTTCCAGTTAATCAATGTTGTTCTTGTAGACACCCAGTAGACAGAGGTATAATAACCACATTTAGATGCGTACACTTAACTCCATCAGTGAAAAAATACCTGTGTAGGCTCTATAGCATGAGGAACCCAAGTGGAAAGCAGTTATCTTGTTGGTCACCCATCCAGATCAGGTGTGGCGGTACTTCACTTTAGCACCCCAGTTGCTAAACCCATACTGTGGCCAGTCCACTGTTTTCTTCAGCCTTGATTACAGTGTGTCCAAAAAGATTGTGTCTAGTCCGTCTTTGGGAATGAATTTTTCTTAGGTTAAACGGCAATTTTGTTTGTACAATGTACAAGGCACCTTGTATAATGCAAAACTAGAATTAAAAAATTTCATTTCTTTCCAGGCCTTAACAGGAACAACAATACAGATACCGACGCTGGAAGGGCGAAAATTGCAGCTTCATCTAACAGACGTCATCAAACCCAATACCATCAAGCGAATCCAGAACCGGGGTCTTCCACAAGCGAAGGAGTCACACAAGAGGGGCGACCTCATCGTCAACTTCGACATCAAGTTCCCCGACAATCTGACGCAAGCTCAGAAGGACGGGCTACGAGAACTTCTACCATCGAGGACCTCATGAGTTTTGTAGTCTTTTTTTGATATTTTGTACTTTGTGAGAGTTTATGTATGTGAGCGTGCATGTGCCATGGCATTACAGTGTAACAGATGTACTGTAAAATAATATATATTTTGACAACGCGGATGTAACAGTGTTGCTGTACTCTAGTTTTTCAGTTTTTATATAATTGTTGTAGAACAATCTCCTAGAAAAGTACATCGTTATTTAAGCAGTTTTATTTTATTTTTATTTTGTGGTGTTAAAAACAGCAACAACAGAAAAGATGTTTTGTGCTGTTTAAATTTTAAATTTTGCCCATATCTTGCCATTATATCGAAAGTGTACATTTCTTTTGTAGAAAAAATTAAATAGGTTATAATTGATCGGTACTTTGTGCTCAAGTGTTATGAGATTATAATGTAAAAAAAAATCATCACGTTCGAACTAATTTCGCTGACTGTTAGCCCATCTAAAAGTTATAATGGTATGCTGTAGACTGGTGATGTAAGAATTCGACAGCCAGGATTCAGCATTAAATTTCATTAATATCTGTTAAGTGTTGCAGCAGCTTATACTTTGAAATCACTTTAGCTTATTTTAGTTTAATGTTAATTCTTATCGATTACACTGCCAAAAGTGATGGAAGTATTCTGTAAAATGTGGCGACATCTGTTGTCAATGCGGAAGATAAACCATCGCGCATTTCAACCTATCAGTTGAAAACATAGTTTCGTTGTATG
This sequence comes from Tubiluchus corallicola, assembly GCA_030141605.1. NCBI lineage: Eukaryota > Metazoa > Priapulida > Priapulimorpha > Priapulimorphida > Tubiluchidae > Tubiluchus > Tubiluchus corallicola. The sequence continues at coordinate 68,726 of JAQGDQ010000152.1, read as the reverse complement.
AAACAAAGGTAGCATGTACAGCTGTTATGAGGATTTTTTTATGTTGCACTAGTAGAAAGCACTTGCTCGGCTATTACATGTTAGATGTGCAATCTCTGTAGTGACCAGGGACATAGCCAATTTCTAAATTTAGGGAGGGGGAGCAAGTACAAAAAACATGGTACTGTGACACATACCAAACAATTTTTAATGCACAGACTGTACATTTTAATTTTGTGTTTAAATCAAAACACGAGGAAGATAAAAAGTACAATTGTTATTTTGTGTTTAACACTGAGACACAATAAAAAGTTTTATAGCAAGCTCATAAATCTCAAAACGTAATAAAAACATCTGTGTTATTTTCATTTTAAACGTAAAATGAAAGCAAAATGAAGCATTGTGAAAAGGCACAAATTTTGAAAAATGTGCTTGGTGGTGAAGTGGTTGCTTGCTTCCCCTATTAGATACGCCACTGATGGTGATAAAGATCCAGCTAACAAAGCTGCTTGTACTAACTTCAGTAATCTTGTGCCCAGTGGATTCAGTTCCATAAGAAAGTAATGCAGTTGTCTTGAACTTCAAATAGGCTTAATGATAAATTACTGAACTAATATCAAACTGACAGCTCTCAATTCTCAAAATATTTAGTTCATTTGTCAACATTTCAAAACAAGTTGCAGTGACCACAGGCTTTAACTAGTTCGTAATTGATACATTGGCGGGAGAGCTTGTAGCATTAAATGGCTTCTCTTGAAATGGTCCGTGACAAACTAAAGCAACTCCGCACTCAAATGCCGCTTAGTGATCACCTTCAAACTTTATGGTTTCATTTAGAACATTTTAATAAATAGAACAGTGAAGGAATAGAATTTTATATTAATAAATTACAGGTTATTTGCATTATTCGTAATAATTTTTAGTTATTGTGGCCGTTACCGTAAGATTTCTTGAGGTTTTACCGGATGTCTTGTGACGGCCATTTTATTGGCTAGTTTAGTTACTAATTGTCATCCTGGATATTGTGAAACAGTAGTCCGATCATTTGCCACCGGTGCAGGGACATGCCAAGGGGGGCTCTGGTGTTATCTATTACAGTAAATGTCATGATTGCTGCATTTGTCCTTTCAGTTATTTATTATTCTGTTAAAGGTTGTCGCTATTGCCCAACTAACTGCAAATCTACTGCTTTAATCATTAGAATGTAATTATGTAGCTCAGGGTAATGCGTCTTACCTACCGTAATTATGTGCTTTCGGGCAGCCATTTTTGTGGGAAATTGGCCGTAGGCGCAACTTAAGTTCTTCATAACGGACAGGGTCCTAGGATACTTACACACACGCACACCGTGTGGAACAGGTGCTTATTAGACCCACCTACATAATCAGTAATCAGTTTTGTAGTATTGTTGGTAAATTGTTGATGTAAATAAACTTTTTAAACACACATGATCTTGTGTATTTTACTATATCTTATAGCTTTGATTGATATCTGCTTCTTCAGTTATATAAACTGCATTGAAATTGTGCGGAAAATGATGAACACAAGTTTTGCTGAAACAATTTCATCAAACAACAATTCCACAAACGTTTAAACATCGTAGAAGTTCTACTCGTGACATTACTCTATTCTTTAATAGCACTTACTAAAGTACTAGCAGTTGCGGAGACGTTTGGTAAGTAACGTCACCAAAACCACGTATTACTTTTCGAGTGACTAGTTAATGAATATGTCTTGGCACTGCATGAATGGCCGATGTAAAAACACTTCCTTTTTAGTGAATTCTTTCAACTGTAAAAGATTTGTAATTTGGCGATATTGTTCGCTTCAAGAGACAATATCAGCTCTGCCGCTTTCCCCCAAAACAAGTACTGACAATGATACTGAATCGTAACCAACAAACCTTTTTGAGCCTTATCAATGAGAATTTATCAGTTTAGAAAATACATCTCTGCTGGTACAGCATTCACAAACTATGCTGTTCATCAAATTCAATATGCAGTACATTGTAAGACATTTGAAAGTAATAAAGACCTTGCTTTTGCTACTCAAGCAGCCATTTGAACAAAAATAAAAGACAAACATTAGAGAGATTTAAAAAGAACAGCTTTCAGTTTATTGCAAAGCTAAGATGCTTTTGTTTTAAATACATTTTTTTGAGAACTTTATCAAGTGTACTGTGCTCACATCGTCAGGGTCAACCATGAAAATCTGTATTTTCAAGCTTTTTTAACTCAACAAATGCACCTCTCAGAAGTAGATAGAATTAAAAGTGCTAATTCACCATTATTTTTGTAATGTTAAATAAGATGAGAAAAGCGGGTCAGATAAGTCAGTCTCTGAGAGTGTGTTATTTAGTTTAGGGTCAAACGTACACATTTAAATTCGATGCGTACGCGGACAGAGATCGCTAGACTTGCATATCGATCAATAATTCACAAATGTCTACCTCAAAGGCTATTTCTATCTAACAGTAGAATGCAGCTTTTGCCTAAGAACATGGAGTTCATTGTTTGCCTAACAACGGGCCATAATTTGTACTACAAAATTGTGCCCATTATTTGCCCCAAAATTTCTCTCTGGGCAGGTGCATCATATAAACCTCTGGGCACTGGTCAGACATGAAAATGACCTGTTACACTTGCACAATACATTACTTCTGTTGTTCTTATCTTAATTTATCGTTATCGGCCCCAAACAAAATTCCACTCCGAAAAATGTGGAAAAAAATGGATCCAGGTCAATTATTAACGAGCTTATAAATGTGCTACAAAGTCCGTAGAAACAGGTGTGTTACAAGTTCAGCTATATCACTTTAAACTTGAGATACGAACAGGTATAAATGTGACGATGTATCACTCTAAATTCGTGATACAAACAGTGTGAAACTCTGGCTCTGTAGTTAATCACATGTGTTAACAATAATTTTAAATATTTCGTATTTTATAATTAAAACTTAAATACGTAGCTAACAAATATTAGTCATCCGAGGGAAACTGATTTAGCAACAATTGCCTGATATATGATTATTTACACCATGTGTGGGCCAACTGTCATGTCTTTAGTCATTCACTGCCAGGATCAGTAAATTAGTCCGAAGGTTACTACTGTGTCCGAAGCTGGTAGTCACCATTTTGAGTGATGTAGCGTACCCATGGCAACGCTTGGTACCCACTCTTCTCGATAATTTTCAGATAACGCACCTGGAATTAGTGAAATAAGTAACCATTTTTAAATACAATTTATCCTTAACAGCCTCACACCTGCAAGAAATGTGTGCCAGACTTTGTCCTGAATGAAATTGCATGTTATAAAATCTGCGAGGAGTTTTTTGTGTGCACAGATTTGACACACTGTCAATTTTAGTCATCCGACCTCTGTTGTCTGATAAAATTGTGTGCCATGTTCATAAAGCACCTGTCGCCCCAGGAGAAATCAATATTTTGAATAGTGCACCAAAATATCTGTGGCATGTTAGCATTTACTACTACTTTTGCAAAATTGTATAAAATCACAAATACATTGTCTTAAAAGCCGACATGTTATTTTTTAACTTTGAATTGTCAACGATTTATATCATAAATAAACAAAGATAAATAAACTAAAGTACATAATTTTCCAGTACTTCGGCAGAATTGCTTTGAAATTCCTTGGTGAAGTTGCATATACCCATTAAAAACTTGTATATTAGCTTTGATACAGATACATGACATATCACAACCAGAACCTGTCTCTGCCTATTTAAATTGTTAGTTCCAGAGTCTACGACAAAAATGTAAAATTTAATACCTGTATGCCTGACGTAGTGAAATACGGAATCTCAAATTTCACGTGGATGGGCGGTTTTCCTTCAGCATCCTCTGCTACGACACTCGGCAGTCCGAAGTGAGCCCGCATCAAATATTCCTTTCCACCCTGTAGCAACACAGACAAAAACTCTTCGGTTCAATTTTATTTCAAAATAACAGATTTGAAAACAAACTGATCCTAAGCATTACAGACTTGTCTTCAAGACTGCTATATAAAATGGCAAAAAACCCAAAAAGTTTCATTAATTCAAAATTTAAACCAGCAACGAATAGTTTGAGCAAACGACAGTAACACCAATTGCACGGAAGACAAAATAGCAGACCAAATCTAGGCAACTGCCATAAATAATTTTCTAAGATGAGAAATTGAGCCAGCAAAGGTTTGCACGGTATCTTGGCCGTGTCTGCACGGTGTCTCTGTATGGAGTGTCCGCCGTATCTGCGTGGTGTCTCCGCCGTATCTGCGTGGTGTCTCCGCCGCGTCTGCTCGGTGTCTCGGCCGTGTCTGCACGGTGTCTCGGCCGTGTCTGCAAGGTGTCTCCGCCGTATCTGCGCGGTGTGTCAGTCAAGTTAGCACGGTGTCTCAGTCATGTTCACGTCTTTCCTCAGTCAGCAGAAATAACCAGAGTGAATATGGTAAAAGAAACTTCCAAAAAGTCGGGTTACTCATCCAGTAGCCGGAGTGAATATGGTAAGAGAAACAGCCAAAAAGCCGCATTTAATCGTCCACTTTTTTTTATGGAAATCACGAAAAACCAGCAGGAAGGTAGGAAAAATAATACTTACTGGAAATGATTTAATGGTCCAAATAGCAGAGTTCTGTTCCGGCACGTACTTAACACTGCCGACCGTCGTCTTGAATTTCGGAGAGTCCGCATCCATTGGAACAGGAATGACGATTTCGACATTATTGGCTGTTGAGCGCCGTTTGAACTGACTTTTTGCCTGGAAAGTAAAGGATGTTCATTTGTTTTGCTAGTTATTGATGAGGCAACTTGACTAAGTTCTATAAAATAAAAGGGTAATAAATGCACCGAATTCACCAATTTTAGGGCAAGACCATTTCGTGGAAGAAAACCAACTAACTGCATACAAAGAAATTTTCCATTTACATTAGGTACGGATAAAAGGCAAATGAAACTAACTAATTTTTTTGTTGTACTGTGCCTTTGTTGATCACGTTAATTTACTATGATCTCATGTTCACTGAAACTAGCTAATTGTAAAAGTAGCTAACTATTATTGTAACCCTCTTTTTACAGACAACGTTAAAACTCAAAAAAGGTATGACAATGCTAATGAAAAGCTGAGAATTTAGCTAGCAAATCAACTTACTTTCACCATGTATTCAACTCGACTGTGCGCGTGCCTCTCTATCACAGATTCGATCCATATCAATGGCTTCACCTGCAAGGAAATGTAAATGAAGCCAAGCTGTTATCATGTAAAGCACTCGCCTTTAACTGGAAACCACCCTCCTAGTTTTCCTTTCTTAAATAATCGCGGAGAAACTCTGCCGCACTATAGTACTGTGAACGCACATCCATCTTTTTATTCGTCAATAATGTGCAAAAACAAACAGCTGCAAAGCACAGCTCCTATGTTAACTATGGATTAACTAGCTGCACAATCCTGCCGGCTATAAATCACGTATGTCAGCCTCTTCTTCAGTAACAAAATCACACTCATACTTACCTTATTCAAATTCATTGCATTAGAGTCATAAAATGTCAAAACACACATAAATTCTATTTATAAATTCAAAGCGATCGAAACTGCATATTGTGAATCTTTTCATAATTTACACAATTGTTTACTCAATAAAATTGCAGCAAAAGCTGCATTAAGAACAAGAAGTAAAACAAAATTGATAAAGATTACTCCAAATACAGTCAATACACAACATTTAAAACAAGAAGTAAAACAAGATTGATAAAGATTACTCCAAATGCAGTCAATACACAACATTTAAAACAAGAAGTAAAACAAGAATGATAAAGATCACTCCAAATACAGTCAATACACAACATTTAAAACAAGAAGTAAAACAAAATTGATAAAGATTACTCCAAATACAGTCAATACATAACATTTAAAACAAGAAGTAAAACAAGATTGATAAAGATTACTCCAAATACAGTCAATACACAACATTTAAAACATGTAAAACACACATTTAAAATTATGAACATGCAGTTCAAAGCTTACTAAACTGAACTTAAGCTAAGATCTGAACAAGATTTGTGCAAAAATGCAATGATTAGCAATAGAACAGAGATGAAGTGGCTGAAAGAACATATGTTCTTCACCACCCCTCCAATTTGAATGGCCATACATCATGCTAAATAAAATGATTTGAATTGATCATACATTGATTATCAAAAACAAAAAACAGCAAAGAGTTATAATGCAAGTAAATAAACCGCTTAGAAAACAAAACATGCTTCAAGATGAACAGCATAACTTAAAAGCAATGTCAACAGGTTTCTTATGGAAATAGGTTCAGTTTGTCACTACAATGGCCATATTACGTTACAAGTTCAGAATCTGAGTAGGATAGCAGGAAATGGAGACACTTACATGAGTGTTCAGTCGATACGACATCAGCTCAAATTCGCCATCCGGTGGAATGAAAGAGATCGTACGATCGTTCTCGAACCGAGACAGACGTACGCACTGATGAAACTTCACATCCTCCAATTCTACCGATTTACTTTTGCCACCTAGTGGAGAATAATGAAAATAAAAACTTCAATGAGATGCTAATCATTTCAATGTTGTCTTGTTGGTTTTTGACATGTAAAGAAATAAAATTATTTTGAAACATTTACTAATTAAGTAAAATAAAAAAACGGTTACAACAGTATAAAGTTAAACATAAGTAATATCACATCTGGTTAGCACACTCCAAATTAAGAAAGTTCACAGAAATATATTAAAACACTGTATCTCTTCATATCTTTATTAACTGTTCTTCCAGTTTTTATCACTAATGATTATCTTCATTATACCATTTCACATTTTTGTGTGGCCACTCTGTCATAGCAGATTCTCGACAAATTTACAAGATAACAAACAGAATGAGAATGCGAAAGACTTACGTCCGGTGCTCTCAAATAGTACTTTGTCATTCAAACCTAGCCGCAACTCCGGCATTCCGCTCAAGAACACGCGCATTTTGATGCAGCCGACGATTTCACTCCTCAACACATTACCGTTTGCATTTGCCTAAATTAATTAACGTAATGAATTAATTAACTGATCTTTTTAACAAACAAACAAGCAGCTAACTGTAAAGCAAAAAATGTCTTGATAGGTAAGTGTTGTCTTTTGTTTCTCTCGGACGGCTCGTAGAGAAAACCAGTAAACACTTCGTCAAATTAAACTACTTCATTAAGCGAGAATTCTACAACGTAAAAGTATGAAGGAACGCGAAATGTTTACACTAAACGTGAAAATCTGGAAAACGTTTGAGTGTATCTGAAAATACAGGTACACAAGAGAATGGGTAAGTGGCATCCGTGTGAATCTGCATGTCTCTGTCTCAGCAGCCTCCTACGCCTTATATAGCGTGCCCGAGAAGCTTCCAGAAGTTTTGTTCCAGAACATTCTCACGGTAAGACGATTATTCCAACGGAACATTCTGTAACGTTGTATGTAATTCTAATAGATGCCAGCGATCTCCACAACAGTAAGTTATGTTTGGCGCTAAATTTAGTAATTTCACATCTTGATTCTAGCGGAGGTAAACTGATCCACATTGAGTTGAACTATGAGTCATTAATTATATATTACAATCCCCCATCAATTAAGATGATAAATCATTCAAATTTCTTAAAGATGATAAGATGATCATTATAACAACAATTCAAATAATGAGTGAAATCGATTTTCACTTCGATTGAATAAGCATTCGAGAAGCTAATTCATTTTATTTCTCTTGAATTCACGAAACGAAAGGCTTATAAAATGCAACCTGCATCTATAAAAGTGTTCATGGTTTTGCATTGCTAATGTAGCAAGAAAATGGTTGGCATCCTTCTGTCTCGGAAGACAATGGAGTGTGTGCCAAGAGAGTCAGTTATTGATCACATTGATGGAGCTGCAGTGTCGACTGCGGCTGAGCAGTGCGATCCTTGAACGTCTCCAGGGGGCACACCTGGACAAAGTGTTTGGAGATCCTGAGTTGCCCAGACAACAGGAACCCCCTCTCTTCCTCCCTGGTGTAGTCCAAAGGAAAGCGGAGCGATACGTTTGGCACCAGTTTGGCTGCAGGAGCTGCCAGAGTCAGTGAGCATGCTGCACTGGTCCGCCTTCGGGGCTCCACTCCTGATTTGGAAGGTTTACTCCTCTACAAATGGCCATTGGGTCACTTGACCTACTCCGCCCTCTAGCCGTTGGCTGCTTGTGCAGCTCTTCCGCCTAGTATCGAGATACAGTGTGGGCATCCCGCAAGCCTACAGCACCTGGTATTCCTAGGCGGTCACCCATCCAAGTACTAACCAGGCTCTACGTTGCTTAACTTCGGTGATCAGACGAGAACCGGTGTTTTCAACGTGATTTGGCCGTGTAGTCAGCAGGAAAATACAATTACAACATGTCAAACTGATGCGTAAATGGAGACTTTCAAGCAGCTTTCTTAGTAAAAAATAACGTTATTGGTTTGATAATGACATTAATTCGCTAGACTATTTGCGCATCAAAATCTCAACATAAAAAAAGAAATTATAGTTTGACAGTTAAAATGTACACGAGAAACTCACCAATAGATTAACAGATTCGATAACATCTAAGAAAACTTCATTTTTGCGATATTTGATTCCTTCTGATCGCCATGACACGGCATTTGTGACGGCCATAGGTGGCCGAGGCTGGATTTCCAATTTGTGCCCTTCTTGTGTTATATACCTAAAGAAAAACAGTTTTATTCTTATGAGAAAACTGCTGTACTGAGCTATCAATTTTTTATCTGTTTTATTACGCCAAATAGCACATCTTACTGTAACAAAATTTCATGCAAAATTGACTTTAACAAAAAAGGTCAAGGTCAATTCACGAACTTGCAGCATTTCATTCGTTATTTGCAGGTCTAATTTCACGATCACCAGTAATGATAAAACAAATCCACGATCATTGAAATTTTGTAAATTAACTTGACTGAAAGGATGCGAAAAAGTCAAGACAGAAATTGGATTTGAACCGGGAACATCTGTACTAGAAATCCAATACCGTTAACACCAGACAATACAATCCTTTATAGTGTCGTGGTGTTGGACTCATAATACGAAGGTCCCTAGTTCAAATCCAGGCACAGTCATAAATTTTCTGCGCTTTCTTCAAGTTTTTGCATCAAAACTTAAATTTCAATAGTTTTTGGATTATTCCTTTATAATGACTAAGTTAACATAGAGTACTAATTGTGTTAACATGGATTAACATATGGTCTGTCGTAAAGAAACCAGAAAATATTAAATTATTATAGATACTAAGTGTAGAATCACAGCAAAGTACCACTTTATGAAAACATCTTCAAATTTACAAACCTCGACATTCATTTAAATTAGTCTGAAATTACTAAAATACAAGGAAAACTTAAAAATGACATTTTGATCTTTACACCTACTTACAAATTCTTACAATACATTAAACAGTTTGTAGCAGACAGTTGAACAGTTTTGTAAGAAAACATTTGCACATTACTTATTCAATTTCCATTAATTAAAACTCATTAAAAGTTGACAAAAAATTTGGAAAAATTATTATTTCGTGATCTTCAACTTTTTCAAATAAAAAATAAATTTTCTATGTCTGATAATGTTTTTGTCAAAATTTACTATGCATATTACAAATATACAAAAACTATTTTTCTCAACACTTTATACATCTAATTCTGATATACAGCCAATTGCAAAGAACATAAATATTCGGCAATACTTACTCTTGTAAAATCTTACTGTCCGTCGTTTGCGGATATCCAAAATCTAGTAATTCATCTAATAACTCGTAAATAATGACAAAGTTATCCCGTATGCTTTCCTCTTCTAACTCTTTGAAATATTCGTTAAAAACCTGGAGGAAATGAATATATAAAACTCAGACAATCGTGAAAAAATCTGCTTATCTGTCAGAAAACAAAGAAATTAGAGAAATCTCACAGTTCACAAAAACAACCAGGCAGGCAATATCTTGCTCACTGAAGGTTCTGCTGCTATGCTAAAGGCAGGATTTGACAACGGTTCGCAACTTTGGCAACGGTCTAAAAACTGATAACTCAACAGTCACAAAATATGCTTCAGAAGTTCTCCAGACATACACGGGCATTCACCATCATCGCTAAAATGGCTGGAAAATTCTGGAGGGAAATTTCAGAATCTTTAAAATTGTTAAAGTTTGTGGCAAACATCACCACCTCACTAAAACTTCTCCAGAACGGTTGTAAAATTGCTTGAAATTATACTAAATCAGGGCAAAAATGCTGTTAATGATTTGTGATGTTTGTCAACGGATTTCAAAATATGCAAAAAAGTTGGAGAGCATTTGAGACACTTCTAAGAATGATACGATGGCCGTGAAACTATTTTTTATACTTTGGAGATAATAGGTTGTACCACACTTCTTTCTGCAAAAGTTCTGTGAAACAACCGGAAAATGATCGCAATATACTAGCGCCAATGTTGTTAAACAGTCACTCGCCCTGCCGCAAACATGTCGTACAAATTTCATGCTAAACTCTCGCAATTTTTGCCCAAGAAAAAGAACAAATTTTGCAAAAAAAATTACATTTCGAAATTACATAGAATTTTGCACAAATTATTTGTGACAAAAATGTCAAAACACAATTGCATAAACTTTTGGTGACTGTTAGACTTAGTTAAAAAACTTTCTATTGTTACAAAAAAATCGTGGCCCAGCATTTTTGATGAATGATCCGTCTTTATAGGTTTTTAAAAAGCAACGGTTTGCTATTGCTTCTCATACTTCTAATATGAAAATCTTGGAAACAGGACAGCCATTTTTGAACCTGCTAGTTTCCTCTGGCTTCTTATCTTTGAAATTCATTAGCAGAAAATTGTTTTACAACTATATTAGCTGCTTCAAGGAGAATATCAAACAGATACCGCCCATTACCGAGAATATATTTTTATAAGGTTTTTATTTTTCTAAGCCTTTGTTAATATTTTCGCTTTCTAAACCTATTCTTAACGTTGTGCGGACAGCTGTTAGGCCTTATTTAGTGCAAGCTTCAAAAAAGATGCAAACCTGGACAATCTTGTGAAGCAAGGAAAACACCAATGCTGCATTAGCATTCTTCTTTGAAATTGCCACAACTGAAATTACAATAATTCATTAGAATGTGAGATACGAAATACATTATTTTTAACTGTAAAATGGAAAATAAAACTTGCTTTCGTATTTAACCAGTAGCCTGATGTGCTATGTAAGTATCGTGATTAAGAAAGCAAAGCTTCTTTCCTGAAAATTATTAGCCGTAAATATTTAAGCATGAAAAGTTCAATTGCTAAACAAGAAGTAGGTTTTTAAGTGAAAGGTCTGCCAAAAGGCATATTCACAATCTACAGCAGTGACGGTAACACAATTTGTTGTTTAATCAACCAAACTGCTGATGTCAAAGAGACAAAATGTAACGCAAATTATAAATGCAGATTGTTATTAACTGTTTACAACCCGTTGTTTACAAGCTTGAAGAATGCATTTTCCCTTCAGCTGTGTTCGTGAGCAATGATTGTTTTATCAAAACTACCATTAAAAATTTTCTAATCAATTCTGTTTCTAAACGTAATCATATTTTACAATTGGTTTACAAATTGTAAGCACAAGAAAGATCAATAATCGATATAAACTAATCATATAGCACAAGGGTAAACTACAAACTGGTTATAAACTTTACCATAAAGATTGCTATGTTTTATGTACATGTACGCCACATCGTTGTGTCGAATGATAGGAGAGACCCCGGACTCTTCCTCTTTTTCCATCAGCAACGGCATGAATTTATCGATGCTGGACATTTCCACATCACCACGATAATTCCGTGAAATGAGAACCTAACGATAAAAATCTTATAGACAAAAAAGCATAATGTAAATAAGAGCAAAACAAATAGTAGAGGGGTCACAGTATATGCTTGACCCTATGATAGTTAAGCAGCGGTGAACCTAGTAGACGAATAGATGAATAACACCAGAAAATAATTGTGTGCGGTTCCTGTGGCTGTTTCTCTTGTTGTGGAAGGATATATATATATATACATATAAAATCCTATTACTTATCATATTTCAGAGTATTATCCTTAATAGCAGGCAATTGTTATGAACAGAAAGACTTCATACTTTTCTAATGGTGCCACCAGGAATGATATGCTTTAAAAAGATTGCTTTTCCAAATTTTTGACATAGAAATATTCTGGTGCAGTTCCACACAGTCATATTTGACATATTTATGTTGCACTACTTGTGTTAGGATGAAAAACCATTTCGTCAACTTGAAGCACAATAGTGTTTCAAATCTGAATTAATGGAACGCAAATGCTGAACATCTTAGAAATTATGTGAAGCTGTTTCATTACACATCTGAGCGAGACGTGTATATTGAATACGTGAAAAATGTTTAAAGTTGCGTTGCTTCAAATCTACGTGGAACACGTAATTAATACACACTGAGCCGTGTATATATGGAACATGTAAGAAAATATGCAAACCCATTTCCAAGAAAACACACAGAAAGCTACGTGACGATTTACGAAAACATGTACTACATACAAAAAGCAATGTAGTGGATCAATTTATATTATTAAACATACACAACCAAACATATCATAGAATACCACATATGTTAATGAAGCGTACAGTGCAACTTTCCTTTTTGTCTAAATCAAAGTATCTGCTTGCAATAATTGTTACCCTAAAAGTTTTTTCTATAGCTCACCTTGCCCTTAATGTCGAGGAAAAAAATTGCAGAAGCAGACATCGTCAACGTTTCCTGGTTGTGAGAAAAATTCAGTTACGACAGCTACCTGCAGGGAAAACAAACAAAAAGAACAGGCATCAATTTGTTATATTAAACACGTATTACAACAATCATGGTTGCTAAGCACCATCTGCTTACAAGCCCAAAGTTATGGTAGTGGCAACAACAGACTAGATTAATTTGAACGACTTTTTACCAAGCACTTTTCAAGTGACCAACAAACAGAAGTTGTTGAGATGAGGGACATTAGAAGCCAGTTCAATTATTCCATCACTCTAGAACAGCAACATTTACCTTGAGAATGTAAATTCACTTTGTAAGTCAGTACTTACAACAAAAACTACAGTAAAAAGTAAAAAAAAGATGAGAAAATAAAATAATAAAACAACAAAGTTTTACAAGATTAGAGAACATTACTTACACTGTAGTGACAGTGTAGACAGGGTGCACCAATGGTAAACATAAATGATCTGGTAATGAAAGTGGGAACGGTGGGTGATGGTGTCATAGTGGGTAGTGCTACAGTTACATGTTTATATTTGTCTCTCATTAATCAGTGAGAAACAAAAACTCTTTAACAAAAATCACACTTCTAAATAAGTTATTTATGTGAAAGGAGTGGTGAACTCATGAAAATAAGATGTGGGGTGATCTGGCTAAAAAATCTGACAAATTCCGAACGACAAAGTGACATGATAAGAAAAACAATGACAAAAACCCTACATACCCATAGTGTAAAATAACAAAAAATTGGAAACAAAAGTATTTCTTTTTCAATACCAAACTGCCTGTTAATGAAATACATAAAGCTACCATGAAAATGAGCATGGTGTGTAAGAAGATTAGGGCTTTTTTATCTTATCATAAGCCTACAACTATCATTAGTGACTAGTTAACAGTGCGTAAAACCTGAATACCACTGAATGGTTCGTGACACTAACCAACTCTGGCACTGAGGGCGTCACTCTCATTGCACTTTTAAATTTACTCATGCACTCTGAATTATTACATTACTTGGGACGTGATTCTATGAATAATATATGCGATGACTGACAAATTTTTTCTGTACATTAGTTCTAACGCTAAGACAAAAAAGTTTATCAGAATGCCTCCAACGCCAAAGAAAAAGAATAAGTTTATTGTAGTATCATCATTCGAAATTTTATATGCAAAATTTCAATTAACAAATTACAATTCGCTTTAACATATCAAATACGTAAATTAAAGGAAAGGACGAGTCATTTAGGGTGTTGAGTTTGTTTTACTGTTATCACTTAAATTTAGAAAAACATAAAGAAATTTGTAGAAAAACTGTTCCGAAATCGCCATTGCATGACGTCACCTACATAAAACGTAAATCAGGGGAAGGCAATGTTAAATTATGACCCAAAAAACTTTCCGTGCAAATCTATATTACTTAGTACTGATCTGCCGGAAAGACTTACGTAACTAGGCTAACAATTTAAAATGTTTCTGCCATTGGTAAAATGTCGCTGACTCACCCTCCAGGGTGCATCACTCAATAACCAAAAATGTATTTTATCTTATTGACAAGACATAGTAATTTTAAATTTTACTTAGTAAATGACGTATGAGCTACGAATGCTTGGATTATTTTTCACACATTACTTTATGTTATCTAAAATGACCTGTCGTCAAAATGACTATGCCTAATGGTCGTCACGGGAGTTTAAATTTACATGTTTTATGCAGTGTTACTGCCGTTATGTAATCTTAGTGCAAAAATATCACAAAATTAGCTATCTATTTTTTTTGTAAAAACTTTTATATTTCAGTCAGAAATTGACAGTGGCAGTTTTTTTCAATTGATGAATAAAGTCATTGGTGGGTATTCAAAATGGGAGCACCCAAGCGTGAATGATCGGGACTTCAAAGTAATTTTACAAATTACATGAGGGACTTATTACACTTTTATTACTAAATCCTTCTAACACTTTTGTAAATACTGAAATAAGCTTATATTCCCAGAAGGCTCGACCTTCCCTTTATTAACTCGAATGAACAAAAATAAATTATCATGATTAAGAGTTAGGAAGTCAGTAAAACTCAAGTGAAGCTCGTGACCCAAAGAAATATTTTATTCCCACAAAGGCTCTCTGGTATGCAGCGAAATATCTTTAACCATTTGCCAAAAATAAAATGAGCGCGTAACTAATATAATTAATATACCTGGGCAATTCAGAATACGCCTACTGAATTGTCTACACTACTCGAATTCGACGTAAACTATAGTCCATTAATTTTTGACTAACTTTGAAGGGCCTATAAGATATTCTATTTCCAAATGGCAGATTGAATAAACGTGTGTTATTTTACAGCATTAGAGAAAAAAGTACTAAATTAATACTCATTTAACAGGTCACACAACAGGAACCGGAAACGATCTAGCAAATCAATTTACAGTGATTTTGGTATCTTGACACAACTCCAACCCACGTCGACCACCGTCAGTCATTTGCATCAACATTTTGTTCAATAAAAAAATAAGATTGAATAACATTCGTCAAAATTTAAAAGATAACTTTTAAGTATAAAGTACAAAGACAACTTGAAATATGATTGTGTAAACTAGGACAAGACACAGCAGAACACCTGTACATGTGTAAGAAACAACGCAGTTTAAATAATAAATTGAATATTGTGGCGAAAGATATCACCAGCAGTTATTATAATCAATAAGTACTTGTTTTATTAGTATCCAGGCACTTTCAGCGAGTGACGCCACCACAAAAGAATAGAGACAGTTCAAGAAAATCAAATAAAAATGCAAATGAATTACAGTGAGATATAATTCCATGAAAGTATCCAAAATTCTCACAAAATATTTGTTCATTAAATGGATTATAATCAGCAACTCACTGGTATTCCACGTAGTGTTTATTCTCTTTTATTTAGCCACTAATTTTGGCGATGGTAATTGACTGATACATACACGTATTTACATACCAAGCCAGCTTATGAGAATATACATATTAGAGTAAATGTAAATTGTTTTCGTCTTATGTTTATTGCCAGATGGCAGCACCATTCAGCTAAAAGCGCTTAATACGCGCACAACAGTCCAACGATTTATAACCTGAACTCCACAATAATTACAAATATCGCACAAAGCTTTTTCATGCTGTAACAAGTTTTAGCTATAATCAGTACTTTTCAAGATCTAGTAAACTTGCAGCAGACTGATTTGTGAACAAACATTAGTGTCCTTATGCAGCATTTTATACGCATGTACAAAGAGTATGCACACCTTACCAATAGTTGTTTTGTCACATTGTTAGCTTGACTTATTTCTAGTTATTCAATTACAAATTGTTTTAACATCAGGTAGATGTAATAACGATTTGCTTTTGTATTCTAACTCTAGCCGAACTAATAATAATAAAAAACTACTCGTCTCGTTTCTAGCTTCTATAAAGGATGGAAAATAATGCTCTTTATGCACATGAACTGCTTTTTCATGTTTCATTTTTGTCAGATTGCTTTCACCTGTAAGAAACATCAATGATCTCTATATAAGTCTATCTTTTCTGAAATGCTATAAACGGGTAAACTTTTGACAGGCACCTGGGCACGTAGACATCTAGGCGCCTATGTCTACTACATTCATTTCACAATTATTACTAGATTGGTAAGATGTACTTCTTATCGTGCAGCGACCGAGACTAATATGTGTAAAGAAAACCTGTCCACACAACACAGCTCGGCACGTCACAATTTCATAATAACACTTACCTTTAAAATGAGTGAAGTTTTCAGAATGAGTGAAGTTCTCAAGATGAGTGACGTTTGTAAAATGAATGAAGTTTTCAAAATAAGTGATTTTTTTGTTGAGACGTTTGACTGGCTACAGTTAATGCTTTTATAAGAAAATATAATTTTTATAATGCAGAATTACGATGCCTATATAGCAGGCGCATGATCAACCATTGGATGTATATGTCATTAAAACGTTTCTTTACATTTATTTAACTGATGTTGAATATGTCAAAGCCAGAATGTTGTAAAACAGATTGGTATCCGTATTTTTTACAAAATAAAAATACCTTTATAAATTTAGCACAAAAATTATAAGCTTTTCATTTACATTGAACATCATGACTTTATTGAACATTATTTTGATAATTTTATAAATTTTACAAATGACGTACTATAAAATGGCATGATATAATAATTGCATTAGGTGCATTATAAACCGTTCTCCAAGTGAAAATTTATTGAAATGTTTTCCCATAGTTGTTTGTCCCTGTGGAGATAGCCAAAAAGGACGATTAAATACTCCCTCTGAGACCTCCATGAAGTGCTTCACGAATGTTCTTTGTATGTGGTTTTTGGTCAAGTTTCCAGCTAAACTGTGCTAACTGCATGCTGTTTCACACATTTTAATGATAAAAAGCAGGTATGGCGGAAGTGCTAAATTTTTAATTTTAATTTTAATTTCAAATCGAATTCTAACCTTCTAACATGCTCACCCCTACAAACCAATGAAACAAACAAACAAACTGTTTACTGTTTTGAAGCATCACTTCCTTGGCAGAGGTAAAACAATTAAGATAATTATCCCCCCAACAGTTATCCTAACCGTGAACCCATATTTTGCTAAGGTGCTTACTATAACACATAATTATTGTCGCATAAGGCCCATCTCACACAGATAAACTATTTGCCATCTTCCATCTAAAGCAGCCCTGCCTATCGTAAGCCATAATCCACTATAGGCACCTCACGGGCCACTTTCAGTGCTTTACAGAAATCTTAACAGAATGGTCTCATAAACATGAAAGGGGAATTTTTAAGCACGACATTTTACTATTATTACTAGGGGTGAACATTCTCTACCGGAAAGAGAATTCAAATCGAGTTGTGACTTTTGTATTTGAATCGAACAAAACTTCAATATTTCGAATTTCAGTTTAGGGTGAAAGACTTTTGAACAAGTTTTCGAACCACCAGTAAAATCTAGTCTTTCAAAGAACATTACTCAATTTTGTTCTGCAGCAAAACCACTAATAATTTGTTTAAAATTGTGCACAGGAATCACAGGTAAATTATGCTAACTGCATGATGTTTTAATTGCTTTAATGATAAAGACCGTAACGTGATGGAAGCGCTGAATTATCCGAATCTATAGTTTTAGGTTCGAATTGAATTCCAATTCAAACGTTCGATGCTCACCCCTAATTACTACATTACATAATTATGTACAATCATGCATTGCCTAAACGGATTATGGCTAAACGCCTTACAGAATAAGGAGCATACTACGCATCATGATATACACCTTATTTAAGATGGAAGACACCTTTACCTTGTGGCTCTTTGATTATGGGTTGCTCCTTATGCTTTTATCTGTGTGACACATTAACACAGGACTAAGAAAGCCTGAAATCACAATAAGCACATAAATTTTGCTGTGCGCCTTGCTTTCGCATGATATTCCCGTTAGTGAAAAGAAGAGCAATGCAAAAATGAAAATTCTGTAAAAATTACGCGGTAGTTACTCTCGTTTCCCATTATTTTATTTTATATTCTTGTTAAGTTGTGCAAATATCGTAGTAAATCTAGTTACGTTTCTGCGTCATTAGATGTTAATAGACTTGATTTTCATTTTTAGCAAACTTCTGGCAATATGCTTTACTGGACGGTGTGCATAAAAAAAGTTATGTGGTACGGCTTTGCCTGTCATTAAAAATCGAAAATGCGTTCTGTTTGGAGCTGTGCAATTTTTACGCTTTTAATTGCGTCATGTGTTGGGCTTTGCTTGGCATCAAGGGGTGATTCTTCACAAGTATTTCGTCGCTGTATAACCTGGTGTCAAAAGAATAACTGCAATAAAACTACAGCGCCACATTTCTATGCAAGCCAACCAGTCTTTGAACGAGTATTTGGCTGGGAATGCACCGACGAATGCAAATATTCATGCATGTGGAAAACTGTGCAATCATTTAAATCTAGCAATCATGGCATTCCACAGTTTTTTGGCAAGTGGCCATTTGTCAGGTTTTTAGGCATGCAAGAGCCTGCCTCTGCCATATTTTCCATATTAAATGGTCTTGCACATCTGGACATGTACCTGCGATTCCGCCAGAAAGTACCAGTCTCAGCACCCATGTACCATGTATGGACCGTTTCCGCTTTCATGGCTATCAATGCCTGGACATGGTCATCCGTGTTTCACACTCGTGATTTTCCACTTACGGAAATTTTGGATTATGTGTGTGCTGTGTCCGGTGTTTTATACTGTTTCTTCGGTTTGTGTGCACGTGTATTGGGTACAACGCAACCATGGAAACTCACTACAGTTGGCTTGCTCATTCTCGTTTTCTTTGCAAGACATGTGTACTTCTTAACCTTTGTACGATTTGATTACGGTTACAACATGAAGGTTAATGTTTTGGTAGGTGCTGTCAATTCTACTGGCTGGCTGGTATGGTACTTGTTGAATCGGCGGAGACTGCAATATGCATGGAAATGTGCTGTTGTTGTGATATTAGTCAATGTATTATTATTACTAGAACTGGGGGATTTTCCACCACTACTTTGGGTCTTCGACGCTCACTCTCTTTGGCATCTGGGTACAGCACCATTACCATATCTCTGGTATTCTTTTGTGATAGAGGACTGCATGCATTTAAATGAGAAAAGACACCGAAATAAAAGTGTCTGACTAGCTGTGTGTTGAATCTGTGCTGCTTTGTAATTGCATCACTACCTGCAGTCATAATGTTTTTGGTCTTTTACATTGAATTTTTTATTAATTCAAGTATTTATTAAAATGTTTCGTTGCTTTTTTATTTTGTCCTTGTTCGTGAAATTCAACAGTAATTGTTGTACTAAACTGTTTATTTGAATAAAATTTTGTCTATGTCACTCAATTATTGTGTTCATGTGTCATGTTCATTTCATTGTCTGAAATTACTTTGTGTCAATAACCTTCTCTGACCGATAGCACCCTTTCCAATGTTGTATCATAGCCGCAGATGCATGATTAGTATTCATTTATTTCAGGACTAAAGTGATCACTGAAACGCAGTTATAAATTTGGATCCATGACTTTTATTTATGTCATGTTAGTCTAATTATCACATGAATGTCTTTGACCAGCAAGAAAAGTAAAAAATATACAATTCTGCAAAACACTGTAAGTTTATTATTATTGTCCATCTAGCATCGCCTTCTGGAACTGTTCATACTGCACGGTACCCGTGTTTTTCCTGTACATAGTTGACTTGCTTTTTATATTCTGCCAGTCATATTGTGTCTTAACAGCACTTGCTTTTTATATTCTGTCAGTCATATTGTGTCTTAACAGCACATTAAATCATCTAATTTTTGAAATACACACAGCTCTGTAAATTGTGCATTTAATATTAAATGTCTTCAATTTTTAAACTGCTAACTGGCATTGGTCTATGATTGTATATCATTACAGTAAATTTAAAGGACAAGCCAAGGCTTTTTGGAAGTTGGGTTTTTCAATGTTCACAAAAAAAATGTTAAAATGATTTAGTAATAATAAGCGCCTCGTTAATTAGTAAAATCACTTTCAAGTCCCAATCATTTCAGGCTTGAACACTACAATTTTGAATAGCCATTGTTCCTCCACTGACATCGTTCATCTGAAAGCCAAACAGCGTGCTAAATTTCCATCAAAAGCATAATTTTTTATAAATTTTGTATGAATATTAGGTAAGTTGCAGAAGTCTGAATTAGTTTAATTAGAGCACAATTATGAAAAGCCACAATGCGCTTACGAAATGTCACAAAGTCCATCAATTGTGCCAAAATTTGATGACATAATTATGACATACCGACAGTGCCTAAGAATTCCTACACAGCAGTAGTATAAATTAACTTTTGTACATTTCTTTTTTGTATTTTTGACATGCTAAGTGACTTGTTCGTTCCCTTAAGGCTTACTAAAATTACACAAAAAAATATAATTCTAATACTGATTTCACTTTTACATTCTGAGTTGTTTTTCTTAATAACATATTAAGTACAACAAAAAAGCAATGAGGTTATAATGATACAAGCTACTTCTTAGTTCATACATGTTTTCATATTTTTGACCTTTCAGCACAGAACATGATTCATACATGTTTTCATATTTTTGACCTTTCAGCACAGAACATGATTACATTGTCTTTCAACATACATTCAAATTACATGTGGCCCAAGTGCTGTAGTACTTGATTTAATTTTGTGCAACACAAGGTTAATAAATGAATTAATGAATAATTAAATCATGTATTTAGGTTAAGACATCCACACCTGGGTCTCAGTCTGACAGTGCCTTATCTCTGACAAAATAAGTAGGGTTTAGCTGCAAGCCAATTATTATGGCACCTGGGTAAATTAAACAACAATTGGGAGGCAAACATAATTTCAGATCTTACATTTTACAGAAATAACCTACCAGGAAATAATAAAAAGGGTACCATTATCAAGATTTGAAAATCAAATATTGCCATGATCTTGCCAGCAAATATACTCCACATGAAGGCAATAAATAGTAACTAGCATAATCATTATAGCCAATGTTACAATGACATTATCGGAAAATTCTCGACAGGCGGAGAACCTAACAAGAATGGTGAATGTTTGAAACCAGGCGATTCCCCATATTGAAGAAAATCATCATCATAATCGTCATCTGCACTGCGTGTCTGTTCTAGGTGTTGCACCAATTTGTATTCTCTATATAATGGTGCCACAAATGAGCTAGATTTACGTAACCGATATGGATCGTATGGAAAAACCGAGAATATTGCTTGTAGTTACCATGGAAGCACTCCTATTATTATGCTCAATGACTGTATAACAATAGGCTATTTGCAGAGCTCGAGTTAATGATGCAAAATCGTGCGTCACTAGAGGATGGCACACCCGCAGTGGATTTAATTCACATGTAACAATTCTTTGAAAGTTCAAACTGTGCAGGAAACCCATTCCACCTTTCATGTCGGACAAATCATCGTGCCGAAAAACGAAGATGTATAATGCAGCCTGACAAGCCGCGTAGAAGACGTTGTGTTGCTCTGAGATGCTACCGCTCTGACTGTCTACTGTATTGATGTATTCGTTTATCCAAGCACAAAGAAGCTTAAGTAGCGTCTTCACTGAAGAAACTGGTACAAACTTGGCTCTCGCTACAAAGCCACTCATGTAGCCTAGGCAGTTCTGCTTCAGCACAACAGACACGTTTAAAGCCTGAAAGCGTTTCCATAAAAAATCAATGAAGGCATCCGAAAGAGCCTGCCGAAAGCTGCACAGGTAGAAGATCAAAAACTGAACGTGTCCGGAAGAATGGGTCGGGAGCACTACGCTTTCAAAAGAAGAGGTGATCTCCCGATAGAGAACCTGTGTTGCTTTCCAGTCAAAAGCATCATCTGTGTGACAACAGTTTTGCACAAAACTAAATAGTACACGCATCAGATTGTCCAGTTTATCGTAAATCATCTCAGCTTCTGAAGCCTCCTTGCCTAGAGTTGACTTCACACCTTCCATGTCGAAGATTTCATCATCGACTTCATCAAGATTTATTATTTTACTAATGTCGTCCCTGGACAATATCGTGTCGAACAACATCACCCTGCTAATAATCAGCTCTAGAATGTGACCTCTCAGACTGGGCACATACATACAAATGCGCAGCAAGTTCTGCACGTAACATAAATGTGTTTGAGTGTTACGACCTTTGAACGGATAACGTTGACCAATGACTTCTAGCAAAATAGACGGAGCTCTAGGAATGATTTTTACCAGCATCTGTAACAACGTATGAACATCGTGAAATATTTGTTCCTGTGCAACAGCATCTTTGACTTCTTTGTCTGTATTTTCTGTAGGAATGGGAGAAAATAAACGGACGCAAATGTGTAAAAGAGGTTGAATATATGAACTATGAGGTACAACTAGTTCCAAAACAAATTTGGTATACTGCATAGCCAGACTTGGATCATGACCTGCCCATTTTACATTAAGTGCACTCTTGATTAAAAATTTCAAATCTTCGTCGAGGTGCGACACACAGTGTTCGAGTTCAGACAAGCAATGTGTTAAAGTTGATGTTTGCGCTTCTGGGTCCTTTAGTATCCCCAAAAACTTATCCAACTCTGTGGATAACCCGTGACGGTATTGCTGTATACACGTCTCTAGTTCTGACCCTGGTGATCCGACTGCTTCCATCATATCGCCGAACTGGTATTCTAAATCCTGGAAATATGTAAAAACTTGATAAAATACAACTAAAAAGCGAATTGAACAGTACTGGACGGACTGCGTTTTGTATATCAACAATACGATTCCTAATTAATACAAAAACACTAGCGATAATGTATCATAAGAGTTCTTAACACATTTTGCCAGCTTGGACTAGCTATGTTACCAGACGTGTTATGTTAGAACTCACAAATGACAAGGCATTGCGTAATGTCTATACTTTCACGATGATGTTGCAAATTTACAATATACCTTTCAGTTTCAGTGAAATGAATCAGTAATATGTGAAAAGCACGAAATTTTAATAAAAAACGCAAGAATAAAAAACATAAGGGGAACGGAGTATCTGATATTACTATGCTCAATAAAAAAAATCGACGTTAGAAGCGAAATTCATCCACCTGCTCAGTCACACCAAAACTACGCTGTTGAGTTTCAAGAGTTTCATCTCGAGGCAGTGCCAAAGTTTCACCATTCACTGTGACCACGTGTGTCGCTCTGGTAGTTGATTCGCATAAGAAACATTTTTATCAATTCGTCTTAGTTTATTTATATATGAACTTTGTATGGTACAAAAGTTCAGTGGTATATTTATGATTCTCTTATAATTACCGATAAACTGATAAAGCTACTAAAATTTTCGAGGTCAGATTTTTTCTATACCAATAAAACTGGAATAAAATAGCCAACATATGAAAACGACAAATTGGATCCAGTTAAACATAGCTGTTGATTCACTTCACAGTTCACTTCCAAATATGGCAGCGCCCGGTTGTAAAATTATTTGTAAAGTTCCTAAGTGTGTTTAATTAAATGGTTTTAACAGATCGTGATATTTTTGCGACCCATAAGTTTATGCACATCAGTCATCGAGTGTTAAACGGCTTTCCAGAATGGGCTTAGTGTTGTCCAGATTTCGGGTTTGTACATTAGGGCCTAGTATAACTACTTCTTACTTTTAGTTTTACTTTTACTTTAGTACTACGCGTATAAAAATATAATAGCGTGATATCTTGTTGCAGTTTCCAGTGTCTGTACTGCATAATCTGTACCGTAAAACTAAACGTTTAAAGCCCAGGCTCAACAAATAAATTATTCTGTATTCTGTAAAGTCAGGTACTATGCGTTGTTTTCTTTCACCGAATATTTTTTTGTTACTAAAGTTAGGACTAAGGGAGATCTTAGAAATTGAGATAAGTGTGAGAATACATATACGTAGCTTACTTGCATCAGTGCATGGCAGTACCCCCTGCTTTTTCTACATAATTGAATGTAGACAGTGGTTGCTTATGAATTTAATTTGATCCTGCATCATGTCACTGCTAAAGGTGCTTCGCTGTTTTCTAGAAATGCACTGTATGTTTCTAGTATTGCATGCTTAGTGCGAATGCTGGGCAGTTTCTGGATCCGGTCTTAGCCCTGGGTACTTTACCAGTACGACTCCAATATTGACTATTTATAAACTTGAAACGAATCCAGTTTCAACTATAATGACTCCTTTCTTTTTTAGTCATCTCCAACAAGAGTGGAAATCTTGGAACAGATTGACAAGGTTTGCTGATTATTACAATTTATTCTTTTTAATTTCATACACGAACTTATATGCAAAATTGAATACTTTGTGACGGTGAGTTCTTAAGTATGTCAGTTTAATGCAAATAGTCTGGTTGACTTGTTTCTGTGCCACTTTTTTGTATTAGTTACTGGTTCTACAGAAAGTGAGCTTTTAGATCAAATATTTATGCAGAATAGTAACACAGAGATCGAAGCAGGTTTCTTACTAATCTAGGCCTATGTATTTGTAAAACCTTGATACAAAACATTTTTCGTTGGGCTTCTTCTATTGGCTTCAGATACTGTAAATTTCTCGAGGCCAACCTTGAGACTGAAAATTTGTGCAAACAAGTGGCAGAGAGACTAAGCAACTGGATGATTAGTGTCATATTTCTAGAAATTTTAATTTGAGATTATTTTCGTAGTACACGTATTACTATTTCCTCAAAGAAAATTGATTTTTATGGAAAAACTGAGTAAAATGTTATGATGCAAAGCTAAGTAGAATGAGATTATGATGAAAACTTTTTATAACACTTCTTATAAGTGTTAGAATAAATTTTATCACAATATGGCATTAGGATTGTTCTTCGCACAATATCTTCAACAACTAGTGACTAGTATTCAAACTTTGGTTTTTGTGCTTTGTGAAATGGCTGAAATCTTTTTTTGTGCCACAGTTGTCGTTTTTAAAGTAAACTACATTTGTTCAGACGTAATTTCGAGTTATGATTGCCGTTTAGGCCATGTTACATATAAGTATGATACTGTATAGCTGTGGGTATTGTACACGTTCTGTGTAACATGTTTTCAGGACGTTCGTGCAATACAGGAGTTTAAGAGGCACAACCAGTATCGTCTGAAGCACATCATTGGCACGGTGTACCTCTATTCTTTCATCATCTACTTAATTGCCGTCGTCTTGTTTTACTTCTTCTACTTTCCGCAGACATGGGAGAGCCAGCTCCTCTATTCACTGCCTTTTCTCGCATTTCCATTAGGGTAACAATTAGAGTTTTTGAGTTATTAGGCTTATTACGCATTAGTGGTGGGGCATTAGTACATTTTTATGATAGATTAATCGGATATGAAATCGATCGTATAATCGATTATAATTGTTTTGTGCCATTTTCTGCTATTTTATGACAAAACCAGTACATTTGAAGAGTGTGTCATGTTCGTGTCTATGAGAAACCTTCATGTCTAAGCAGTGGCGCCATCTTGCTAAGCTACTGAGCAAAGGTAGAACTGTATTACTTGATTTTCCACAATGACGGTTATTTTGTGGTGTAATTTTTGTGGGTTTTTGAAAAATAAATTGAAAATGGCATTGATAATGCAAATGATTTGTATCTAATGAAAAAACAAATCGAAGATGGAAAAGAAAAACCCGGATCGATTATACTTAAATAAATTATACTCGAATAAAATTAATCAATTGGTCCTAGTACTGTACATCGAGGAGGCATTAATATGAACTTTCTAGTCTTTTTAGCAATGTTTGTTGGCCTGCTTTGTTTCTAGGTGCGTAACCACCAGCCAGCCTTTGGAAGATCTTGACAAAAAATAAGAGAAACTGTCAAATTTGAATAGAATTTAATTCTTTAACTTTGATAAAACTGAATTTGTTTAAATGAATTTAGATGAATCTTGAATACGGATGTTTATGCCCCTGATACTCTGAAGGGTGTTATTACAATTTGGGGAAGCAATCACCCATCTTATCTTGGACTATTTTGTATAACTTTGAAAGAATGTTTCATTGGTTTGTTTCTAATTTGTTTTTTCTAATTTGAATTTTAGAATGTGGGGAATGAAGAAGCTGATACATTGGATTTACATTCGAAAAATCAGTGAAAATGGTAAGAGTTTTACACAGACAAGACATTTCCTCATGCAGCTCAGATACGTGACTAGGTTGCTGTGTAACACATAATTTTAGTTTTATTTCGTGATTTTTGTTAGCATTATATGCAGCCATTGTTGTGTTTGTGTCTTTATGAACTATATAATGTATATATTTCATTATATATGTATATAATCTATATGTACATATATTATAATCTATATATATGCATATATATATATATATATATATATATATATATATATATATATGTGTGTGTGAATATGAAATATACATATATATAACTATAAATGTTTTTTGGAAATATGTCTTTACAGACCCGAGGTTGTCTGTACATTTCATTTTTGTCATCGCTAGGTATGATTCTTGTTAAAGCTATTTAAACTTTCATTCAAGACATGATTTGTATTGGAGTAAGTGAAACTGAGTTTACAATGTTCATGCCCAAGACTAAAGAATGCGTTGTAAATCTAAGAATGCAATTTATGTATTCATATTTGACATTATATGAAACAGTTTTAATCAGGGTCATGTTCAGGCATTGCAAAAACAGAGCAGTAACACAGTTACTTCCTTTGTGCATTCAGTTTTGTGTATGAATTTCTGTAGAAAATACTCATTAATTAAGTAGCTATTGTAATGTATACGCTCAAATCAAAGTTGCGTTCCCATATCTATGTAGTTTATTCTGCAAAAATACAAATTTTCTGTAGTCTACAACTACTACATCTACAAATCTAGTGAAATAAAAGTGCTAGAAAATAAGTGCTACAGATTACTACGTTACACTAAAGAAGCTAAAATGCATACATACATTGTTGGTCCAATATTGAGTCGAGAAAAAGCCAGAATGTTAGTAAAAGGTAGCAGTATAATTATAAGATAATTTTTAAATGCAACAAAGACGTGCGTACATGACAAGTTCCACCTATACAATGTCAGAGTAGAAAAAGTAGTCTAGAGGTTGGGCTACAGTCTAATATATTGTGGCTTCCAATGCATATACTACCTTGAGAAGAGGTAATGGACCAAAACATTTGCACCTGCAACAGCTATATTACAGTGGTTCAAGAAGGCTTATTTGAAAGGCCAGTCTTTAAACAGTTTTTGAAATGTTAAACGCTGGTGCCAGAGTTTATTTTTGAACAATTTTGTAAAGAAATTGAAAAAAATAAATGCTCACTTAGCTTCTTGGTGAGTCAGCATTATGATGGTTAGACTTAAAAATCGTCTGTGTCGATCAATACACACGTTTAAAAGTGCACTTTGTTTAGTTTTATTGATCTATAGACTCGTTCAAGAATGCACCAGTACTGAATTGTACAAATGTTCTGATGACTAACGGCATTTCAATTTGCATTTCAGAGTTTGCGTTGCAAGATCTTAGAGAAAAGGAGAGGAGAGTGGTAAGTGAAAAACTCCGGTTTTCCTTTTTCTAATAATCGTAGTTCAGTTTTTTGGCAATCTTCCAATTTTTGTTAATGTTAGTCCAGCTTGAAATTATGAAAAAGGTAAAGCCTGGAAGCATTATCAACAGTGAGTAATTCTGTGGCAAGTTAGTTGCAGGCGAGAAAGGAATATCATCTATTAACTAAAGTGCGCTTTTGTGAACATAAGAAATTTTGATAAAACCATTTAGCTTGCTGCAGTCATTGTTGACAATTTCTTACAGAGGTCTATTAACTTGTTATTAGTGGTCATTTTAGTGATTTTGTTATGCAGTCTTTATATATTTACCTTTTTCATCTTGTGGGTTACAGGCTAATATTGAGTGGCACTTTTTAGAATCCTACTGTATGCTATTAGAATCATTTTATTAAAGCCAAATTGTATTAAAGGAAAGGAAATGTCATTTAGCATGTTGGGTTTACTTTACTGTTGTCACTTAGAAAAATATAAGAAAGAAATTTGTAAAGAAGAGCCTGAAAAGTATAAAGTTACTGTATATTACCACTGTATAGAAATTTTCAGGTTTGGTGGTAGCCGCCAATCTTTTGAAAATTATAATGTAACAGTTGGATTCCGTGACATTTGGTAAGCGTATCGTGAATGTTCGTAAGTGTTCGCCGCTGCTTAAATTAATTAAAACTTCTGCAGCTTACCTAATGTTCAAGCAAAAATATCACAAGACAAACTAGCTATTTTTTTTGTAAAAACTTATATCAGTTTTGACACAAATTGAGAGTGTGCTATTTTTCTTCAGCCGATAAACGACATCATTGGTGGAAAAATGCAGGTTGAAAATGGGAGTGCTAAAGCATTTAATGATAGCTATATTAAAGGGATTTTAATAATTACACGAGGCACTTGTCACACTGTTGAGCAAATCCTTCTAACATTTTTCGGAAACATTGAAACAAGTCTGACTTCCCAGAAGGCTTGACTTTTCCTTTAAAGTAAGAAAACAAATAGGTGACGAAAGAGCCATGGATTTACATTGATGTTTTGTGAATCTGTAGCAGATAAACTACGCTTAAAAGTGTTACAAAATTTTACTCATAAAAAATTACTGATAGACAAGCAAACGATCATTTGAAAGTCTTTTTTTTATTTAAATTTCAGCTGGAGGAAGTGATGGAAAATGAAACATACAAAACTGCAAAGGAAATCCTGGATAAATCCTGGACATATGGATGTAAAGATAGCTTCGCATAAGTCTGATAACCATACAAGGATATATCCCTGAATATATTCCTGGATATTCATATTCACTGCATCCCTGTATCACTAATCTCTGTTAAACAAAACTTCCACAGGAAAAGTTCAAGTACATTTGTAAAGTTAGTTATTAGTTGTCTATTTGCAAATCTCACTTTATCACTGTGACGAACCATGAAAAAATAGGTGCTAACGTACCAAGACGAACAAAGATATTATCAGCATTATTCAATCCCCAAACTTCGCCATTACCAGAGCTAATTTGCCTTAATGATCCGTCCACCTTCGTCCAAGAAGAGCCTAAAGACAACCGCCACTTTACTGTTTAGTTTGCCATATAGCGTACTTTATGGTTAGCCATAGACAGTATTAGTTTGCACGATCGAATAAGCTCCAACTATCTGGTGAAAACAGTCTCTGATACATCAGATTGAGACTTGCATTTCTAGGACTAATGGTGATGCCATGATGGGACAATGTGCAATACTCTTCATAAAGCTTGTCATAGAAGTTAACCTAAATCTGTTCATTTTCATGCCTGTATGAGTGTTGCACACAAAGATCAATATTTAATTATGTCATTAACAAATTATTTCCAGATGCTGAAGTTAATGTCTGAGTCACTGATTTTTTATAACCATTATCTACAAAATTTTGGTAATGTAAACAAAGCCTATTATTACTAATGTGTAACAAATTATCTCTTATAAAAGAGATAAGTATTGATAATCAGTCATTAAAACAGCGGTAACTTTTGAAACAATTTACGAAACAATTTTTTTTAATTGCATTTGAATGAAAAATGAAACTAGCTCAGACACTGAAATGTGTCTATTTTTAGACCAGCCAACAAGTATAAGAAGAGGGCTAGCAAACAAGCCAGAGGAATCCCCAAACAGACGATACAAACTTTTCAAAAAAAAAGCTAAAGAGGGGAATTATCAGTGATATCCTAGTATTTATGTTTGTAAGTATTTACCTTTTCCGACAACACCATGTCCAGTATCTGTTCTATAATATACCTCATTATTAGATTTCACAGCCCAAACGCCAGCTGGTCCAACAGATACCCAACTGAATCCGACACCTACTTTTTCCCAAACTAAAAAACAACAAAAGAAGTAAATTTACATTATGTGAAGTGTCATATCAAGTGTATACAACGTTTACATTAAGCATTACTCACATAAAACCCGATTCTGTCCGGCGTGAATGCGTGGTTTCAGTCAGTTAAGTTACGATTTTTTTGAAAGCCCGTAAATTTTCAAATGGTCTATTCGACTCTCGAAATTATGGTTTAGATTATTATTATTTTTATTACTATTATTATTATTATTATTATTATTATTATTATTATTATTATTATTATTATTATTATTATTATTATTATTATTATTATTATTATTATTATTATTATTATTATTATTATCATTATCATTATCATTATCATCATTATTATTATTATTATTATTATCGTTACCAACTATTCTTTCAAGAATCTCTCATTATTGTCGAGCCAGAGACACTACAGTGTAGGTTTTGTCAATTAAATAACAAATTATCACCATTAAATATCAATATTTTACAATATAGTAATATAGTAATAGCGAACTGCTATCATTGTATTTTAGTGAAGGTGATGAATTGTACTGTTGATGCTGACTGTGAAGTCTTCGATTGTTTTCGAAATTATATTAGGAGAACAAAACCTTTTGAGGCAGTTATTATTATTACTTAATTGCTATATTATTCATTGTGTCACATTTTCCAATTTGGTATGACTTTGTTGATACATATTTTTATATATGCACAGTGTATACCAATTTGTGTTTGTGTGTATTTAAAGTACTTTATTTTATCTGCATACATATGTATATACTTGTATATACACTTGCACGATGAGGATACATATGTATATAAGTTTTAAAAGCCGCCAAAAGAGAGCTAAATAAACTATATTTAAGCTAGAAAATCTTTTGTTAAATTTAGGCAAAAATTCTTGGGAATAATATAAGCTGTAAAATATTTATGCACTCATATGACCCTATAATATAACCAGTCGCATTATATGGTTCTGAGTGTTCCTTTAATAGAAAAAAATAATCTTGAAATTACAATTTAATATATATATATATATGATGATTTGCACATTGTTCGAATTACTTAATATAAAGTCATGTAAGTTCATTCTTGGTATCAATAAATTTTTTGTTAATCGTGCGGTCAAGGGAGAGTTAGATTATTTCGGTCTATACACAGACCTGGTAATTAGGACAATAAAGTACTGATTTAAAATACTTTTAAGTTAAAACTCTCCACAAAATAGATTGATCTCCTTAACTAAAGAACGGAATGTTGGTTACAATTTGTACGAAACATTTTACCTCATTTGGGTTTTTCTCACATTTATAAACAGCAGAGGTCGATCAAACCAAATACTTTTATGTGCTTTAAAGGAGAAACTACAAACAAACTATTATGTTTACTGTAAGGAATGTGTTACATAAGAAACGGGTAAAATGGGGAAACAGATACGCTACGAACATATACAAAATTTAAGCTAGAATTAGAAACCGAAAAGAATCTTTTTTACTCATAATCATGTACTAAGATCGTACTTAACTAAACAGCATTTTAGTTCTCACAACTTATATACAGAAAAAGACCAACATTGTATATCAAAAGTACCTGTTAACAATCAAACATGTAAACATTGTAATAAAGAAAAAACTAAGATGACCTGAATTTTGTAACTAAAAATTGCCATTATCTAAGTTCAAATTTATTCAGCTTTCCTGCTTTTATTAATCTACCTATGGACCAAAAATTTATCATGTTGTTAAGAGGTAATGATATTGGAATAAAAAATTTGCTGTCAAAATACTGAAGATTTTATAAATTGAAAATTCAAAACTGAGCTTACTTGTTGTTTCATCTTTAGTGTAAGATTTTTATTATATACCTTAATTCTAATGCTGTCTTTAAACGTAATTTATCATTTTGCAAAATGTTATTTAAATATAAGACTATGCTCTACAGTACAAATTTGGCGTAAATGTAATTGCAGTTCTAAAGCCCCTTTGGGTACTAAACTTTGTAATAGAACATAACATAATACAATATAATAAACTGTAAATTACTGTAAACAGGTCTACTACTACTACTATTTTAATTATTTTATTATTATTATTATTATTATTATTGTTGTTGTTGTTGTTGTTGTTGTTGTTGTTGTTGTGTTACATAATCATATAAAATCAGAAAGTAGTATTTACAAATATAAAAAAAGTCTCAAACTGTTTGTTATGGATTATGAAACATTTATAATCTGTAATGTTTTATATCACGCTCAAAGAAGGACAAAAATGGACTATACTATATAACAAGAAGAAGTAAAAGAAACTTTGTAGGTGGGTGGACATAATCTGATTCCTCTCACCATATGCAGTTGGGATTGTCTTGCTGATTTATTTACGTTTATTGCATTCTTTGCTCACGTGAATCTACTTTTTACATTTTTATTTTTTTCTTCTTTCATTTTCATATTACATTTTTCATATCCTTTCACTTTTCATACTCCTTTTCCTCCACTAACCTTCTATTCCCATTATTCATGCACCTATACTTTTCTTTCTATTTGCCATATTGGGCCTGACCTTTACCAGTTTTTTTATGGACAGCTCCAATCATCCATTAATTGATTTCATTGTTTACACACTTGCTTCTTTTAATTTGGTATTTTTGTTATATTTTATTGTGGCAAATGAATTAAAATAAACAAAACAAAACTGAACTAATAGCTATCATCTTATGACTATCACAATTTTTTATATTATACGTTGACATTATTAAACTTTGAAACAACTTCATTGAGTTGCAGACAAAAATCACAATATGTTCTTGAGAAACAAATACTTTAAATATTTACTAACTTGCGTTTGCAGGATTAGTGAGATTATTGACGTCTTCAAATCTCGGCCTCCAAATCTCGTTTCTAATATTTACTCCCCAAAATTCATTAGTATTGGAATCCACACTGAGCTGCGTTACACCTGCAGTTGTTTCCTTCCATTCTGTACCAATCGGCACATTTCTACTGATGCCTACAAAAGCAAAAAAAGCATATTATGAGGTCCAGTATGGTAAACAAAATCAGTAGCAGTTTTGCTGTGACATTAAGAAGGGAATGAGTACCTTCTCTATAATATAATTTGTATCCACGGCGTTCCTCGACTGTTGTGCTGACTCCCCAGACTATCTGATGACCAGCAATTACTTGCTTAAAGCTTCCGTCAACACTTTGCCATGTAGCCCCATCAGATTTAACGCCGCCTTGTGTACCTTCTCGAAACCAGACATGGTTGTCGGGATCGCAGCCCCAGAGCCCTGCATCTCCTATGTCAATGTCTTTTAAATCTACACCTTCTATTTGAGTCCACTGGGAACCTAAATATAGCAACATATATTAATTATAATTCTAAGTTGCTGTAGATACATCTAGACCATCATTATTTTGTTTCATTTATTAATTTGTATTTATTTATATATTAGGTTGCTTGCCTGTTTTCCTGCTTTTTGCTCATCTCTTATTTGTTTCTCTTTTCTTACTCTTCTTCATCCCTATGTTGGCTTAATGGTTAGTGAAACAACAAAAGAAATGATAATTTTGCAATACTACACTGCTAACAGGTTACTCCATGCTAAATATTTTTACACGCATCACAGCTAGGACCTTCAGGGTACATCTGCTTCAACGACGAAACCATTTGCCTAGTTGTGTTAAAAACATTAACCCTTCATTACCAAATATAGAAAACATTATAATAGTTTATCTTAGAACCTAATTCATCTTGATGTCATGGAATTGTAAATGTTATAATAACAGAATATGTAGAAGTAGATAAAAAGAAGAAGTAAAGAGGAAAATGATGAAGAAATTAGAAAATTTTATCCTGCCAGTGTATACTGTATGTATACAGACTTGGCTTCCTCATTGCTTAACTTCATTCATATTGTTCGAATTTCATGTAAATCCAATCTTTTCATTCTTTTATTTTTTCAATTTGTCTCTTTTACCCACTTTCGCACTTCTATTATTCGTTATTGCTTTTCAGTTCCAGTCTCGTAATTCGTTATGTTGATCAATGGGATCTTATCTTTGTGTCTTACCTACTTCTTCATTTCTTTCTAAACTCTTTTGCACTTGTTTTCGGAAAGGTGAGTACTATTTTGTTTTGGTAGATGAGTTAATAAGTTTAATAAGAACATAACAAAAAGTAATACACTAGGCAATAAATGATTGTTCCTAAAAAATTGTTTGATCTAAAAACAGGCGCCATTTTGACCTAAAATAGACAGATTTTTAAAAGAACTAGGTGCAGTATTTGCCAAAAAAGTGCACGCGTGTGAATTATCTTGTTAAGTTAATTGCTTTGTACGTAATTATGTAAATAATATCCGTGCTTGCTTTTTGTTATTGTTGTTGTCAGTGTTTAATATTTATTTTTACTTTTACTACTAGTCTACTAATTTCTTTTAATTGAACCACTTATCTAACTCAACTGCACATTTGTGTTCGAAAAATAAATGACGTCAATAATAAAGTATATGTTAAAGAACAACTGTTAAAGAACTGTACAAATTTATATGTATTAATGATTATAATTTAATGATATTTAAACTGTACCGTAATGTAGTTAGCCATTTCAGATTTATAAGTAACGTGTGATACACGTTATTTACACCTTACAGCTTAGATTATAGTTTAACTTACAGGTGTAGTTTATTTCTTACTGTGGGCAGTATGTAGGCTTACTCACCTTCTTGATCTGTTTCTAGCTGGCGCTTATGAGATAAACCTTTTTGCACATGTCTACCTATATCTGGAAAAAGATACAACTAAATGTAGCTAGATATACATAAATTCCAAAAATGGCACATCATGTATTGGCAAAATAACCTATTCCAGTTTATAGACAAGGATGTAATAAATAATAGGAAGGCAGTGATGGAGACGTTTTAAATTATTGTTGAAAATTTTGCATTAAGGAATTCTTCCATAAAGATAAACACTGCTTTGAAACGATGAACGTATAAAGCTGTAACCTTTTACTTAGGTTTCTCTAGAAAAGTGGCATTTGTAAATGTCTTTTTTATCAACGAGCGTGTTGTGGTGCATAAATTCCGATATCTGTAAATGTTTTTGTTTAATGACTTCTCAGCAGATGATGTAGAGACATTTGACACTACACTTAATGAAGTGAACAGTCTCCGTTCACTCACCAGGAACCAAAACCAATAATGAAGCTATAAAAATCACATGGTGCTCTTAGTACTGGAAAATGCTTGAAAAAAAGCTTTCAGGAGCCACATGATCCGTGAGGCGAATTCATGTTAAATAATAGTTATTTAATAAACCAAAAAACCTACTAAGACAACTTTATTTGCAAAAAGGTCGTGTTACATGGGCATTTTGCGTTGTTATCTCAGGGATAGTTGGCCTCTAAAAAAACGTTTTCCTAATTTCTCTAAATTTTGAGCTTCATGGCGTTGCCAATTGATTACAGAAAGTGTCCCACCTGAAGCAATTGCAATCAAAAATTTTTTACACAAATTTTTCTTGCCTTCACTCTGCAAGTTAAGTGAAGAACACACAAGAAGTAACATTAGCCACACGGTAAATGCCACCCATCCGATAATCTGTAAATGGGACACCTAAGTTTTATTCCCACCATCTCAAAAATAGTAGCCTTAGCAACCTTAGCATCCTTAGCAACCGCATCACTATTAGTCACCGTATTAGCATTTGCTGTCGCCAGACCTTAAATACAAGATAAAAAATATTAAAACATAATAATTTGCCAGATGCTGGTTGTCATGAGAACTGTTTGTCTTAACAAGCGCACTGTTAGTGAGATTATCTGAATATTAGTTTATAGAAAACAAGAAAAAACTATTCCTAGAGCACAAATGTATGTGAGATAAAATCACAAAATATCCCGTGGGTAATAGAATTCTGTTTATTTTTAGCCACACTGTTTCAGTCTACCTTGGCTTAAACACTCCATTTTGTAAAGTAGCTGTGCATTTTTTATGAGTGTAGTTAGGCTTTTGGATCTGATGGTTCTGATGGATACTACTTAATTAACATGCTGTCAGTGAAAATATGCCGTAATGTCTGCAATATCCTGAGTGGTCATTTGTAGCGATTAAGCCAGCATTTCAAATAACATTAGAGCTTAGATGTTCTCATCCCATAAGTTCTAGTCACTATTATCATGATAACCTCCAACATTAGACAGTGATTACTACCACTAAAACAACATTATCATTTTTGACCATAGGTGGTGCCTGTTCTGCAAATTCCTGGTGTAGAGATAATATCTTTACTTTTACTTACTCACCTGTTACTGGTGGTAGTGTTGCATTCATGCATGTAGTCGTAATATCTTTTAATGAGGCATTGATTTTCGGGACAGGCAGCGTGCAGTCTAAGTAAACTGGTCTGAATTTACCCTCTCGTAGCCACAGTAAATTGCAATCACAGATTAAACCATTTCCTGAAAATTTGCAAAAAGTGAACAAATTATATCGGCAAAGAACAATAATTGTTGATTTTTTAAGGCGTCAATGTTCTACCTGGTGCTGAACGGTGATCTACTCACCTAAATACCTTTTCTCGGCATGAAATCCATTCTATTTTTCAATTCTTAATTTAGTGTCATTCCCAAGTTTTCCATTCTGGCACAATGCATAGAGTAGCTCTGTGTGTTTAGACTCCAAGCTAACGCCAATTTACTTGTGGGATCTGGTACTGCAGATATGTTTAGAACTCCAAGGACTCTTTAAAAACTCACAGTCAAAGACTGATGAGGGAAAGGTGTTTTTGAACATACATGATTACATGTTGAACAGGCTAACAGGTAACACGCCTTTTGTACTGAATACGTTCGTGATAGCCCCAAGACAATTTCGCATGCTAAACACAGGAGAGATGTCATAAGATGATGCGTCCATACTACTAACAATATTCTAGGAAAGTAGGCCTTTTTTTTGGTTAATCTGGCTAAGCTTTTTATTTTTTGCCACTGTGGAATTTCATGATAAAGTAGTAGTATCAACTCATGGTAGGCATGCAAATGCATATCAATTCGAGAAACAGGTAAAGATTTGTTCACAGACAAAAGATTCAAAGAAAACCTACCTGGATGCATTTTCTCACATTTACTTTATTTTTATATTCGAGGTTTTACTTTGCGCAGTTTGCAGTAGTAATACGAAGCTTAAAATATTGAATAATATCAACTATGATAAAAGATCTAATCTTATATTTGAACACTGTTAGAACACATTAAACTTGATGTAGGCTGAATACTGTTGGGGTACAGGTATTGTTCACTTCACTAGTTTTACCAAAAACTAACAAAGTTAGCAAAAAAGTTAACTAGTGAAGAAAGAAATCCACGGAGCAGACTTGCCAACCACATTGAACGCTACAGCATTAGGCATCAAACTCACAAGGTGTTTTGAGCCTTAGCAATTAGCTTATAGCAGAAAGTCT
Source organism: Tubiluchus corallicola (assembly GCA_030141605.1). Taxonomy (NCBI): domain Eukaryota; kingdom Metazoa; phylum Priapulida; class Priapulimorpha; order Priapulimorphida; family Tubiluchidae; genus Tubiluchus; species Tubiluchus corallicola. The sequence goes on along the minus strand of JAQGDQ010000152.1, from coordinate 31,069 downwards.
CCAAATGAGTTCCCCAGTTTTGTCCTAATGTGGCCCTGACTGTGACAGAGAATCTCTGTCTGCTGTAGACACAACATAATAAACAAGGATTCATAAAATCTGTTTGGATTGTTTTTCAGCTGACTTCTTTCCAAGCTAACAAACTCAACAGTGAGTGGCAACGTGTGTGGACGTACATACGTGATATATTCCCAATACAAAATACTGTGTTACCATCACTTTTGCTGCTTTGAGTGTCTGGCAGCCTGCTAATAGAAGCAATACTACCACCAACAAAACAGTGGCTTAAAGATGCGATTAGGGCTATCTGTGTGTCTGTTCAACTGTCTGAAAATTTACTTAATGCAAATGAATTCCTCTACCTTGAAAACCAATATCCATACACCCAAGGACACTGTCATATGTACATTAGATGGTATATGTACTACAGAATATATATTACATGATTGAACAGCTGCATTATCAGCCACCATGGAATCCTAAATTTTTGGGTGTTGTAGGAGCTTTTAATCGCTAGGTGTGGATTGCTTAATCTTGAAAACATATATTTAGACACCAAAATTGTCGGTTCTAATAGCAATGAAATGGCCATTGTTGGCTAATAGGAACCAGATTGTAAACCCGAAGGAAATGACTCTCACACTGGATGCTGTTCGATTGGCGAATAACAACAATAAACACGAAATGACAGTCAAACAATAGATTCTTACTAATATTTTCGTAGTAAAAGAATTTGAAACAAACAACACTAATTTCTTTCAAAAAAGGACATATGTTGCCGTTTAGAAATGACGCTAAATTTGAGCAGCCACCGTTCACCTCTTGGTATCATCAATGTACAAAATCGGTATATAAATTGGTTCAAGTTGGTGCACATTGTACACAATTCATTCGCTCATATTCTTCAGGGAGGCTTCTACGTACTTAGATTTCTTAAAAAAACAGCAGGCATACTGCAGATTGTTCGAACATTTACTAAATAATTGTTGCTTTGAAATTACTAACACATTTTGTGATAATTTAATAAGAGCTTCAAAATAATTACTTGCTAAACCTTTATAACTTATATAGCACCGAAATGTAATGACGAATCTACAGAAAATTAAATAAACCAAGAAAATGAAATTGATTTCTCTTTAATTATTTATTAAGAACTATAGTAACTGTTAGTTAATTATTTACGACAAAATTATGTTTTCAAGATTGCTAATGCTACTCCGAACTTGCCTTTAATCAATACTTACTATAGAATCTAATGTATGGCCGTCCAGGCTTTATGTTTGAACTGAAGGTTGGTGTGAGTCTTTCTAGACTTGTACATTCTGCTATAATAAGTGATGTCAAATTTGGTGACGCAGTCAAGTCAAAATCTAATGCAGTCAAATTTGGATTTTTCTTAATATGAATACTTGTAAGAGCAGAAAGTCTGCTAAATGCTTTGGGATGTATAAATTTCAGCCAGGCATTGTTCTTTATCTCTATAATCCTAAGATGACGGAAGTCATCATAAATGCATCCTTTTGTTAATTGTTCCACTTGTGTCTTTTCAATAATTAGAAATGCAACATCAAAACCAGCCAGAAAATGCTCTGGTAATTCAGTATCTGCATATCGAGCAACACGAATTTGCCTTATTTTGATTTTCACACGTGAAGCGGAAAAGGTAGCTAATGCCTGTTTCGTCAAATCCGGGCACAAGACTGAACCACAGTTAGGATTTCGGGTATTTGCAAATACGCAAGGTGAAATCTGACTGATTTCATCGTCTGTCGTCTTACATTTCCTGCATATGGCTGGTTTAAATAAAGTAAAAATTATAAAAAGCAACACCACAAGGTTCTCCATGCTTTGATCCATCATTCGAATTTTTTATAAAGACCACGGAAAAGTCGAGAACGAATTTTTCATTGTGAAAGCATTCTCCAAAACTGACGAATTCCAAATTTAGAAAAAGCTGATTATTTTCAACAATAAGCTTTTGTTCCACGACGTTTTACATAGTAGACTACAGACAATGCAGAAAATGCTTTGCCATCAGGAGAAAGAATATAAATGAGACAGAACTGTCAATGGGAATTTTGCTGTAACTACGAATGATATAAAACAATCTGGGGCTTCCAAACAGAAAATTTCTTACCGATTTGTCTGAGTTTTGTGTATCTCCAGGCGTGATAAAATGCTGTTTTAGCAACTTTCAAACAGAAAATTTTATGCAGAAGAACGGGTCTTACCAGTTTGAATGGAATGCAAATAATGCAAAATCTGTCAGCATCAATTCGTCTGAGTTTTGCGTGTCTCCAGGCTTGATAAAATGTTTGTCAAACTCTGATTTTTATTAAATCTGACAAAATGAGGTCAGACCAATAAAAAGCAGTCATATGGTTGCGTGTCATCAAATAAATGTTTTATTGAGATTCTCCACAGTTTTCTTCCCTCAAAAGTACTCTTTCGTGAGAAAATTTTGTCACAAACAATTTGTATCAGACTATTTTTTGCACTGTGACAACGTTGGCTAATAAAACTCACTTTGGAAGGCTGGAAAAACTCAACAGCAAGAACTTCACGTTAATAAATATTGTGTTTTTAAATTATTTTTGTTATATAATGTCATTTAAAGCATCTGCTGCCACAAAGAAAATATTACTAGAATTTTAGATACAGTAAAATGTATCAGTAAAGTAAAGCAATGTAGAGGTGATACAGTTTACTTGTTTATCTAACTTTATTCTTTTCCATTCAGCTCTATTGCCAATATTTTCATTTAAATGTATCTATGCTATCATTTTTATTGTCAGAAATTTCTCACTGAAAATTTTAATAGTTTTTGATCTGATATTAATCTCATTCTTCTAATTCATGCAAGGTTTTCGTTCTGGTATGGTCATACAATTCCCCGTCATTTTTACTTCTTTTCGTGTTCTGTTTGTTTCACTCTGCATGATAAAGCAGAAAATCGGTGAGCTATTTTCATATTACTCTGTTTATTTAGTTCAACTTCCATTCCTGGTCGTTTTGTGATTGTTATTTGGTCGTTTTTTCAATCTTCTTCTCTTTATATTTGATTATTCAAGTAACTTCGTTTTTATTTTCTGAAGAAACCTAATACCATTAATATCTTATTTTCGAGCATTAATATTGTGATGCTGTCAATGATAGCGAGTATTCATAGTTAACTAACGAAAATTATAAAAAAAGAAAAGAAAGAAAAACAGTAAAATGTAACACTTAACAGCAGTTTACAGCTGACACTTACGCGTCGAGTCAAAATGCAAACCAAGGGGTTAAACCAAAAATTACTGAATCACTTAATAACAGCAACCGAGAAGAGAAAAACAAAATGAAACCGAAGCCGAACATTACCGGAACGCACTGCCCTCGAATCTACGAGAACAGGTTACACGCTCGAGAAAATTGGCCTAGAAAACTGAGCTCTGATTGGCCCACGCGATTTTATATTCAATACACTACATTTTCACGAAGCCCGTGACAGTTTGATCCTGCCACCCGCCACAATATTTTAGCACCAGGATGTAATTATGATGTAACTATGACTAAAATCTATTGTGTAAATTTAATTCTGTATATATATATAAAACTAACCCAATGCAGGGTTTAGTTAATGAACGTGTTTCATTTATTTCAGAAAGATTGTAAAATACTGATGATAGTTTTATATTCTTGCAAACTGGGTGCCCATAGAATCTTTAGAACATACAGCTGTTTGAAAGCATACTTGACTATTGAAATTGCACGAACTGATTCATATCTGATCGATGTTAACCCATCTAATAATTGTTTCACTTTTAGCATCAATTCTACCCGGGGTCACGGATACAAATTACTTCTGCCACATTGTTGTAAAATTGTAAGATAAAATAATTTTTTTGTACAAGCAATATCGTTGTGGAACGCACTGCCAGAAGAATCTGTTCAGCCAAATTCAATTAAAGCTTTCAAATCTGCCTTAGACAGATGTGATTTTAATGACAGATTGAAAATATTTCCTTAATTTGTGTATTTCATTCAGTTAATTTGTAGCGTACTTTTTTGTTTTGTTTCGTGTGTCTTTTCTACTATAACTATTTTTTTTACTGCAATTCACTCTTATGCTGATTGTAATCATATGCAAAGCTTTATTTTAATTAACTAATTTTAACTAACTATTTTTAATTCTAGTGTAGTTAAGTGAATACTAACTAAAGTCGCAATAATATTCGCTGGCTGTCAAATGTGCAAATAAATTTAATTAAATTAAACTGTAAAGTGCCTTTTTCTTTGAAACGACTAAGTATATTTTACAATTGTCAGCACTTTCAAACCTAGAACGAATTTTAGCTGTAGTCATTATTGGTGTTTATAAATGGACAGTTGAAGAACTATAAAAAATGTTTTATTACCAGAAATTTATTAGTTTCAATAGCTATACAGATTATTTCATTTTTCACTATATACATGACACACGATTCTAATATGAAAGATGTGACTTGTAATCCCCTGTAATCTATTAAATTATGGTTGCTTAAAATAAATAATATAATTTGGACTTGATAAGTCTACATAATTTTGAATATTAAGCAAACTCGCAGCTTTCACATATTTGTCTCATAAGCAGAAAAAAGCCAATCAAAATCTTGAGTACCGCGACGTCTCTTAATACATTTTTTCTGTAAAATGCAAAAAATTCCAAAGCAGCAAGTAATTATAGCGATATAAATCCATACAAGTTTTTTGAAAGACGGAGCTTCCTCTTCTACGGTGCCCTTTCCAGTATCACCACCAGCAAAAGCTTCTATATCTTCTAAAGAAACACATTTGATAAGTTTTGGACAATTCTTTACCTGTGCACCACAATCTGCACTTGTTAGCATACACATTTGGTTGTTTTTTGGACAAACAACACGTTCGCATGGAGAAGCTTTGCATTTACAGATGGGGCAAAGAGTTTCAGCATGACTCTCATACCCATGCAGGCACTCGACTTCACATTCGCTGCTTACGCTACAGTTAACATCTCTAGCAACGGAGCATCCAATGAAGGGTGAACCTGATGTTTGCATTGTACCTGGAATTTTCTCCCCTTTGCTTGTAACGCACCACAATCGCTTACTATGTAAGTTAATTTGCACTGACTGATAATCACCATTACTCAAACACTGTGGCCGGTATAGTTCTTCAGACATAATTCGTGTCTCTGTTCCTGACAGCATGTCGAAGTTTGCTTGTTCCACTTGGCAGGCAGTTAAATGCGGAGCAGAGCAAACAGAACCACAGTTTATAAAATGACAACATTTTTTCTCTGCTACGCAATCTCCATCATTGTCACAGAAATGTTTAGGACATTGTTTAACAGTAAACGTTTCTTCACTAGGGCAACTTCCAACCTTTCTTACTTTCTCAAAAAAACATTTCGCAAGTTTTGGACACACTCCAGATCCACATTGTACATCGATGGCTTTACACTGCTGTGACGGCAGACACTTTATTATTTTACATGGAGACGGTTTGCATTTACAAGTAGGACAAAGAGTAGTCCTCTCTACTGAATAACCAAAAATACATTTCGTGGGGCAGTTTGTTTCATCAAAGTCGCATAAACTTTGACCAGTGAGCAAAGGAATGGAGCAAACCTTCCCGCAACGTAAACTCTCGCAGCACAGTTCTGTTTCATTGCAGTCATTATCATGGCTGCAAAAATGTTCTTGACACTCATCAAAATAATATTCTATAGAATTCCGGCATATTCGATTACTCCGTCTAGCTTCTATACACATTGTTCGTTGTAAAAAGTCTGTGGACAGTTTTGTTCCGGGAATAGGATAACCCTGTTTCGTAACACACCAAGCATAACCACCTCTATTATGAAACTGGAACGGACTATATTCTCCATTGCTTAGACACTTCGGTCGATGAACGTAATCTAGTAGGTGTGACTGTAACAATAAGTGGTCACTATTTGCCTGCTCAACCTGGCACTTGGTAAATATTGGTGTGGAACAAATTCGGCCACATGATTTAGATGAACAGCATTTTTCTTCTGCAGGACATTCCACATCAGTGTTACATGATAACCTGGGGCACTCACTCAATGTCAGCTTATTTGAATCAGGACAGTTGCCTACTTTGTTTCTTTGAATGTCTTCGCATCTTACAAGCACAGGACAAGAAATGCCTCCACACTTTACAATAACTGTATTGCAAACCTGCGAACCAGGACAGACGACACCTTCACATGGAGAATGTTTACACTTACAAATAGGACAAAGGGTCTCAGCGTCAACTGCATATCCGAAGTCACACATTAGACTACACTCTTTTATATTGTAAGTACATAACTGCAAGCCCGCAAGTATTGGAATTGAGCACACATTACCACATCGAGCAGACGGACAACATTTTTCTGATCCTTGACAATCTGAATCTTTGACACATTTATGAAAAGGACACTTTCTTAAGCCAATTTTGTCAATACATATGCCAGGCTTTAGTTCAAACATCAATGGGCTATAGCATACAGTGCCACATGTGTCCAAATAACAACATTTTTTATCTGCAGGACAGTTAATGTCGTTATAGCATGATTTATTAGGACAAAACTTCTCTTCTGGGTGTAAAAAAGCAGGACAAATTCCTTCTTTATTTAGTGATAACATTGGAGTAGGGCAATTAGAACTGCAAGTTTTGAAACTACAGCATCTTTTCTCTTTTGGACATTCCTCGTCAGCATCACATTTGTCACCAAAACACTTTAGATTTGTACTAGATTTATCACAACCTTTGTGCTCACTCACATTAAGTGCAGCTTTATTGCACGTTGTTGCACATATTTGAATATCACAACACTTTTGCTCACCAAAGCATTCAGCATGTGAAACACAAGACTTTCCTACAGATTTCTTGATTTCACATAGCTCAGAATCATTGCACACAACAAAATTATTCAAACTTAACACTGGAGTAGAACAGACACTACCACATGCAACAAAATGACAACATTTCTGGTTTGATGGACAATTGATATCATTTCTGCATGACAGAGATGGGCACTGTGCCGCACTAAAGTATCCTGGATGGTGACACAGTCCAGGTTTATTAATATTTAGTAAAGGAGTAAAACAAACATTGCCACATACATCAAAATAACAGCACTTTTGGTCTCCCAAACAATCACTGTCTGTCTGGCATGACTGTACTGGACATCCATCTCGTTGAGTAAATGTATCAGAATTATAACAAACCCCAGCTTTGCTTCTTGTTGCTTCACAATCAAAGGGCGGTGAGTCTGCTAGCTGCTTGGTTCCTGGAATTGGATGACCCTCTGCTGTCACACACCAAGAGTAGCCTTGGTAAAACTGCATTGCATTATAATAACCAGTACTGGAACATTGAGGTCGATAAACACTGGCAGTAAACTGATCTTGGTATTGTAATTTCAGATCAACATTTGATTGTTCTATTAAACACGCTGTTAACACAGTAACCTGGCATACCATCCCACATGAGCTAAAGTTACAACATTTTCTTGCAGGTCCACAATCAATGTCTTTATCACATTTATTTCTGGGACACAGCTTGCCTTCAAATGCTCTAAAATCTTGACAAATTCCTTTAATTTCTAATAAGTTCTTCGTATCTATCACTTGCATGGTGGTAGGCATGCACTTTCCAAGCTTTGGACAAAAAGCCATTCCACACTCTGGAAAGTCAATTGTCCTACATTCTTCTGATGGAGGACATTTGATTCCTTCACATGGCGAAGGCTTACATTGGCAGGTTGCACAAAGAGTAATATTGTTCACAGCGTACCCATAAATACATGAAAGTGGACAGTCATCTAGGTTAACATCACAGGTAAATGAAGTATTATATTCAGGGTCAGTACATACCGTACCACAAAAATCAAAATGACAACATTTCTGTTTGTCAGGGCAATCTACATCATTGCTACAAGAATTATTTGAACAACTTCTATTGCCAGATGAGTTTGGACAAAGTCCTGACTTTACTATCGATACAATAGGCATCACACAGACAGTCCCACAATCACCAATATTGCAGCACTTCTCCTCCAATGGACATTCAATGTCATTGTAACAAAACTGAGATGGATAAGACGATTTTTTATATTTTAATGACTGAGGACAAATTCCTCGCTTGTTGACTGAGAGAACTGCCTTGAAACAGACATTCCCGCAGCCAATAAAGGAACAACACTTTTCGTCATCTGGGCAATCACTGTCAACTTTGCAAAATTTGCTTGGACATTCACTGTCTCTAAGTTTTTCAAAATTGTGACAAATTCCTGGTTTAGGATCATTTGGTATGGGGTCTAAGCAAACAAAGCCACAGTGTTTGAGCCAACAGCATTTTTCTTTTTGTGGGCACTCAGTATCACTGCTACAAGACTGAGGTGGGCATATTACAATATCCACATTCTTTACATTGTAGCATATACCAGGTTTGTTTGCAGTTATTATTAAAGGAGACGAGCAAACCCATTCACACTCTGTGAATCTACAACATTTTTGCAAATTTGGACAATCGATATCATTAATGCAGGTCTGCAATGGACAGTCAGTTTTTTCATAATAATGAGGAGCCAAACAAATGCCAGGTTTGTTCACATTCAGTAGGGGACTAGAACACACACTCCCACATTCATCATTCCAACAACATTTATCATTCACTGGACAATCACCATCGTTGTTACACTGGTATGAACAGTTAGTAAGATCAATATCTTGAAAACTGTAGCAAAAGCCATTTTTGCCTGTTATTGCAGCACAGTTAGGAGAAGACGATACTAGACTCTTTTTTGTCCCTGGAATTGGCTCTCCTTTTAAAGTTACGCACCAGAAATAACCAGTATTGTCATCTATTTGAATTTGGCTATACATGCCATTATTATCACACTGTGGGATATACATTTCATTTGTTTTTCCGGTACTTGACAACTTGTAAAGGGCACTAGCTCGATCAACTTGGCATGCCGTTAATATAGGAGTAATGCAAATCCACCCAGAATTTTCAAAATAGCAGCACTTTTCTTCTGCTTGGCAGCTTTTATCATTGTTACAAGGCTGATGCAGAGAATCATTTCTGGTGAGGCTATAGGTGTTTGGACATGTTCCAGGTTTACTTGGAGCATCAAAACATTTTGGAAGTTTTGGACAATAATTATAACCACAATCCAAATCTACAACGCTACACACCTGTGACCTATGACATTTTATCCTTTTACAAGGAGAATCATTACAGTCACAAGTAGGACACAGAGTTTCGTCGTGAATTTGATATCCATAAATGCACTTTTTTGGGCAGCCTTTTTCTTTAAAATGGCATTCGTTCTGCCCAAATCTTGCTGGTTGTACACATATTTTCCCGCATGATAATATATTGCAGCATTTTTGCCTACCAAAGCAATCAACATCATTCTGGCATGGCTGGCCAAAACAGTCATCATTAGGAATTTTCACGGGGCAAACTCCTTCTTTTATACCAGATAATATAGGAGTGCAGCAAACAGTGCCACAACGATTAAATAGGCAGCACTTCTCTGAAAATTTGCAGTCGATGTCGTTTTGGCAAGTTCGTGAAGGACAACTACTAGCATGAAATGCATTAAAATCTGGGCAGATACCTGGATTGTTTAAAGACAGTATGGGGACAGAGCAAACGTTTCCACATTCATCAGAATGACAACACTTTTCTCCAGCTGAACAATCAAAATCATTTTTGCACAACTGCAGTGGACACTCCGCAAATGTTTTGATATTGGAACAAATACCTGGTGTGCTTCTGACCATGCTGGCTGTATAACAGACATGTCCACATCCCTCAAAAGTGCAGCATTTCATAGACGATGGACAGTCAAAGTCACTGCTGCATTGCTGCTTTGGACAATCTTTACCTTTCAACTTTTTAAACACATGGCAAGTACCAGGTTTGCTCACAACTGTGATGGGGTCAAAGCAAACCTGTCCACAAGCAAAAAACTGGCAACACTTCTTGCTATCTTTGCAATAAATATCATTTGTGCATGGCTGAGGTGGGCACTTCTTTCCATCGAAATAATCTGGAGGCTGGCACACTCCTGGTTTGTTAATACTTAATAAAGATGTGTGGCAAACTTTTCCACAATGCTCAGTACCACAGCATTTTTCTTCTGCTGGACAATCGACATCAGTTGCACAAGAATATTTAGGACAGCCAACACTACTGTAATTTACAAATCCATGACAGATTCCAGGTTTTTCCACTAAAGCAGCACAGTCAAATGGTAACAAACCTGACGACCTTTTTGTACCAGGTACTGGACCTCCATCTTCTGTAACACACCAAGAGAAATTTTTATGAGTTTGTAAAGGATTGTAGTCTCCATTCTTCTGGCAGAGTGGTCGGTAGATTTCTGATAAATCTTTAGTTATATTTTGCATTTTGAAATTAAATATCGTTAATTCGGTTTGGCAAGCAGACAACATCGGGGTTGCACATACAGCCTCAACTTTCTCAAACTGACAACACTTCTCCTCTGCAGGACACTGACTGTCAACTACACAAGGGTTTGCCAAACCAGTTGTGGTCATATTTTGGGGACATTTTCCAGCTTTTGTCACAACTAAACACTTTGCCAGTTTCGGACAAAAATCACTGTGGGCAGTCCACATCGACGAGAACACATTTCTCTCCTTCACCGCATTTAATAGCATTGCACGGAGAAGGTTTGCAGTTGCAAGTGGGGCAAAGTGTTTGATTATCGATTACATAACCATGCACACATTTAACTGAACAATCTTCAATAGACACTTCACATAACTGATGTCTAATACCAATCACCATAGAACATACTTTTCCACAAGAAATCGATGTGCAGCACTTTTGCGCACCAGGACAATCAACATCAGCATTACAGCTACGATTATTACAATCAGTAATATCAACTTTGTCAGGGCACGTGCCTGACTTGCTTACATTAAGCAATGGCTCAGAACAAACCATTCCGCAATCTGCAACTTGACAGCATTTCTGCTTCAGAGGACACTCTATGTCATTAGCACAAGCCTGAGTCGGACATTTGGCTGAATTGGTGGCAAGAGTAGGACAAAGACCCGGCTTGTTTTCAGAATATATAGGCAATGAGCAAATGTTTCCACATAGCTCAGAAAAACAGCACTTTTGGTTTCCAGAACAGTCATCATCTACAACACAGGACTCAGTAGGACATTCCCTGTTTTCGTGTTTATCATCATTGGGACATAAGCCCTTTTTATCACCAGTAAACATAGGAGTAAAACAGACTTTGCCACAGACCTCAAAATGGCAACACTTGTCCCGGAGCGGGCAGTCTATATCATACTTGCAGTGAGCACTTGGACATATTCTCATGTCAAATGTTTTTGAATTATGACATAACCCTGGTTTATTTACAACTGGAAAAGGATTGACGCACACGCTTCCACAGTGACCAAACCGGCAGCACTTTTGTGAACCGTGACAATAAATATCATTGCTGCAAGACTGAGGGGGACAATTACTTTCAGAGAGCATAGCTGGCTCGGGACAAATTCCAAGTTTATTAAGAGACAATAGAGGTGGAAAACAAACTTTTCCACATGCATCAAATTGACAGCAGATTTCAGATATTAAGCAACCACTGTCATTGCTACACAATCTTGAAGGACATTTGCCCTTTTCAAAATAATTAGCTTCATAACAAAGTTTTGCATAGTTGCCTAATGAATGACAACTTATGAGAAGTGGATCATATAATTCCAACTTTTGTTTTGAACCTGGTACAGGAAAACCGTCCTTGTCAACACACCAGAAATCACCTAGGCTTTTATTAATTTGAACATGATTATAGTAACCCTTGTTATGGCAATTGGGCTGAAAAATATCTGTAGTTTCATTATCAAAATCTGATATTAAATTCATAAGTTTGAAATTAGCTTGTTCAATCTGACAGGCAGTGAGTACTGGAGTTACACAAACTCTTTCACAGCATCTCTCTTCTGCGGGGCATTCAAAATCATCAACACATGGCTGACCGGAAAAGCTACTATCAAACGCTGCACTTCTTCTTGGACACACTCCCGGTTTAAAAAAGTTAGAACACTCGGCTAGTTTAGGACAAAATTTGAAGCCACAATCAGCATCAACCAACTCACATTGTTGTGAAACCAAACATATTACATCTTGGCACGGAGAAGGTTTACAGTCACAAGTTGGACAAAGAGTATTATTATCTACTATATAACCATGAATGCATTTTTCAGGGCATTTATCCAAACTAATAGAACATTTGTGCGAATCTGTGGTTTGGCCGAACTTACAGACAATGTACAACGATTCTGGCGACTGTTTTGATCCCGGAATTGGAATACCATTCTTGTCAACGCACCAGGAATACCCGGTTTTATGCGACTTTTGGATAGGTTTAAAGTCGCCGTTATCCAAACATTCAGGAATTACTGAAGCAGAAGGTATGAATCGAGCATTAGCATATTCTATTTGACAGGGTGTTAATACAGGTATAACACAGGTGCTACCACATGCTGCAAAGTAGCAGCATTGTTCCACAACTGCACACTCCCTGTCAGAAGAACAAGTACGAACAGGGCAAGAACTGCTATTTAATAATGTTGGAGAAGGACAAACTCCAGCTTTCTTCACTCTCTTACACTTAGCAAGTTTAGGGCAAAAAGAAGCACCACAATCAGTGTCGACAACATCACATATCTGTGATTTTCTACATTTCACACTAAAACAAGGAGAAGGTTTGCATGTACAAGTAGGGCACAGAGTTTCTGGGTCATTCTCATAGCCATAGATGCAATCCTTTTGGCAACTGTAGATACTAAAGTTGCATGCCCTGTTAAATGGAATGACACACACTTTGCCACAAGGAAAAATTTGGCAACACCTTTTTTCTCCGAGACAGTTATGATCATTTTTACAAACCCGAGGAGGACATACTCTGACATTGAAAACAGATGGACAAATCCCCGGCTTTTCACCAACTGTGACTGGTTTATAGCAAACATTACCACACCTTCTAAAAGTGCAACATTTCTCTTCTGCAGGACAGTGAATATCATTATTACATGATGCAATCGGGCACTTTCTGAAATCAAACTCATCATATCTATAGCATATACCAGGTTTATTTATGGATAATAAAGGTTTCATGCACACGTTTCCACACATACTAAAGTAGCAACATTTTTCAAATTCATAGCAGTCAGTGTCAATCGTGCATATGTTGGTGGGACACTTTTTGCCGTAAAAGTAATTCTCATCATGGCAAATTCCTGGTTTAATTCCCAACATCAATGGTTTATAGCATACTTTTCCACACGGTGTAAAATAGCAACATTTTTCTTCAAAGGGGCAGTCGATATCAAAACTACAAAGTCTAGGGGGGCAGCTTTTATCATCGAATTTATCAGATCTGTAGCATGATCCTGGTTTCTTAGTAGATTTTAAGGGAGAAATGCAAATGTGCCCACAAATTACAAAATAGCAACACTTTTGTTCTTTTAGACAATCAACATCATTACTACATTGAGGCAAATTTTGGCATTCACTTTCGTTGTATGGAGGCAGAATAGGGCAAATGCCTGGTTTGTTCATGTTTAGTAATGGAGTGTAACAAATCTTCCCACATGCATCAAAATAGCAACATCTCTTATCTCCTGGGCATTCACTATCACTGCTACAAAAATGAGTTGGACACTCGCTACTTTTCAACATACTGGAACTATGACAAACTCCAATTTTATTCCTTGCAACATTACAATCATACGGCAAGTCTCGACCTTGCCGTTTTGTTCCAGGAATTGCAATGCCATTATAGGAAACACACCAAGAATAGCTGAAATTTTCATCAAACTGTAGTGGTTTATAATAGCCATTATTCAGACATTTTGACTTGGCTAGTCTTGGCAGTTCAGCATGTGTTGCTAACATGTGCAAAATTAAATTTGCTTGTTCAATTTGGCAAGTGGTCAGTTCAGGTGAAACACAGACTCTCTTACAATTACGGAAAAAGCAGCACTTTTCCTCTCCTGGACAACCTGCATCAGTTCTACAAAGCTGAGCTGGACAGCTTATTTCAAGAAATTTGTCTGATCTTGGACACTTTCCTTCCTTTACATTTGCCATGCAGCTAGCCAGGTAAGGACAAAAGAGACTCCCACATTTCGTTTTGGTTAATTTGCATGTCAGTGAACCCGGGCATATAACATTGTCACATGGAGATGGTTTACAGTCACATGTAGAGCAAAGTGTTTTAGTATCTTTCATATATCCAAATATACATTTCTTCTTACAGTTTTCTACACTAAATTTGCAAGATTCCTGTAAACTGGTAACTACTGATATCAAGCAAACATTACCACAAGACATAGTTCTACAGCATTTTTGCAGTCCAGGACAATCAATATCTTCAATGCAAGGCTTTGATTGGCACTCGACATCATTCACACGGTTAGGGCAAGTACCAGGCTTTACACCATGATAAAACAATTTGCTACAGATAGTTCCACATTCTGCAGAGAAGCAGCATTTCTCTTCAGAAGAGCAATCTGTGTCATTGTAGCAGGTCTGGTTTGGACAAGAATATCCAAAACCAATATCTGTAAAACAAATCCCAGGCCTTTCCTCCGACAATATTGGAGAAGAGCAAACACTACCACAAGTATGAAACCGACAACATTTTTCTTTAGCTGGACAATCCTTATCAAGCTCACAAAATCGGCTTGGGCATTCAACATCGTCAAACTTGCTAGGTTCATAACAATGACCAGGCTTATTTCCATTCATTATAGCCGCATAGCACACTTTTCCACACCCATCAAAATAACAGCATTTTTCCTTATCGGGACAGTTCATATCGGTACTACAAAATTTCGAAGGACACTCCAAATTCATAAATCTACTTGTATTATGGCATCTACCTGGTTTACTCTCAATTGTAATTGGAGACACACAGATATACCCACATGCGAAAAACCTGCAACATTTTTTCTCTCCATTGCAATCATCATCAGCAGTGCATACTGCATTTGGGCATTCACTTTTGCCAAAGTAATCTGGTACTGGACAAAGTCCGAGTTTTTTTGAGCTTAACACAATGGAAGTGCAAACCTTCCCACATTCACCGATTATGCAACACTTGTGTTCAGGTAAACAATCATTGTCGCTGCTGCATGACATACGTAGATGGTCAGGTGCAGAACAATCAATGTCAGGAAAATTTTCAGTGATGTTAGGACAAATACCCCTTCTCCTTATAAAAGCATTGCAATCAGAAGGTAAAATTCCCTTTTGCCTTTTAGTTCCAGGAACTGCGTGACCAGATAGCAAGACACACCAAGTGAAACCATGGGCATCATGAAATTGCAAAGGACTATAGCCTGTTTGGGAACACTCTGGTCGATCAATTTGACCAATTCCTGGATCAATTCCTAACAAGTGAAGATCAGCATTTGCTTGCTCGATTCCACATACCGTCAAGGATGAAGATATGCAACTCAAACCATACTCTAGAACAGCAGTATTCAAGTGATCGGGTAAGCACCTTGTCTGAGAGCAGGTGTGCGTATAACCTAATAAACAATTACAACTGTAATAATTTATACCATCCACACAAGTTTCATCTTTTAAACAAGGATTAGATGCACAATCATCTACATTTGTTTCACAGTAAGTGCCTGTATAACCTAGTTGACAACTACACATAAAAGAGTTAACAAAATTTGTACATGTTGCATCATTCAAGCAACGGTTATCGCTGCAAAAATCAATGGTTTCTTCACAATTGATGCCTGTATATCCAGTGGCACAATTACAAACATATAAATTGATACTGTCTGTGCATATTGCACCATTCAGACAAGGTTTAGATTTACATTCATCTATATTTATTTCGCAGTTTATACCTGCATAACCTGATAAACATATACATGTGAAGGACTGCAAACTTCCCACACAGGTTGCTCCATTAAAACACAGCCCACACTCAGAGACACTTATTGGATCCTTACAAGTTGAACCTGTATAACCTAAAGCACATATACAAGAATATGAATGTCTATTGTCCAAGCATGTTGCACCATTTAAACAAGGTTTTGAATCACATTTGTCTGTATTTAATTCACAATTGTCGCCACTGTAACCAGGCACACACAAGCAGTGGTAAGAATTTATACTGTCAACACATGATGTACTATTTGAACATGGACTTGAGGCACATTCATCTATATTGGTCTGACAGTAAATGGCAGTATAACCAGCAGCACATATGCATCTGTATGAATTCACATCATCTATACACCTTGCTCTATTCAGACAAGGACTTGAAACACACTCATTAATGTTTACTTCGCAGGTGACGCCCATGAAACCTGACACACAGATGCAGTCATAAGAGTTCACGTTATCCAAACACAGCGCACTAAATGAAAAAAATGAAAAAAATTTAGTCTCAAAACAGTTAAAAGGTGCTAAATTCTAAATTATAAAAAATGTGATGCGGAACAGTGAAATTGGATAAATAATGAATTTATGATGAATGAATTAATACTACAATTGAATGTGTTTTAAAAATGTCTTGTTTAGCAAAACACCATGGTTTTTCTATTGCACTCTAACATGGAACTCGTACTTGCGTGTGATTCCTTTGTCTGTTGTCACTACAAGTGTATAAACGCCACTGTCAGTTCTTACAGGAGAATTTATAGTTAGCACTGCTTGGTAGCATCCAGTGGTTGAACGTGGTACGATTCTACCAGTGAAACGCCCATGGTAAGAAGTTTTTGATGCCGTAAGAATGATACTTCCACCCGACCATACCCATTTTGACTCTCTTTGCTATCCAAAAACTGCAAAAAAGTAATTTTTTGTTCAAATTTTCATTTTTGCAGGCGATGTTCAAGTTATTTATGTTACTGTAATTACGAAAAACTTTTGAACAAAATTAAAAAGAACAAAACTTCTGTTTAAAATTACTACTCGCCTGATGGTGAGCAAAACTGTGTGGGTGTTTTAAAATGTTTCTTCCTTTTTTGATAAAGCAGCTCGTCAATTTATTGGCTGATTGACTGTATTTGTAAATTTGACTTATTAGTCTCTTAAGCTAATTAGATGTTGTTATCAAATGCTATTTTTTAATTACTTGCGTAACACCACGAAACATGGTGTCATTGGCCACTTGTACGTAAACTTGAAATTTGTAAATAATGCAGATGTCATGGTATCAATATTTCTGTTTAGGTAAATAACCGTATAAACCTGCCAAATACGTAATTTGTTGCCTTGTGCTTCTTAACCCTTTAACCGTTTCCCAAACAATGAAATTAAAAACTGGACAACCATGAATTACAGGTAAAAAGTTTCGGTTTTTACTTTCACATCGAAACCAAGACCAATTAATTAAATACTGGTTTATTATAATAGATCTACGTTTTAGTTTTACGTTTTCGTAAAAAGAAAAGAAATTGCAATAATTTCCACATGACTACATTAAATATAAACATTAAGTCTGATACAAAAAATAGTTTCGACATACCTATTATACTGTGTCCATGGTCATGCTTGATAATGAGCAAAGGAACAAAACATAGCGATTGTCAGAGCTGTCTGACTCCTTGCTGGCTTGACCTTGGCACGGAAAGATGATTATACATAGGTTTATGAAAGAAACCTAATTCAGCTAACTACATGGCTGGATGGGCACGATACCAGCTATACTACGGACGTAAATGACAATTACATGGGTAATTGATTACTGCAAATCAAAGACTACGTTACATTGAAAAACCAGTTTGCAAGGACAGGTCCATGCAAACAGGGAAAAAAAACTCGTGATTTGCTTTACTGATGTAATTCTCGACAGTCTATCAATGGAATATAATGAATCATACCTTAAAAGCAAATAAAACACTTTCGAAGAACAGAAATTAACCATTCATCCTAGCAAAATTATTTTTGAAAGGTGTACGCCAACACAGATCAAAAACCAAAACGTAATTATTTGCATTTAAAATGAAGTGTTAGTTCGCAATGATACTCGTGTAATACTGGTTAATGAACAGACTACTAATACAACTACTACTATTAGTAGCACCTCGAACGAATTTAATTGTGTAAACAACTTTGTTGACAAAATTGATTAATTCGGGTTTTCTTGTTTAAAATGTCCACTTTGTGTAATAAATGTAATGACTCAGATATTATAGAATATTTAAAACTAGGGAAAAGTAAGGCCTCATTTCATAGTTGTAGTTGGATTTTAAATAATGAGTACTTTTGATAGGAAAAAAACAAAAACCCATTGTTTTGGTAAATAAAATAAATTGTAGACTATACCTATTATAGCTTGATTGTTCTCGTCTAGATGGTCTGGAACAGTGAAATTAAAAACATCCTGCCTGGAGACCTTTTCACGTGTAAATATAGCCTGGTAGATGCCAGCATCACTTTCCAATGGATATTCTATAGTGAATGAAGTATTCGAGCAGTGTTCATCGTACTTGGTCTCCCAGGCCATACCAACATGAATTATAAAGCGCTCATTGGCTACAATTGAATGGTCACGAAAGTTCTTTAGATCAATATGCCCGTCTGTCCATTTCCATTCTATGTTATTCACCTTCCAATCCTGAGGCGTACAGAAAGCAGGGATGATCAACTTTATAGGTTTCACACCTACAAAAGACAATTATTAAAGTCTGAAATTTGTTTTGCAAGAATATTTGCCTCCACAGTAACAAAAATAAGTCAGAAAGAAGAAAGTTTGAACTGCTGACCTACTGCTTTATACGCAGCTGTGCTAACTATTATACCTTGGAAATACCCCAGCCTTTCATATTCAGACATTTACTCTGTAAATCACTACAGATCTAGGGATACAGTGGGAGTACAAGCTATACAGAATGTGAAAGACTGAAAAAATTTTCATCGACCTGTGTCACTCATCTGCAGCAATGAGAAAAACAACAACTGCAATAACATCTGCAATAGACAGTTCGCAAGCCATGTTTGGCCCTGCCCAACCTGATGACATAACACACATTCTCACGAACTCCCTTGCTATAAGTGCTTACAGCATGTAAACAATTGAAAAACATAAAAAAGCCAGCGTTTGGGTTTGCGCAAATACCTGGCATCAAACAAGTTTCTACCAGATATCTTTTGCACGCGCCTAACACTTAGATAATATCATTACAAAATTTTTTATTGCATATATTGTTATAACAAAACGTTGTGCTCATTCGTGATTTCATACATGTCACTAAGTGTAAGTAATTTTTATTCTAATTTTACATGGTTAAACTGTTCAAACTTTTGGTAATATCTGTAGGAACCGAATAAAGCCTTACTTGTAGCAAAATCCTGCCACTAATAAGATTCCAACTTTATTAACTACAATTAGCAATAATTATTACTAATTACACTGGAGCTGTTACCTGCTTCACAATTAACTCCAGTAAAATTTGCAGTGCAAGAGCAAACGTAACTCACATCACCTCCCTCATTACATGTTCCTCCATTTTTGCAAGGATTAGACGTGCAATAATCGGCAACTGAAGAAAAATAATATAGCCATTAAAAACTTAATAAAGTTTTATTAAAAAGTGGATTTGTTGCTGCACACCAATTACTCATTTATTTTAAGTGAATCCAAAAATTTGAAAATCAGTTTACTATACGAATTGCAATCTGCAAACCATAATAAAACTTATGACAATTTTAACCTTGTTCAAATCTAACTCCTGCAAATCAGTCAACACAAAAATAAACACAGCAACAATGTAATAATTTGACAAGCCAACGTAATTCACGTCACAAAAAATTTTATTTCTGAACTACTCAAATTAGCAAAATTATTAAATGCTAGACTGAGTTTCAAGTTTTCCTATCTTCTTAATGACCTGCATAGGAGCAGACATAGCTCCAGTCTTTACCTATATCACATTTATTTGCAGTATATGAAGGAAATTTATAATTCTGACGTAAACAAGGATTGTTTCAGGATTTGCCACATTACTTTATACGTTACATTACATAGACATTACGATGAAATGTCTAATTTTGAAACCTGTTAAACAATGTTAAACTACACTGCTTATACCTGTTTTACTTGTTTCACATTTATCTCCGGTATATCCGTTGACACATAAACAAATATAGCTATCGATTTCATCTTTACAAGTACCTCCATTCTGACAAGGATTAGACGAACATTCATCAATTTCTAAACAGAAGCAATAAACGCATTAAAAGATGTAAATATATTTAAATAGGTACTTAAACGATTCAATAAAGTGTCATGGTCATTGTCTGTGTTATGCAGTTTAGACTAGTGAGTTTTCTCTCAGACAGCAAACTCTAAATCTGAATCACTTTGCGTGGTGCTGTCGGGATCCTATTGCAAACTCTGAAATACGAAAAAATCTGTAGCAGACAAACTGCAACGCAAAATTTCATAGTATTAGTAACGAACTAAATGTACATATTGTCCTTTTTTCTTATTTATGTTTTGTTAATTTCTGCCTATAATATCAAACATTGTGGCAGCTTTTACCTTCCCCACAAGTGCGTCCAGTAAATCCAGGAACACAAGTACAAGTGTATTTGTTGATTCCATCTATACACGTTGCACCATATCTACAGGGATTAGACTGGCATTCATTAATATCTAGAGAAGAAAGGTATTTCTATAGAAGTGAGAAGATGCAAGACATATAAACTTATCTAAAATCTGAAACAGTAAAGAACGCTAATACTCATTAGGTTCAAATCTCTTGACAGATATAACCCTTCACAAAAAATTCTTATAATAATAATTTTTGGACATATTAGACAAACCATATCCATGTTTGCTTTATTCAGATTTCAGAGCATTTTCTAGAACAGACACTTTGATAATGTTTTACCTTGGTCACAATGAGTCCCTACATATCCGGCATCACAAGTACAAATGTATGCATTATGTGCATCAGAACATGAGCCATTCACACACGGATTGGATGAGCACTCGTTGATATCTAGTAAAAACAACTCTTCTCATGAAATGCCACATGTCAAGATGGCTGTCCTTAAAATGGACAAGAAACAGTAAAATATTCTCATTTGTAGGAACAAACTACAATTACAAGGGAAACGTAACCTGCAAAAATTATGATGTATTTTACCTTGCCCACAGTTAACTCCAGTGTATCCTGAATCGCAAATGCAAGTGTAGTTACCGATTCCATCTTTGCATGTAGCTCCATTCTTACAAATAATAGATGCACATTCGTCAATATCTAATAAAAACAGTCAATGTTCCAACTAGTGAGTTTTCTGTTGCGCATTTTCTCTCTTACAATAAACTACCAAATGTGAACTGCCTCACGAGTTACTTTTGACAAGTTATTGCAAACAGTTGCTATTAGTTGATTTCATGAGAGTTACTCTTTAGTGTGATTGCCTCAGCACTTTTCATTGTGAAAAGAGATGTGCATGTCAGATTATGATTAGTGTCCTCAGAGTAACACGAGAAAACTCACTAGTCAGAACATGCTGTTAAAAGATAGCTATTAGCATTTAAATTTTCGCATGCCTACGTTTATTCTAACACTAATAGTATTAAAATGCCATATAATTGCTAATAGCTGGATCTAGATTGAATGTCGCCCGAAATTAAACTAATTAATGTAATTATTGTATATTAATGAAGACTTTTACTGTTATCGATACAGCCCAATTAAAATTTGATTGGACACGACTAAGCAGCCATGTTGAATAAATTTCCCTGAGATAATATTAAACAGTAAAATTGAGAGCTTTTATACATATTTCACTTTTTAATGGATGGGTAATTTCATCGCTATAGCTTGTTTACTCTGTTGTACAAGTTATTAAAACTTTTCTAGCATATTACCAATACGTTAGCCTTTATAAAAATATTTTGTTAATTGTTCACCTTGTCCACAGTCAACTCCAGTAAATCCATTTAGACAGGTACAACTGTATTTATTGATTTCGTCTGTACAGGTAGCTCCATTTTTACAAGGATTCGACAAGCATTCATTTATATCTGAAGAAAAACAACGAAGTTGATAAAGCCATTGTACTATAATGTAAGGAAAAAATATGCAATAATGTCACACTGAATGTAACACTGATTAACTTAGCGTAATGTTGTGTAACGTCAAACACTGATTGGAATTGTCTTCAGTTTATAGCTTTTCATTTTATTTTAATTAAATGGTAAATTTTGATAATTCCAAAACTTGTCTTACAATTGTTAAACTACTACTACACTGCGTATCATAATATGCGCAAAAATACAAAGCATCGTGAAAGGTTTTACTTGTTTCACATTCATCTCCGGTATATCCGTTGACGCACAAGCAAATATAGCTATCTATTTCATCTTTGCAGGTACCTCCATTCTGACAAGGATTAGATGAACATTCATCAATTTCTAAACAGAAGCAACAAACGCATTAAAAAGGTGCAAATTACCCAATTTATTTAAATAAGTACTAAACCATTCAATAAGGTGTGGATGTCTTTGTCACTGTTATTGCATATTAGACTAGAGATTTTTCTTTCTGACAGCAAACTCTAAAGTCTGAACTGCTTTATGTAGTACTGTCAATAACTTATTGCAAACTCTCTGACAGTTGCCGCATGGTTATTCTAATGATCTCAATGGGAACAGTCTGTTATAATTATTACTTACCATGTTGACACCTAGTTCCAGTATATCCAGCAGCACAGGAACAATCGTATGCATTGACTCTATCATGACACGTAGCATTATTTCGGCATGGACTTGATGCACATTCATCAATATCTAAAAATTAATTATTCAAAATATTGCAATATTTGCTAAGTCATGTGTAGCAGTAAACAATGAAATGTAAGTGTGTTATCTTTTGACTAAAATAGTTATCTTAGGGAATAAGGTACACTGTAGATACAATACATAAAAAACACTCGTCTTAAAATGTGTCACATTTATTTCCAGTATACCCAGCTTGACAATTGCAAATGTATGAGTTGATTCTATAAAAACATGTACCATGGACACAAGGATCAGATACGCATTCATTGATAACTAATGAAAAGAGCTATTGGGTTAAAATATTGCAGAATTTGTTGCAAGACTGTATATTAAAGTATTACTCGAATATCATGCATTAACTTACAGTGACGCAACAAATCCAGCAACAATATAAAGCAACAGCTGTCTGTTTTTTAGAAATATCAATGAATGCTCATCAAATCCTTGCTCCATAGTCCATGTTCTGATGGAAACAAGGAATGGATGAGCATTCGTTGATATCTATACCACAGAATGATAGCTATTGCAATGACATATTTCAGGATTTGCTATGTTACTGTATACCTTACATTACAAGAAAAAGAAAAAGAAAAAGAAAAAATGCTTTGCATTTTTATTTAATTAAATGGTAAATTATGATAATTCCAAAACTTGTGTTACAATTGTTAGACTACTACTACACTGCGTATCACAATATGTGCAAAAATACAAAGCGTCGTGAAATGTTTTACTTGTTTCACATTCATCTCCGGTATATCCATCGAAGCACAAACAAATATAGCTATCGATTTCATCCTTACAAGTACCTCCATTCTGACAAGGATTGGATGAGCATTCATGAATTTCTAAACAGAAGCAACTTACACATTAAAAAGATGGAAATTACCCAATTTATTTAAATAAGTATTAAAGCCATTCAATAAAGTGTCGATGTCATTGTCACTATTATTGCATTTTAGACTAGAGATTTTTCTTTCTGACAGCAAACTCTAAAGTCTGAACTGTTTTATGTAGTACTGTCAATAACTTATTGCAAACTCTCTGACAGTTGCCGCATGGTTATTCTAATGATCTCAATAGGAACAGTCTGTTATAATTATTACTTACCATGTTGACACCTAGTTCCAGTATATCCAGCAGCACAGGAACAATCGTATGCATTGACTCTATCATGACACGTAGCATTATTTAGGCATGGACTTGATGCACATTCATCAATATCTAAAAATTAATTATTCAAAATATTGCAATATTTGCTAAGTCATGTGTAGCAGTAAACAATGAAATGTAAGTGTGTTATCTTTTGACTAAAATAGTTATCTTAGGGAATAAGGTACACTGTAGATACAATACATAAAAAACACTCGTCTTAAAATGTGTCACATTTATTTCCAGTATACCCAGCTTGACAATTGCAAATGTATGAGTTGATTCTATAAAAACATGTACCATGGACACAAGGATCAGATACGCATTCATTGATAACTAATGAAAAGAGCTATTGGGTTAAAATATTGCCGAATTTGTTGCAAGACTGTATATTAAAGTATTACTCGAATATCATGCATTAACTTACAGTGACGCAACAAATCCATCAACAATATAAAGCAACAGCTGTCTTTTTTTAGAAATATCATTGAATGCTCATCAAATCCTTGCTCTATAGTCCATGTTCCGACGGAAACAAGGAATGGATGAGCATTCATTGATATCTACGCCATGGAATGATAGCTATTTCAATGACATATCTCAGGATTTGCTACGTTACTGTATACCTTACACTACAAGAAAAAGAAAAAGAAAAAATGCTTTACATTTTTATTTAATTAAATGGTAAATTTTGATAATTCCAAAACTTGTCTTACATTTGTTAGACTACTACTACACTGCGCTATCATAATATGTGCAAAAATACAAAGCATCGTGAAAGGTTTTACTTGTTTCACATTCATCTCCTATATATCCATTGATGCACAAACAAATATAGCTGTCGATTTCATCTTTACAGGTACCTCCATTCTGACAAGGATTAGATGAACATTCATCAATTTCTAAACAGAAGCAACAAATGCATTAAAAAGATGCAAATTACCCAATATATTTAAATAAATATTAAAGCCATTCAATAAGGTGTGGATGTCTTTGTCACTGTTATTGCATATTAGACTAGAGATTTTTCTTTCTGACAGCAAACTCTAAAGTCTGAACTGCTTTATGTAGTACTGTCAATAACTTATTGCAAACTCTCTGACAGTTGCCGCATGGTTATTCTAATGATCTCAATAGGAACAGTCTGTTATAATTATTACTTACCATGTTGACACCTAGTTCCAGTATATCCAGCAGCACAGGAACAATCGTATGCATTGACTCTATCATGACACGTAGCATTATTTAGGCATGGACTTGATGCACATTCATCAATATCTAAAAATTAATTATTCAAAATATTGCAATATTTGCTAAGTCATGTGTAGCAGTAAACAATGAAATGTAAGTGTGTTATCTTTTGACTAAAATAGTTATCTTAGGGAATAAGGTACACTGTAGATACAATACATAAAAAACACTCGTCTTAAAATGTGTCACATTTATTTCCAGTATACCCAGCTTGACAATTGCAAATGTATGAGTTGATTCTATAAAAACATGTACCATGGACACAAGGATCAGATACGCATTTATTGATAACTAATGAAAAGAGCTATTGGGTTAAAATATTGCAGAATTTGTTGCAAGACTGTATATTAAAGTATTACTCGAATATCATGCATTAACTTACAGTGACGCAACAAATCCAGCAACAATATAAAGCAACAGCTGTCTGTTTTTTAGAAATATCAATGAATGCTCATCAAATCCTTGCTCCATAGTCCATGTTCTGATGGAAACAAGGAATGGATGAGCATTCGTTGATATCTATACCACAGAATGATAGCTATTGCAATGACATATTTCAGGATTTGCTATGTTACTGTATACCTTACACTACAAGAAAAAGAAAAAGAAAAAATGCTTTACATTTTTATTTAATTAAATGGTAAATTTTGATAATTCCAAAACTTGTCTTACATTTGTTAGACTACTACTACACTGCGCTATCATAATATGTGCAAAAATACAAAGCATCGTGAAAGGTTTTACTTGTTTCACATTCATCTCCTATATATCCATTGATGCACAAACAAATATAGCTGACGATTTCATCTTTACAGGTACCTCCATTCTGACAAGGATTAGATGAACATTCATCAATTTCTAAACAGAAGCAACAAATGCATTAAAAAGATGCAAATTACCCAATATATTTAAATAAATATTAAAGCCATTCAATAAAGTGTCGATGTCATTGTCACTATTATTGCACTTTAGACAAGAGAGTTTTCTCTCTGACAGCAAACTCTAAAGTCTGAACTGCTTTATGTAGTACTGTCAATAACTTATTGCAAACTCTCTGACAGTTGCCGCATGGTTATTCTAATGATCTCAATAGGAATAGTCTGTTATAATTATTACTTACCGTGTTGACACCTAGTTCCAGTATATCCAGCAGCACAGGAACAATCATATGCATTGACTCTATCATGACATGTAGCATTATTTAGGCAAGGACTTGATGCACATTCATCTATCTCTAAAAATTATTTATTCAAAATATTGCAATATTTGCTAAGTCATATGTAGCAGAAAACAATGAAATGTAAGCGTATCATTTGTTGACTAAAGTAGTTATCTTAGGGAATAAGATACACAGTAGATACAATGCATAAAAAACATCCGTCTTTACCTGTGTCACATTTATTTCCAGTATACCCAGATTGACAATTGCAAATGTATGAGTTAATTGTATCAGAACATGTACCATGGACACAAGGATCAGATGCGCATTCATTTATATCTAAAGAAAAGAGCTATTGGGTAAAAACATTGCCGAACTTGTTACATGACTGTATATTGAAGTATTACTCATATGTCATGCATTAAGATACAGTGATGCAGCAACTGTTAAACTACTAATACACTGCGTAATATACGCTGCGTAATATCATAATATGCACAAAAATTTAAACACGTACTTAAGCCATTCAATAAAGTGTCGATGCCTTTGTCACTGTTATTGCATATTAGATTAGAGATTTTTCTCTCTGACAGCAAACTCTAAAGTCTAAACTGCTTTGTGTAGTACTGTCAATAACTTATTGCAAACTCTCTGACAGTTGCCGCATGGTTATTCTAATGATCTCAATAGGAATAGTCTGTTATAATTATTACTTACCATGTTGACACCTAGTTCCAGTATATCCAGCAGCACAGGAACAATCATATGCATTGACTCTATCTTGACATTTGGCATTATTTAGGCAAGGACTTGATGCACATTCATCAATATCTAAAAATTAATTATTCAAAATATTGCAATATTTGCTAAGTCAAGTGTAGCAGAAAACAATGAAATGCAAGCGTATCATTTGTTGACTAAAGTAGTTATCTTAGGGAATAAGATACACTGTAGATACAATGCATAAAAAACACTCATCTTAACATGTGTCACATTTATTTCCAGTATACCCAGATTGACAATTGCAAATGTATGAGAATTTTATCAGAACATGTACCATGGACACAAGGATCAGATGCGCATTCATTTATATCTAAAAAAGAGCTATTAGGTAAAAATATTGCCGAAATTGTTACATCGCTGTATATTAAAGTATTACTCGAATATCATGCATTAACTTACAGTGACGCAACAAATCCAGCAACAATATAAAGCAACAGCTGTCTGTTTTTTAGAAATATCAATGAATGCTCATCAAATCCTTGCTCCATAGTCCATGTTCTGATGGAAACAAGGAATGGATGAGCATTCGTTGATATCTATGCCACAGAATGATAGCTATTGCAATGACATATTTCAGGATTTGCTATGTTACTGTATACCTTACATTACAAGAAAAAGAAAAAGAAAAAGAAAAAATGCTTTGCATTTTTATTTAATTAAATGGTAAATTATGATAATTCCAAAACTTGTGTTACAATTGTTAGACTACTACTACACTGCGCTATCATAATATGTGCAAAAATACAAAGCGTCATGAAATGTTTTACTTGTTTCACATTCATCTCCGGTATATCCATTGAAGCACAAACAAATATAGCTATCGATTTCATTCTTACAAGTACCTCCATTCTGACAAGGATTGGATGAGCATTCATCAATTTCTAAACAGAAGCAACTTACACATTAAAAAGATGGAAATTACCCAATTTATTTAAATAAGTATTAAAGCCATTCAATAAAGTGTCGATGTCATTGTCACTATTATTGCATTTTAGACAAGAGAGTTTTTTCTCTGAGAGCAAACTCTAAAGTCTGAACTGCTTTGTTAACTGGTACTGTTGGCAACTAATTGCAAACTCTCTGACAGTTGCCACATGGTTATTCTAATGATCTCATTAGGAACAGTCTGTCTGTTATAATTATTACTTACCATGTTGACACCTAGCTCCAGTATATCCCGCAGCACAGGCACAATCGTATGCATTGACTCTATCATGACATGTGGCATTATTTAGGCAAGGACTTGATGCACATTCATCTATATCTAAAAATTATTTAATCAAAATAATGCAAGTATTGTACAGCAGAACACAGTGAAATGTCTTACATAGTTATTTTGTTAATGTAGCATTTTTAACTAAAGTACTCATTATAGGGAATGAAGTACATTTTGATACAATCTGAAAAAAACATCATAGCAAGCTTTACTTTGTTCACACTTAGTTCCAGTGTATCCTGCCACACAAGTGCAAGTGTATTTATTGATTTCATTTTCACAGGTTGCTCCATTCTGACAAGGATTAGAATTACACTCGTCAATGGCATCTAAACAAAAAAAAGTTTAGCCATGGGAGATGCATGGACAGCGAAGTAATAATGAATCTAAAGGTTGTAACATTACCATCATCATCAGCATCGTCGTCATCGTCATCATCATCATCGTTCATGACATTAAGCCTTTAGCTATTTAAAAAATTATAAGCTATGTACTGTTCAGTTGGGGAAATATGTAAGTGCAAATAGCTGTGAGGTGTGTGTGTTAATTTTGATAGTAAATGGCTTGCTTGACTTGCATTACTCTATGTGTTTTTTTCATTTCATCATCTCCTCACCCCTGTCACTTAAAATGGTTTGTACTTACCTGTTGGAGTGCTTCGTTTGTTTATGCAGAAAAAGCAATACCTGTTCTGGACAGTTGAGTTGAATTCTAGTTCTCATTTAAGCAAATTGACAAAATCCATATTTAGAGGCAGTAGTGTTGAAAATTTACTTCGGAGTATACTACACATTTTCTAAGACTGTAATTTTCAATTATAATAAATTTTTAAATTCTTCGGATTTTTAAGAATGTAAAAAGATTCTTAGTACTGATTG
The DNA here is from genome assembly GCA_030141605.1 of Tubiluchus corallicola. Lineage (NCBI taxonomy): Eukaryota > Metazoa > Priapulida > Priapulimorpha > Priapulimorphida > Tubiluchidae > Tubiluchus > Tubiluchus corallicola. The sequence continues at coordinate 1,796 of JAQGDQ010000152.1, read as the reverse complement.
CGATTGCACCAAATTTCATTTTTTGTGCAAACTACGTAACCACTTCGTTCCTAGTGATCTTAATATCGCCAGGATATACAATTTAATATGATTAAACATAAGGAGGTTCTTGAGCTTTTGGTCTTTGAGCTAAATATATTGCATCGGAATTTAAAGATTGGCATACTATTTATTTCCCCGTTAATAATTTATTACGAAAATGCATACAAAATTTAAATTAGACAGGGAATGCGTCAATTGTTGGTAAAAGCAAATAGATGAAATTTTTGAAAAATAGGCGGTGTAAAGGATTTTATGAAACGTTTTCATAATAGATGCGTTATTGCTCCAGCAGGTAAAGCGGACTAGTAACTTCGTGGTCATTTGCAAAAATGTTAGTTTGAAGTTTTGCTGGATGAGCCTATGGAAGATATTGTTTTTCTTCATCAAAATGCTTTGCTTTTAGATTTTACGATAAGGTGTAAAGATGATAATTTTTGTTTATAAACACAAAAGTGAATTTTCCGCAGGAGCTAGTTAGTGTTCAACAAAACAGCTTTCAGTTTTAGTTAATAAAGGCTTAATGGTTGTTATTTATTGTTTTAGGAGATTTTGTGGTGCTACAGCTAAAAATTCAGAGGTTAATGCGTTTTGTATCAAAAAATTTAATATCGAATTTTTGGCAAAATTTATCAGAATAAATATTTCTTCTGCTTAATTTTTTATTTTTCTACTTTATGCCCAAAATCAGAACTGAAATTAGTTGAGTATGGCATTTTGAACAATGTTTTTAATTAACTGAATAAGTATTTATGTGCTGGTTTCAAAAACAGTTTTTAGTAGAGTGTGCTTTGATAACTATCGTTGCTTTACCTTTGATCAGATCAGATTTAAGGAAGCTATTGATTTACATTTACATTTGTTACATTTTGAGACCTTGACTTTCAGAAAATTAAAGCAAAACCAGTGGGGGAAATTGTTGTTCAATGTTAGCTGACATTTTTCAAATTTTTTTTATGCAGAAAATACGAAAAGAAAATACTTTATAAAGTCGATGATTTCTCCTTTCCTATCTTTATGTATTCTTTTTCTCCTAGTAATAATCCACTGAAAATAGATTATAACGTGTTTTTGTGAATTACTTTGGTATGGAAGGTTATGTTCAATTAAGGAGGAGTTTTGGTCAGGGTAGCTAGCTTTATATATTGGTTTGTATAAAATTACGTCAAACACGGGTTACTCTATGGCGAGTCACTGTTGCATGTAGTTAACACTTTAATATCTAAGGTTGGACAGTCAACGTGACTGGGTCCCCGCCGGGAGAATTTGAAATAGAAAGTAGGGACCGAAATCTGATTCTTTCCCGATGCCTCCCCTGATGACCCTTTTACTTTGGTGATAATCTTGTGTGTGCCGTTGCATTCACAGTTGATCATGTGGCAGGTTCACAAAATTTGGTGGCAGATGCATTAAGCCGTTTATAAACATGCATTTGTGTTATACCCTTTTCTTTGCTGATTTAAAAAATAATTTAAATCATTTCTCTGCCAGTGGGTTATTTTTCACCAATGGTTGGATAAACTATTTTTTCCATGAGAATTTTCATCATTTATTTAATGACTCTGCTTATTCCTTAGCAGGGAAGCTATTGTTGTCTATCGAAACATAACTTTTTTATTGATATTAATGCAATTCGTCAATGATCATACATACAACTGCCATATTTCATTTCCGTTTAATACGAAGTAGACTTGAGTAATGTGTTTAGTTTAAAGGAAATGTCAACTCAATTTCAGTTATACCCAAAGTTAAAGTTT